>CM060913.1:784790402-785390402 GCA_030737875.1 Allium sativum | reverse complement strand
TAAGGATACTTCTATGATCTCGTGATTACTAGGGTCGTCACGGGTCTTATTTAAAAATCACATCCTCTGAATTAGACTCAGAGATGCTATCCTACCATTAAGGAGAACTGGGATAGATAATATCTAGTACTTAGAGGTCTATGACCCTAAGAAAATTATCTTTCTAACTTACTCTTACGGAACCCATGGTTTTCTTATCAATTATAAGACTAAACGCTCAAATTAGAAATTTAAATCCAATTTCTCAAATAAAATTTTCCCTAATCGTTCAATTATGTTGCAATATAACATCTTGGCTAAATTCAGTATTAGAAATTCTATTGCTCTCAACACAAATCAAGTTTAATTTTAGAGATAATTCAAAATACTAGTTTCAAATCTAAATTAGTTCACTTGTCCAAGGCTTTATCTGAGCATGGAAAAAGGAAGAATTCCGAAATAAAGTTGAATAATGACAATTCGGGGTGATATTCAAAATATGAAAAGGGAAGAGATAGAATTATATTTTCGAAATACTCATTCTATTTCAAATTTTGATTTCAATCGTTTCCAAATTAACCCATTTATAAGTTAACTTTTATACTCATTTAATATTCAAATTTTTGTTTTCATATTCCCCTAATCGAACTTTAAAATTCAAAATATATAAAATTTCTTTTTCATTCTTGTTAAAATATCCTGTCTTGTTTAGAAACATTTTCTTACTTAACTAGCTGTACAATCTCTTAAAACAGATTTATTTAAAAATACCATCACGCTTCCTCTATGCACTCTGATTATGCGTATATTCAAACTAGTATTGGTAAAAACATCCCAAAACATTGATTTCAAAATTTCCGGAACCAAATCCTCAAAATTAATATTTAAAAATCCAAATTTTCTTGCATAAGTTGGATTCTATATTTCAAAGAAAGCTCATTTATTGAGGCTCTGTTACAAAATATCTTGGACAAATTAAGTTATCGACACGGTTTCACACGGCACAAAGAGGCATACATAGATCAAGTCAAAATTCCATGTGCTCAAGTCAAGTAAAGATACATAGAAGTTCCATGCTAATTTGTGCATGGAAGGTATACATAGACCAAATCAGGTTTCATGAGCTTGGAATAGAAATTCAACATCTAATGAGCATCAACAGGTGCAAAGGTTCGAATCAAATACTTGGCCAAATGCACATGATACAAAGGTACGAATGACACTACTCAATAGCAAATGATTGGAATTTAATTGGACAGTCTAGCCCAAGATGGGAACTCACATGCAAACAAGGATACAAATTCTAACAGTTTAATCATGGGATACTCGTTAAATTTTCATAATTTTCCTCTTGAATAAATCTTACTTTAACAACTTTATTTTCTTCCTTGTGCTTCAAGTGAATACTTGTTGAGAAATTTTCGTTTGACCCACTCGTTCATGTCGGTTTCTCTTAACAAGGGAAAATATAAAATTCAATCGATTTGTTCAATACATATCCCATTTTATCATATTAACCTTGTTTCTCAAAATTCATATAGCTTCAGGTGGGAAAATCGGTCTTCTCCCCCACTTAAGACATTTACCGTAATTTTATTAAATTGTATCGTCAAAATCGAAATATGGGGTGAACCAAGCTCGCTTACATGCATTTTCAAAATTTCATTTTTCAGTTCTTCAAGTGAGATTAGCTTCTAAAATATATCCTTGCAGTTTTGATAAAATAGTCCGATTCACGCTTCTAATTATCAGTTAAGTATGCATTTAACTTAACTACCTTATGTTAAATTCATTTTTCACATATCCCATTTCATAACATAATACATTCAATACTTCGAGAGTCACTTGCAAAATCAATTTTACAATTGTGAGGACATCGCAAAACACTTTCAATTGTTTATCTATACAGCTTTAAGTACTTCTTGACGTCTCGATCAGAAACATATAGTCATCCCACTTTCGATACCCAAAAATAAGACTGATGATGATCGATCAATCACCAGAATTATCCCCAAGCGACTAGAATGTGATTCTATATTCATCTAGTATTTATTGGACTTCATATATACGTTAGCTAGGCGTATATGCAAAATCCTTACATACTTGATCGTCAAACCTTGACGTCAAATAAATACTCGCAACCGTTTTTATTACACGCTGATTATCTTTCAAATCTATAGCTTTGAATTAACGATCTTCTTATATAAATCTTTTATATATAGGTTGCAAAATATTTTGAAATTCTCATTCCAGGCTCGAAGTTTTTTTTTTCAATACGCTTATTAAAGCCAATTCATTAATCGCTTATTTCTCGATAACTCAGAACAGATCGATGCTGGATTTTCGAAGTTTTAAAGAGCCCTTTTTATTTTGAAAGTATTTCCTTTAAAAATCTTATTTTCAAATCTTCTTCAAAATATTTTATTTCAAATAATTATTATTTTCAAAAATGATTTACTTGTTCAAAAATACCTTATATAAATTTCAAAAATACGCTCTCTCATCATAATATTCCAAAATCTCATTCTAGGGCATTTCTAACCCTATCTCTAATGAGATACTATAGCTCTGATGAGTCCTATCCTTTGTTCAAAATATGTTGTACACGATAGCTTTGTATAACCAAAGCTCTGATACTAACTTGTAACGACCCGCCTTTTAGCCCAATTCTTGCCAGTAATTAAACCGACTAAAACCGTTCAAAAAGACGAATTGTTATGGGTGCATACATATATTGAACAAAATAACAGAATTTTTCATTGCGAAATACAATGTTACATCAGAGTTACATAAAATATCAGAGTTACAACACATATAGCGGAAGAAAAGAAAATATACTCTCAGCGGAAGAAAATCGTATGATATAGCAGAAGCTCCCACCTCTTGCATGAACTCCAACTCTTAAAGCACTCTGAATCCTGCTCCAACGATCTATAACTGCAAACTAAACTACTAGTTGCCCGTGCAAAATTATGGGCACCTAGAGTTTAGGTGAGGGAACAATAAACTCCAGGTCAGTCGTGGGACTGGTGTGAAAACTCAAAACAGTTATTATTAGGTTCATTTTAAAGTTGGGAATTTCACCGGACCACGCCGCTAACGCGGAACGGGTTTACTCCATGTGAATACCCGTGCATATAAATACGCAATGACCTTTCTAAAATGAAGTTATCATAAGCTCGTCTCACATCACACAATGCAAGCGCACACCAGATGGGCGAGGTTTATCTTATGATAACCAAACATGCTTTCATACGTAAAATCCTCTTTCAAAGCCATAATATATATAGTGTGGAAAACATTTCTCAAATAAATGTATTAATCCTAGACGGCATAATACCCCATCCTATTATGTCGCCATATATATATATATATATATATATATATATATATATATATACACAAACCAAAATCGTGTGGTACGTATTGGAGATTTGGTTTCCAACTTGATGATTCCTGGCACGAAAGATCAATCGGAACACAAACGAAATGTAATCAAGGGTTTTTCATCCAGACGCGGACACCAATACAAATCGCGAGGTAGATCAACGGTTTTCGACCAGACGCGGCCCCCGAACATACCCTATTCTATAAGTCATAAGTGGTTTCCCACTGCTGCAGCGGTCATCATCAATTCATATATACACACAACCTAACCGCCAGTTTCTCATCATCCGGGGTGTGAGGTTTGTCGATGTCACATCATACACAAAGCTATGCTTCGATAAGCCATTCTTTGATCATCACTAGCTCGTTTCCTAACTTGGGTATGTCACTTTGACAATTCACGACATATCACTAATTTCAATCAATGCATACCCTCTAAGTTCATATGACTTAGAGACGAGGATAATATATTGCCACAAATCCGATATTCATTAACGGAAATCAGTGCTATGCAGTCAATTTCAATGTCAGACACACCATCCATACAAGACCGTTCTGGGTCTGAACGGAACAACCCGAAAATATTTAAATTTGTTCAGGTCTCATGCAACTCACATCTCGTATCGGGTGGCCTACCCAACCGAGACATTAATCAACAATCAATCTAAACAATTCAAATATTCCCGGTCTTCATTCGTCGTTTACCAAGTCCTGAATTGCTTCATAACGTCGTATTATTACTTGGAATGGTTTCGAACATATGCTCGATCCCGGTCTTTCCAAGTAATAAGCGTACTTTAAACAGTAGCTATGGTTCACGCAGGCTTTTCAATTCAAAGCTCCTTCCACATAGTTATCAATTCATTTACAACTATAGATTTGAATTTCTATAATTTCGTACATCTCGTTATCATCTTAAATTCTTCTTTGAAATCAAAGAGTATACCTTCGCTTCAATTTCTTACTTTTAGTTCCCTCGGATTGAAGATTTTGACTAAATTCCAATTACGATACGAATTTCCGTAACTCAATCTTATTGGGTTTCAAGAATGGAATTATTGAAGATACGATTCACGACAGAACCCAAATCAATCGTCATTGAATCCTAAATTACACAGAAATTTTATCCACTTATATTCGATATAAATTCTCATAATCAACGAATACTATAAGTAGAATAACGATATAATAATATCTTTCAAATTCCCCAGATAGTATACATTTACATCATGAGGTTCATACCAAATATCGAAGATTATTTCTATCTAGCTTATTTAAATCAAGGTGAGAACCCGTATCTTAATTGAAAGGTTTATTCAACTCTTTGACATTAGATCTGGATAGAGATACCATCAACTTATCTTCAATATTAATTTCCGTATCCAACTCATATTATAAGCGGAATAACGGTGAATTACCTTTTAAATTCCTCAGATAATAAGAGTTTTCATTTACCGAACTAATATCAAACATCCGAAGATTTATCTCCAACCATATCCAATTATTTAGTATTAAAAACCCGTATTAGTATCAATCTAAATTCCATATAAAATATTTCTAATACTCTTAAACCTTTGAAAACATTCCACAAATCATTACTTACAGTTCGGAAAATCCTTTACGGGTTAAAACTTCACAATAGATTGTTTTCGAAGAAAGCGTTACAATAGCGTTCCAAAAGTGTTACAAAACAGTTATCTTAACTATTTTGATCAAAATATCGTTTATCTTAGCCAAAACTTAAACTTTACAATTGAAAACACCTTTTCATAATTTGTAATGATTTTACAATTTTTTTCCATATTTTTAAATACATTTAAAAATAGCTGTTTATAGTTATGGTCACAATTGTTCTTACATCGATCTTTTCCAAAACGGTTTCAAACATAACTTGAAAATTATAACCCGAATTTAAAATCTTCTTTCACTCATTTGAAAGTTCTTGTTAATATAAATCAAATGTTTTTCGTTTCATTGAAATCCGATTTAGATTGCAAAAGTTATAAGCATTTAAAGTTTGCATCTAAAATACACGAATTGCCGTTGTGCGACAAGATCTACTTTGACCGCAAATAAAATTATTCTTTAGTACTTCAAAATACCTAAAAAAACCATTATATACCATTTAAATCATTTAAGGTAATTTACGTTGACTTTCCAAATTATCTCGTGTTCAAAATTCAACTTTTATTTTCTACTTAATTTAATATTAAATTAAAAATCCAATTTATTTCTAAATTCAAATAACTTCAAATTAACTATCCCATTCGTCGGATCAGTTAGGGATAGCCAGGGAGAGCAGGAAACTTCATTTCCAAACCCAAGCATAGACACTATCCTCTCTGTCATCCTAGAATGTTCTGGTGTATATTCTATTATTAATATAAAGAGACATCGTTCATATTCAAATTTCAAAATCTCATTTCGAATTTAAATTGAAAATAATATGTTTTACCAAAATTGGTTTCAGATAGATATAAAGATCGTTGTACAAAATCAATACATAATTCAAATCATTTCCAATCCTAATTCAATATTTAAAAAGTTAATATTTAATTCAAAACTAACAATTTAAATATTATTTAATGATTGAATAAAATCGTATATAGGAAGGAGATTTTAAATCGATCACCCATATATTTCCACAACCACGGGGTGTGTATGTAATATCATGCAATGCAATCATATTTATCCAAATGAACCATATAACCAGATGGATACGAATTCATTCATCACAAACAAACAGTTTAACGGTGCACAAGCGTTACGGTCAATAACGCTTACCAGTGTTCAGTGTATTATCTAACTACATGCACATCCATTCACATAATAACATCCATCACACAATCATCATCAACAAATTTTAATTATCTCAGCTAATTATAATTAACTAATATAAACAAATAATTTTAAATTATAAGTTCTCACCTAACAGCTCTCCAAATCTTCACGGTATGCGAGCCTAGTTGAGTGAATCGTCGGACAGTATTTCGGCGCAGCGTCTTCTTCACAAAAATATATATAATATAATATACACTAATCTCTCTTTATATTATAAGAGGAGGAAGAGGAGAAGTGACGAACTTTGGCAAGGTGGTGGTGGAAAGGAGGAAGACTTATGTCATGGAAACCATGGCCATAAGCTTTAAGAAGAAGAGAGAAAGAAAAGAAGTGAGAATGAATGAAAAAGTGGAAGGAAAGGGTGGTATTTATAGGAAAAGAGGAGTAAGGAGAGAGTGACACATCATAGGACATGTGTATTACATGCATGGAATGTTGCATGCAAAATTACAAGTGTCTTAACACTTGTAAAAAGGAGGAGGAATGTGTTTTTGGTAGCATTTACCTTAAACGTTATGAAAACAAAGAGCAACGCATAATACTAATGCTACTAATTTATGTTATCTTTTGACAAATCCGATCGAACGACAAATAATATCAGTAAATCAAACTTATTAATAATCATTCTTGTAAAATCATAAAATAAATTATCCTTTACCAAATTCATATTTTTACCAATCTATATTATCAAAATCAGAAAATATCATTACTTAAACATAAATATTATAATTAAAATTTTCAAAATAAATTTTCTTATAAAAATCAAAATAAAACAAAATACTTATACAAAGTTAAAATTCATATTTAAACCTAATAAAATCAATTTATATTCATAAAATCAAAAATTAAATAAATAAAAATCCAAATCAAACATAGTAAAAATTCTGGGATGTTACAATTTTTCTGGCTTGTTTCCCTCTTTTCAATTCAAGACTTTTGGTGCAGTGGCCTGACCAAGCTCATCTTCAAACTCTTATAAACACTAGTGCCCCAACAACATAAAGGAGGATAGATTCTCCCTGCGTAAATGTGCTAAAATAATTCTTCAACCTTCTCCTTCCACAAAACATGATACAAAAACTGTTGTGTGGTTTATTCCAGCCAACTTCAACACTTGTGATTCTTCCCTGTGCGTGTTTCTTTAATCAAATTATAATCTAGCTGCTTGCAATTGGCAACGGAGAACGAAATCTTAACTTATAAAGTGGATCTAGCTTAATTGACAACCGAACCATTATAAATCTGTCTCTTTTCTCTTTCCGTTATTTATTTAACTTATCTATGTCTGGATCAACGTTTAATTTATCTAAATTTCCTATAAGGATGGTGATTTGAATCATATATGAGGTCGATGCCATTTTTGATGTTAACAAAATAATTGTCAAACGAGAACAAACTCTCTAAGGAATTCAAAATAATAAAGCATAATATACATTTTACTTTTTAATGAATTATAAAATGACATATTAACATTATGCACAGTAATTTGTTTATATTTTAAAGCTGAGTTCTTTATATATTATATTACATAACTTTTAATTTTTTTAAAAGCATTCAGGTATTCAAATCTAAAGATTTATGAACATTTTTTATATAAATAATCTACATTAAACAATAATTTATCGTACATCATACATTCTAGCAAACTGGAGTATATACATATTTAAGCACGCAAACCGGTAAATAATGTTACATAACAATTTTTATTTCCAATAGTTTACAGAACACATGAACTAAATCATGCGCATGCACAATAAGTAAACTAAGCTAACAGTAGTTACTAAACCATTTGCAATTACAACACTTAACACATACCAACATACGCCTAATTGAACCTTAATCTTTGTATGTGAACCCTAGCAACTGGAAACTAAATGTCAATAGGGGTATAATCCGCTGTCAATGTGTGGTATAAACTAGCAAAATCACTAACTAAACCTAATTTAGACAATTGAACATGATTAACGTTGCGGGGAAAACCTAGTTCGAACACCTTTGATTGGCTAGGATTGTGGATAGTGGGAAGTGATGAGCTTCCTAAACGTCAAGAGGGTGCTGCAACAACATCCATGGAGTGTGGATAGAGAAGGTTGGAGATTTTGGTTGATTTGGGAGGATGAAGATGAATGAAGCAACGTTCAGGTTCTGATCAGGGTATTCATGATTTTTCCGATAGCTTCTAGACGACTACTTATGACCATGATTTACGACAATTTCCGGCTGTTGCTATATATATTTACTTTTGTATTTTCTCCCATTTTAAAATAAATTTAATATGACTTAATTTATTCAAAATTTTTAATTATATGAAAAAAATAATAGCTCATAATAACTATTAATGAATAAGAAATACATATTCGTGATTGCAACTGTTTTAACTTGTCTTTTCAAACTAATTTTAAATTTACAGTCATGGTTAAACTATAACAATATTTACAATATAAACTCAACAAACATTTATAGGTCATAATTTTCAATGTTACACCGTCTATATAAAGCCATAGTCAAATTTATTTCTACGCATGATCCCCCCCCCCTTTCATTTCCAAACTACTTGTTGCATCATTAAATTCAAAATCATAAGAATAAATTATTGATCGAATCAAAGTCATAAAATTTTAGATTCAGTTACAGTGTTAAATGATTGTATTAGTTAATGAAGCAAATAATTTGATAATTCGTTTATGCTTATAGAGTTGAAATTATTATCTTAAAGAATATTTTATAAAGATCCTTGAAATTTGAAGTATAATTAACATCATCATTATCCTTAAACCGCCAAGCACTTCCTAAATTAATCTGTTTGACTTTTATTGAATCTATGTGTTATGATCTAAAACAATGTGTTTAAATAATCATAAGCATTATTTCAAGTATTAGCTATTTAAATAGTATCACAGTTTCAATTATTTAGTGTGAAAGTTATCAGGAACCTATTTTTATACGATTTTAGCAAGTGTAAAAAAAAAATAAGTTGTTAGAACTTGCAAAATATAATACCACTTCATTGTTATGGGAAAAACTTTTAAGAATGTTTTCTACAATGTTTCACATAAATTACGAATGTATTCTTTTTTCTTTACAACTGCCAACAAAAAATTGTGTTTTAAAACATCGTTAATGCATGTGACAATGTTTTACTTTTTTTTTCTTTAAGTAAATCATCTCTCCTAGCTCTAAAAAAAAAGTAAATCGTCTATCCAAGCCGCTTTGAAACCAATGTGATATTTACTTAACTGGTTTCAGTATATTACAAATTACTTCTTTGTTTGTTACTCTTTTTTATCCTATTCAAAACACAAGTCTCAAATATCTTCATAAGAAAAGAAATCGAGGAAAAAACCATCAAATACTTAGCTAAATTAAGGTTGTTTATAATTTAAACACGCTTCAAACCATCATTAGAAAAAGGAAAAAAAGGAAAAAGTAAGAATTTCTTTTGAATATAATTTTGTCATTTGTTGTCACTTCAACAGATTTAAAGGGGTGAAAATGCCACGGAGAGGGTCATTATTAATGAGGGTAAAATGGGAAAAACAATATTTTCCCTCCTACCGTGTAGGATTTCCCCATTTTTCCCTCTTCCATTATTTATTTTCTGGCGAAAATAGCATAATTTCCTTTCTCCTCCGTTTTCCTTTTTCCAACTTTTACGGAGTTAGTTTTATATTCATGGCCTTTCTTCATAGGTTGCGTCAATTTTAAGTAGAAAGCGAATACTCATTTCGGCCGATTCCTCTTCTCCCATTTGTGCCCTTTTCTCAGATACAGCAGTCGGTATGTATTTGTATTATGATTATTTATAATGCGTTGTCTCACAGTTTCAATATCCATTATTCCATTTGTTGTTCAGTACATCCATGGCTACAAATCATTCAGTATTTTTCAAGGTTGTATTTTGGTTTCAAATGTCTATTGCATAAGTAATATCATGGTTTCAAAAAATTTCTTCTGATATATCAACTTTTATGGTTTTTTCAATGCTACCTTTTCATAGTTGTTCATGGTTCATATATCCATGATTTTAACGTTATTTTTCATGATTGTGTATTGATTATGGCTTCCATTTTTCAGAATTGTTGATGGTATCAATGCTTTTCTTTGAACCTGAATATCAATTTTTTATGGTTTATAATGCATAAGAAAATGTATAATGCATAGGTATAATATTGTTCATATATCTATTTATTTCATTTATCAAGATTATTAATAAAAATGTTCAAAAATTTAAGCACACAATAATTTGACTATTCAACATTCAGAATTCAACTTTTTGCAATTAAAACAAATGCAACCTTTATAAGTTCAACATTCAGAATTCAACTTTTTGCAATTAAAACAAATTCAACTTTTTGCAACTATCAGAAAGCATATTAGCCGCAAAAAAATAAGCAAAAACCGTGGTGGGATATTGTACCCTACTTGAAATAATCTTTCCACTGTACCCTTACATATCCAATCATTCATTCGTTCACCCTTCACGATAATTGTTTTCTTCAAATTTAGACATTGCACTCAGACAACGTTTTTCTTCTACTAAATAAAAGCCTGCAACTGCAGATTTTTTAAAGAGTGGTATATTACACTGCTAAGATTGTGTTGTTTAGGTTTTATGGTTATCATGAACTCCGGGAGGTGGAATAAACTGTGGAAAGAGCTTACTCTTTCCTTACCTATTCTACTGTTATTTTAGTTATTCATGTTTATTTATGTTCACCGGCCTCGTAAATATACTGTAAATCTACTTTAGAACACATAAGTTTTATTAGATACTAAAACATTCAAAATATTCAATATATCATCGCAATTTTGAAAGGGATGCAACTAAAGCTTCATAAATAGAGGCCTTTCTAAAAAATCAGAATATAAAATTCATGAAACCTTACGAACATGGAAGTTTTTGCTTGCCATATGGAATCAGAGATAATAGAAATGAACATATTTTGCGTAAAGATGTTTGCCATGTTGATTCACCGCAAGCAGTCAATTTTGTGCATCGTTTCATCTAATACATTAATATAATCGTGTAAAAAGAAATCTACTGATAACCAGGATAATACATGATCCTTGTTTTTTTTTATTGTTACCTTTTTTTACTTTGTTTTTGAGTTATTTTGCACAATGAACGAAAATTCGATAAATGGGTTTAATTATATCTCTCTTGTTAAGTGTTAACTCAATTTATGTTTCCATATCATGCTTAACTTTTGGTTAGCTGTTTCTTTATTCCTGTAAGAAATAAAATTCGACAGAAAATAAGGTGCCAAATTAAATTGGTATAGCTTGAATTGCGCAATCTTATTGTGTTATTTAATTTAACAATTAATAACGACTAATTTAAATCTGAGTTCTTTTTGTTTCTACGCGTGTTCAACTGATAAACATAACAGTGTTTAAGCAATTTTTTTCATCAGATGAACTAAGGGAATTAAAAAAACCTAAATGGTAGGACAATTACAAATGAACTACTTTTTTTCATATTTAACATTCAACTTTCATGTAACTTAAGACAATATATTTTGTGTTCCCTGTGACTTCTAATAAAAAAACCATTCTGTCTTTAATTCATTTAATCCAACAACCTAATTTCAAATTCATTAGTATCTTATATATGTCCTCGCATCACCCCAACTTTCGTTTCATGCTGTTGAAGATTGCTTGTGTTGCTGCCATCCATTACTGCTATGCTGATCGTCCATGTTTTCTTCATCCATTGTTGGACCATAATATCAATACCATTTTCATTATTACTTCCCACATCATTATATATCATTGAAATCATGGTTTGAGGTTCCGGCCATAACCACGAGATTCCGACCAACTCGTACCGGTTTCGGCCGGAGGCGGAACATGATTATGGATAAATCCCATTCCATTCTAAAAGGCAACAAAAAATATCAAAAAAAAAAAGTGTAATCAGCAGAAAAGGAAGAGAGCGAAAACAAAAAAGCACGTAGAAACAATTATTCGAAAACAAACAAAAAGAAAACCATAAAGTCAACAGCAAAAGAAGAAGTATTTTTTTTCCAATAAATTATCGACCAAAAACTTAACTTACTACAATCGATCTTCGATTATTTCCATTTGAGTGTTGTTCATACCAAGGCAGAGCAAAGTTGGCAACTTCAACGGGCTTCAAATAGGAGATCGATCGAATTCAAGAGCACACCGGAGCATCAACATCACAAAGATCTTCAACTTCAATGCAGGTGATTTCTTTTCATCCTTTCCGCCGTTCGATTTTCATTTCGCTCCTTTTGTTTTCGTTTCAGCATATTATTTTGTTAGGGAAGAAGTAATGGAGGGTTCAAGCTGAGATTTGTATCTGTATAGGCCTTGTGCTGATTTTAAGTTGCGAATGTATTATATGCCATTTTCCATAATCCAGGTTCGTAGATGTTTTTTCTCAATTGAATTTAAGGTATCACCTCACCGTAAGTTTGCAAACTCTGGAAGCACTTTAGTAATAATATAAATGAAAGATGTCACTTAACACAAATAGTGTTGTACATTACATCATTATATTTCTGCGGAATATACTTATATATAGATTTGCAATGTTTATCAATACGGTTTCATTAAAAATACAAAATTCGAAGAATGAAACCAAAACAAAAACCGAAACTTTCGAAATTCACCGAAACCAGGAAACTTTTAAAGGACCGAAACCGAAATCAAGTTTTCAAACCTTCATTGAAAGTTGAAACATCAAAAGCTGTTTTTTTATTTCCCTTGAAATATCATTAACAGTCCATATGCTCTCACAACTTTCAAAAGTAATGATGAGTAGTTCACGAATTTCTAAAATATCCATTGAATTGTGTAAATTTCCCCTGAAAACGATGGTAAATGATATTGCCATTTTATTATTGGGTATAAATAACTTTTGATTATTGGAATAATTTCTTTGCGCAAACTTAATGATTATTTTTTGTTTATAAATTTAGGAGTTGAGCTACAAATTCTTCATAACCAGAAAATGGTTTTAGGAAAATTTAGACATAAGATTTCCAATCATGTTTCATATCATGTAAGGATCCATAGGATAAAACTTCTAAAGTATTATGGACTGTTCCAACCCAATGACATTGATGCCTCTTTCTCTATCAAAATAGTTCTTAGCTTTCTCTTCAAATAACATATCTAAATTATCACATGATATTCTGATGAAACTGAATATTATCAATAGACAGATTCCATTTGATTGACAATTATCAATTGATCTTCTCCAAAAATAACCAGCCAATCTTCTTCCAACTGTTTTAGAAAGAAAACATTTTTTATTGCACCGGTTTTTTAAATTCTTTTATTATCTATAATGAGGTAAACTTGAAGGAAGTTGCATTTATTGTTTATTAGTTTTATTCAAGACAAATATTAGGATAGATTGTTGCAATCATTCTTCTTGCCAAATAAGAAGAATACCGTAATCTTTTTCTTTACGAAGAACAACATAAAAGTTAGTTACATTTGCTAATAAGAAATGCTGTCAATTGTTGGATACGTAGTTTGAAGTATTGTAATAATAAAATTGCTATTAAAAGAAGATAATAATAATAAGTGCATGTTTTAGAACTTAGAAGCAGCGATTTTTGTATTTCTCATTTATATGTTATATGTTTATGGTATACATTAGGATATCTTCTCATATATGAAGTTATTATATACTGAAATTTTGCAGTCCATTTTTTTAATATCAACTAAATAAATTTTTTGGAGTCATCTCGTTCAACTAGTCAATTTCATCGTCAATACAAATGATTTATATACTTTTCTCTTTTATCAATTTCATATTATATAAGATTTAATATATACAAGGAAATAAATAACTCTTTATCTTTTATTTAAGTAAAATGTTTTTTCCATTTGTCACTTGGTTGTAATATTCAATTTAATATCAAACAAAGTAGAAATCAGAAGAATTTACCGTTTATACCTTTTAAAGTTAACATATTCTCCCTTAGGTGCTAAAATACTAGTCGCGCATTCATTTATTGGTGTCATTTGTAATATCAACCATATATATTGATGAAATTGGATAAAAAAGAGCTTACAAGAAGTATTCGTGAAGAATATTGTTTATAATGTCTCAAATAATGATGAAAACCTATTTTTTTTTACAGATAAAAGCTTTTAAAATTTTGAAGTATACACAGTATATGGTTGATCAACTAAAGAAAAATATATTAAATGTGATAATTATTTTCATTTTTTCAATCTCTGAATAGAGATTGTTTTCAATATTAAGTGAACTTATTATTGTTATTAATCCTCCAACGTATACAAAAATTTAATAATTTTTCTTTAACATTTTTACATAATGAAAAACTAATAATGCTCATGATTAAGTTAGAAAACGAAAAATAACAAGCAACTTATATACGAAATTTTGTTGATATTGCCTCATTAGTTGCTTCTCATTTCTAACATAGAATTCACAACTGCAATAAATTAAAATATGTTTATGGATAAAAGCTTTTGTCTTTCTTAAAATCTCGGAAAAAAGACGTAGTCAAAATTTAAGTGTATAAACAAATGTGCATGTGATATATTATTCTTATAGGCTTGTATAAAAAAATCATGTTGCTTTTTGTATGAAACAGTTTGCATATAGATCTGAACTATAAAATTACGGAAGAAATAAAAGCTTTTATCCTTTTGATTTTTGCTAAGATTAGTTTATGTGAATAATGTATAAGAAATCATAGTATTTATGCTCATGAAATGCACAAAGTTTTGTATGTGTTAACTTCGATAAGGTAAGAAACTATATATAAAATTGGAAAACTTATCATTTTCATAGTGTAATGTATGAGTAACAAAAAATGAAATAGAGCATGCTAATTACAATCCAAAAACAATTCAAACGAATAAGAAACATAATTCCATGTACCACGCACAAAATTCATGATATAATTAGCTTCTCCTAAAATGAAAAACATAACAAAATCCGTTATAAACAAAGTATAACGTAAAGAATATCAATCTCAATCTTCGTAAATCTCCTAAATCCAATGTTGTAAAAAGCGCAAGGCGGATGCTAGGTGGTAAGTATGGATTATTGATTAATCGCCTAGGCAAAGATTAATCAAGGATTACTTAGAGCTAGATATTTTTGATAAACTCTTACATTTTGGATAAAATTTAGTATTTTGTTTAGTATTAACTGATTTAGAATGAGATATCATGAATTTGATTGGATTTAGAATCAATCACGGAGACAAAATTGCTATAAGCAAACATTTTGATGCTTAAAGGAGGCATCAAGCGTAAATTAGTGCATAGATGAAAGATGATACATATAAACTATCTTATAATAAATCACTTCTAGGCGGACCAAGCAAAAACCTAAGCGGCAAGACTAGCTTAGTTCTTAGGCGAGGTCTAGGCAAGAGCCTTTGTCAAAATCTACAACAACCTCAAGATCCAAAAGATGCAAAGAAAGAAGAATAACAGCATTGTTGTCAGTGTAGCAATAAATAACATAAATTACAACTATTGTACTAAGATAATAAAATCATACCTAGAAAAATAAATCATTTATTTTTGAAATATCAAAATCATTCTTTGAAACTCGTGCCGATAATCTTTAAAAAAGAGTAGTTTTATCACTATTATCCAATAAAATAATAAAAAACACAAATACAATCAAAACACAATAATGAACTAAAGTGATAAATACTTAAAATATAAATCTAAGAATTAATTGAGAAACATAATAAAATTACGAGTCTAATGACAATTTTCACAAACATAACATAATTTAATGCTTCGTTTTATTGGAATCTCACAATGAAAGACGAAAATTATAGTAAATGGCAAGGTTTGATGTTTCGATCGAGATGCTGAGATTTCAGTCATTTCATTTTGTTTGTAGTAAGGATCAAAATGAAATCAAATGGAAATCCAAGTTTCATATACACTTGCATTTTACATAATGGAATCATGCTTCGATTTGAATTTCATGAAATTGTATATCTCACTTTGTTTTTGACAATGGCGGGATGTGATTGGTGCAAAAACCCATCTCGCTATAAGATAAGAAAAAAAATCCAAAAATCAAAGACGCGGCTTTTGAAAATGATTTAAAAGTTGAAAATACCGAAGGGATCAAAACCAAAAATGAGTTCTCAAATCTTGGTATGGATACATGACACCCGTATATGCATATATGTGTACGTATAGTCATATACATATATGAACACATATGTTTGTGTGTAATATATACAGTAGAGTGCCTATATATATACACATATATATATGTGTGTGTACCAAGCTTCAAGAACTGGGTTTCAGTTTCATTCATTTGAAATTTTAGTAGTTCCGGACGATTTCGGAAATTTCGAATGTTTCGGTTTTGATTTCTGTTTTGGTCCTCGTTTCAATTTTCTTAATAATTAAAAAAATTATAACTATTGAATCAACCTAAACTTAAAAATTGGATTAAATTTGCATTGAACTCTAACTAATTTAAACTTAAAAATATAATTAAATTAAAACTTAACACTACACAACATAGCCTGATACTACCAAAATTCAAGATAAAAAATTTCACCTCATACAACATAAATATAATTAAACATGAAATAGTTAACCTAAAGGAAATTAGTTTAATTTCAGCCCAAGCAATATATGGCATGCCCAAATCCAATACTGCCAAATTTAACACAAGACTAAATATAATCATATGTAGCCCAACACACCAGCGAACAAACACAGCAAAGCAATTATAACTAAGGAAAAATTTGTCGTCTAAATTTTCTTCGGTTCTGTTGCTCAAGTTCGATGTCGAGCAAAGCCCAAGCAAAATCGAAAGGAAGGAAAAAAAAGCTAGAGGAAAAGAAAGAAGGAAAACTTCACTGATGATCTCGCTCGATGTTCACCGTCACATGCTTCGAATTCGAAGTCGATCTTGCCGACGATGAGAAGTTGATGTCGATCTTTCTCCACGTAAGTTCTATTACAATTTCGGTATTGAGGTTGATATTTTTTTTTATACACACATCGAACCAAAACAGAAATTTTGGATTACTTTCAGTTCGCCCGCCAACGACACCGGTATGATACCCTCGAAATCTCGGGGTATCGTCCAAAACCTAAAACCATGGTATATACACACACACTGAGGAAATTGAGAAGTAGAAGTCCAAATATCAACCATATCAAAGCCTTAAAATATAAATCTTTTGAACATACGATTTGCAATTCAAACCCATTTCGGGGAAAAATAATTAACTTCATGATATAAGAGTTGAATCTGATTTTAACAACATTGTTAGCTAGCAACTACCTTGGTGATTGGTTTCTCGATTAGGAGGTAAGCAATATGACAATAAAGATTCACTTCAGGATCACGAGAAGAAATAAGTCATTTTGTTGATGCTGTCAATTAAATTCTTCTTTAAATATACAGCTAAAAAAGGAATTTTGCTTTTAAGATTTAGGATATTATACATTGAATCCACAATATATACAGAGTTATCGTAGCATGCGCTATAGCGCATAACACAGAGTGTGAACTATTATACTTATAACAATGCACATCATCCAGAGTACAAAATAGTACGCTATTTTGTCAAAGCACAAAAGAACATAGAGTTCAGAACACTATTTTAAAAAACATGAGTGATGCACGCCTCAAGGCGAAGCGTCCTAAACAAAGCGCCAACCCTTTGGGATCTAGTTCAAAAAAGCACGAAAAAACGTCCTCAAAACGTAAGCCTCAACCACTAGGTGTAAAAAAAACGTAAAAATGCGTAAAAAATGTTTTGATGCATACTTTTTTTTTTCTAAATAAATTTATATTGCGCTGCTTAATTGACTTTTGCTCTTTTTTTTACTAGTTCGAACTCCATACGAAACACATACATGTTTTTGAAAGATTTATAAAATCGATCCATCCTAATTTTCAAATCGAAATTGATTCCGATTCTGGAATTTAAATCGATTCCTCTATAGGAATCGAAAATCGATTAATGAACACTGATTTCAGATCAGGAATCGGTTTCGATTCCCGAAAGTGAAATCGATTTTCGTTCGTTCAATTACATGTGTACGTTTCTTCAATTTACATGTATTCGCTTACTTTAGTCATGTATTATGTTGCTCATATAGATTGGATGGTAACATCCTTATGTATTAATTTATATCAATTCGACTTTGGACTACACTTTGAATGTTTTCGGACAACTATATTTTGTTTGATTGCTTGTGGTAGTGTATGTTTCTTATATACTATCTGACGTTATTCTACGTCTATTTTCATTAAATGACTTGTGCTTTTTTTTTGTTCTTGAAAGGCTTACGCCTCAACGTTTTGAGGCTTACGCGACATGAAAACGCCATGTGTGCTTTCGCATTTTAAAACATTGGTCCGAAATAACATACTATTTTCATTTTTTCTTTTTAATTATGTAGTGTATAAATCCCAAAATCGATTAAAAATATCTTTTTGAACTAGATCCACAACATGAGAAGGAATATGCTCGTATGCAAAAGACAACAAAGCCTTGTCTTCTTCAAGTTCATTCAAACTTCGAAAAATCATTTCAAATGAAGGGATGTGGTGGATCATATTTCTTTAGAAGATATACACGATTCAAATAAGTGGATGACGATTTCATGAAAGGGAATATCTTAGACTTGGAAGATGAGTTGGTTTTTGAGAATGATACCCTAACTTGGGGTAATGGATGCTGGGAGTTGAGAGTTGGAGAAATAGTACACACGACTAGACAACATCAAACTAAGTTGAAATAAAAATAAAATGTTTTAGTTTGTAGTTCAAGGCCTAGTATATTAATGATGAAGAATGGATTAATTTTAAAGGCGATTTGGTGGAAGGCAACGTACATTATGACACAAAAGAAGAAATAATAGATGATTTGGATAATGACAATGGTTGTGATTTGGATGACGTTTGTGATCAAGCTTTAGAAACTAGGAAGTATAATATATCTGTGTAGGCTTGAATTATGTTTGACACAGATTATTTAAAATTTGTCATTGTAGTTTTTATGATATGTAGTTTCGCTTGACCTTGAAATTTTCATTTCGCACATTTTCTTATTTATATTTTTTCTTAGTTCATATCTGTATAAAATCTTAAGCATTTTATGTAGAATTTTATTTCTTATGCACTTTTTACGAAATTATCTCATCACATATTCAAAACTCACAAATATAAGAATGGACACAATATAAATCGTCCATTTTTTCTGATAGTTACATTTCATATTAATTTTCTTAAATACATGCATGAAGTTTGTTAATGCTTGTATTTGAAGTCTTGAACGGTTTAGATATGAACAAAATCTATAAAAAAAGAACATTAAATTTTGACTAGGCATAATATGATCAATTGTTCAATTGTAAAAATATGCAAAATTTTAAAAAGTAGACAAAATAGCACGTGCTACAATACAAGGGCACAAGCCTTGCACTATTTTGTGCTATTCGTTATGACTAGCCTGCCTACACACAATGTTGTTATCAATGCTCAAACTACTTTAGTCTCTCACCACCCCCAAACTGAGCAAATTTGTGTGTTAATTCTAAATATATGAATAATATTTGTAACTCTTAATTTACATTGTTCAAAAATGTATTTAATGTTGATTTGTTATACAATTGATCAATCATTATGATGAATGCACTCGTGCCAGTAATAGCGTTGGCATAAAGTAACAATCTGGGCGTGTGTCAGAATCTTGGCTACAACAATTCCTTTGAGTTAAAACGATGAAACCAATAAAGGAAGATGAAAACTTATACTTCCAAAGATGAAGGGTAAATTAGATAATAGTAGGGCTTAATGGGTTACACCTATTGCACTATTTATTCTCTTCTCCTCTCCTATGTTTCTTAGATTGACATTGGTTCCACTTTTTCTTATATCTCAATTTTATTCTCTTCTGTTACTTATGTGTAACATGTACGTTATACACGATATATTGTAAATATTAAGTTTTGCAAATATATTAGAAACCTAAATTTATTGTGCATGATACAATAAATTTATTTAGTTAAATGAGTTACGTATTAAAACAATTAGAAGTGTAATTTTTGTCATTTGATTAATATATTTTTTATACTTGAATAAAAATCAAATTGTCATTTATGCATATAAGAATGAGTTATATACTAATTTCTTAGTTTTTAGGATTTGTATTTATTTATTAGACATTCGATAAAATTGAAACAATATTTTTCATCGATCTTCTTACGAGAGTCATTCGATCTTGTGGTTAGCAAGTTCTTGAGCAAGCTCTTTCTACACTTGGTATATCGCATCCAACATCAAAAAATTAATCGTTCCTTGTTGTCTTTCTTGCCTTGGACGATCGTTGGTATTGATCAACGTTTGATGTTGTGGCCATTGAGACCTGAGACCACCATTCTTTGTTGGTACGAGCAAGGTTATTAGGGCGGCAAGTCGAGTCGAGTCGATAGAGGTCCAACCAGTCGACTAGGCAAACTAGTCATAGACTAGTCGATAAATAAATATATACGTATATATTAATATATAGTTACAGTATATAAATTATTAAATATATGCATCTTTGCAGTGTGTTATTGCAGTTTATAAAACATTTATATACCACTTCGCATTGACTTGCAGTGTATTATGTTTTTTTACAATAGGTAATTGCAAGTCTACCAATTCATATTATAAATATAGATAATTGCAACCTTTATATTGCAGTTTTTTCAATCGTTGTCATTATGGTTCGACTTCGTACTCGACTTCAATTTCGTGATTTGGGGTTGACTTTGTGATTTAAGGCTTGGATTTTGTGATTTAGGGTTCAAGTTCGACTAATGGCAAATCAACTCTTCAAGTCGATGCTCCAATGTCGACTAGTCAAGCGTCGTAATAACACTGGGTACGAGTCGGGTTTCCACCTGAGACCACCATTCTTTGTTTTTCCAAGACAAACACAAAGGTGCAACTCTCATCAACTCCGGCTTAAAGAGTAAATGATGTTAGCATTCTTAATTAAGTTTAGAATTAGTATATTTAAAAAATTCCATAGATAAATGTTCAAGTACGTGAATTTTTAATTTGATGTTTAGCATCAGTACATTTTATTAGAAGATATACACTATATAAATTGAATTCAAATATTACTTGAGGGAATGACAAAAATATCTAAAAAGGAATGTGTGATAGTGTTGATCAGTATGCTTTAATGCATTTAAAGCTCTTATAGTGAATATCAAAAAATGTATTTGCAATAAACAAAATATCTAAAGGAGAACTAAAACAAATGTTAGCTGAAAATAAGACGTATCGTGCTACAATTCATATTTTTATCTCAACTATGCAAAAATAATAATTTTATTTTTGCTTCATGTTTTATACCTCTATAATTTTATTTTATAATAGCAAAATTCAAAAATTATTAGCACTTTCTTAAAAAGACAACGTAACACAATTTTTTTTCTCGATCCGTTTTTTTTTTGATTAATGTGAAGTAAGAAAATAAACATTTCACATTTTCAACAAAACATATATATTATAATTATTTTTTATATCTGCATAATAAAAATTATTCACCATCTACTATTAATCATAATGTCATTCTTAAAAAACAAAGACTTTATCAATGAGAAAAAGTCCACTTCCCAGATCAATGTTTGAAAGAAAAAAAATGTTATATATGTTTTGTAATATTATACAGTTCTTAAATGAAAAATTGTATGTAAAAAATAACATCTTTAGATAGAATTATTATACATTAGTTTATTTATAATAAAATATTGATTTTAAGAAGAAATAAATTGGATGAATTTCAGTTTTGGAATAATGCAAGAGAAATACAAATAATTTTCATGTATATCTGTGAAAACTTCGAATTATATAGACTTGAATGAAAAATAATTTTACAATTTTTGGCGATATAAATGTAGTCAATAGTGCATGAAATTGTCAAGTTTCGAATTTATTAGAGTAATAACAAACAATAATTAAAATTGTTTAATATGTTTTCATTTAAGATCACATAATTAATCTAAATACTTGTAGACTTGAATGTAAAAAAAAAACAGGAAAATTTATGGAAGAATTTTATAAATACTTGTATAAATTATTTAATGATATTTAAATATAAAATGACACGATAAAAAACTAGTAGAACACAGTAGTAATAAAAATAATAATAACAATGGTTACAACACACACTTTGTGCCAGGTAGCTGAACATTCTTCATGCATATTTTTTTCTTTTCAAATTAGATATACTTAACACATTCAAAATAAAATGATTTTCAGAAAAGTTTAATCATATTTTTACATTGAATCATATACAGGTTTGATTTTTAATTTCTACATTACAGTTTCTAACTTCTAGTAGTTTAATTCTTTTTAAAAAGTATTAGTATGTAGAAAATGAAATTATAAAAAATATTTATTTGTTAAATCATATTTTAAGCACTAAGATCTAGTAATATTTTTAGGTAAGCTTCCGAATTTGTTTAGAAGATCTAATTATTAGATCTTATTTTTAAATAATTAGTATTTAAGGACATTTTGAATTTGAAAAATAAATTTAACTTGGATCATATTTTTAAGAGATATTAATAGTTATAACATACATAAAATGGTGTTTTTGGTAGTTTACATTTACGTCAAAAAAGGTATGATTGACTTGTATGCAGATGCTACCTTTTAGGATAAATTATAAAACAAAATTTTAATAACTATTTATAAACAATTTTTGAAACTTTATAGTCGGACCGAAAGTTTGCGCTTGTAAGCCAATTATTGATAAAGATAATAATATTAATAATAAATTATATAGACGTTTAAAAATGAAATATCCTGAGAGAATTAAAGAGAGAAGAGAATAATCCTACATTTAACAAGAATGCAAGAAATTAATCTGCTTCATTATTATTTAATAGACAATAACATAAACATAATTATTTTTTATTCTCCTCCTTTCTCCCTTGCTTTCTTTTTATGAAAATGACAAGAAGATTTTGATCGTATCTATTATAAATCATCATGCAAATTTCTGTTTATGTCCAGATTTCTATTAATCCTATTTGCGTCAAAAGTTCACACAAACACCTAAGAGTTCTTGTAAAGAAATAAAATGAAGAATATACATAGAAAAAAGGAACTAAACAATAAAAACAAGAAAACAACGATTTATAGTGGTTCGAGTTGAATGATCTACGTCCATTTAGTATTTTCTGTCACTTTATTGCTAAATTTATGTAGTTACAAGGTTCACATAGGTAAGGATCCGGAGCATACCAAATATATGAGAAAACAAGGAACCAAAAGATCAATTTCTTTGCAAGGCCACTACTATTTATAGTTTGAGGTAAGCTCAGATTTGTCGAAAATTTCATCGAGAAAGTCACAGGCCGTAGACGAAGTCGTCACAAGAAGGTGAGCTTCCAAATTGCCAAAAACTCAAATCAGTACTAGTCCCTAGGGGAGGGATCGGTATCAATCCCTCATTGAGGAATTTGATTAAGCGATCTCTTGTGGGGCTCTCCTAGGTTGCTAGCTGTGTTTCTGAAGGTAGTTTGAGTAGTTGCCTTGATATTTGTAGAATATGAAGTGATGTTGAATGAACTCAAATTTGGTAGAATGAGGTAGTTGTATCGACCCATTCCCTTTGATCGAAGGATGTACAACGATCTGACCCCTATAGGCGAGGGATGTATGCCGATCCTATCGGCTGAGATATGGTTATGTCCCAATCCTTATGGATGAAGGAGGGATAAATACATATCCCTTGACAATAGATGACGGGAAGTCACACTTAGAGCATGTCTGATTGTTTTTTGCTATGTTCACTTAACCGTTATCTCATGGTATTATTTCTGCTTGATATTTGGACCTTTGGATCATCACTCAAGGTAGTCTGTTTTGATAATCATTAAGTCGCACCAGATTGGATAGTGAAAGTAGACACATCAAAAAGATCGGGTAATATTTGCCCTTCAAAGTACACTGCGTGGCAAACTCGATGTGCTGTAATTCGAGATTAGTCGAGGTTGTCAAAAATGATTCCACTCTATTTTTTGAACGGTCGTTACCCCTTTTATGAGGTTGCTTTTGAGATGAATTGTGCCTCTGTCATTTGTTGCAATGCTTGGTCGATATAGACAATTTGAATATCGAGATGTAATATGTCGATAATTGTATATGCACAGTTCCATTGAGCTAATTGATTGAGTTAGTAAACCTTCATGGCTTGATTTTCTCCTCTCTTTGGAGCTTCAATTTGTAGTCCAACTCCCATCAAGTAAGAAAATAAGACGATTTAATATGCGTACGTGTTTGCATGTTCGTGTAAGCACTTGTGTCTTTGGCTCCTAGACACATTCAGGTATGGAATGGATAGGTCATTGCCGGGTTCTGGAGGTTGTGGTTAGAAGATAGTAGAGTCCTCAATCCTCCTTTCCTTCCTCTTTTATAGAGAGAAGGGGAGTGGATCAGTACCTATCCCACTTCAAGGGATCAGGGTTATCTCTCTACACTTAGTGAAAATTGAATGTGGTGACTTAGAGGCATGGGTTCCCCTTGATGTGACTTCTCACTTATTGTTGTTGTGTGAAGTTGAGTCGAGGTGGGATTGGTGGGCATGGGAACGCCGAGGTACATGATGGAGTTGCTAAGACGAGGATGCCTAGGTTAGGGATGGTTACGATCCTTTGGACTTATGCCTCTCCTAGTTTTTATGCCGACGTTCGATTCTGCATTCTATTTTTTCTCGAGTGCCTAGCCTATGGCGTGAGAGCTAGCCGTTTAAGTGCAACATGGCCGTCATCTCGGTCGTTCTAATCAAACTTCGAATCTTGTCTTGTACTACTAAGTTTGATAATTGTAAGTTGTGAACACTGTGATCGTGTATGTGTGATGGTTGTTAATCATGCATCCACATATGTTGAATAAGGTTCGACATTACGACATGTGTAGTTATGTAGCTGACTTTTGATTTTTAGGGGAATATGCGTATGTACACAAGCAACGCAATTTTCATTCAATGTACTCAAGTTCTATCACTCATCATATGGGCATGGACGGTAGCTGATCGCCCATGAAGTTGGGTATTGTTCCTATGATCTTGTCCTTGAAGCATCCTTTCGGTACTAGTTTCAAGCCTTGTTGGATATCGAGCATGAGGCGTCGCACTCTGCTTCTCGCATGAGTGGAGCCTACTCGAGGCATAGTTTGATGAGTGGATGGTTGAATTACTGGGTTGTATTTCATCTAACAATTCGAAGACGGGAATTAGGTGGTGAATGGATGGGTGGATCATATCCATTCTTGACCAGATGTGTGTATGTCATGTCAAAGGCAGGGTTATTTGGCGAATGGTTGGATCATGTTCATCGATGGTACATACCCCTCTTAACGGATGGAGGAATGGAATTGCTAATTGACTAGGCGTCCACATCATATCTATTTGTGATTGTACTCTGCCTAGTGGATCAAATTCTAGAGTCGATGATCGAGTAATCAAATCACATTTGCCTGAGCCGTATTTCGACGGTTCGATGGTGGGCCATGGAGGTGTGGTTGCTTTACGCAGGCACATTCCTATGTTAATGTTGTTGCTTTAATTGAAGTGGTGTTTCATAAGAAAACCCTTCCTCTGGTGGATGTGTAGCATATGGTATAATACCTGGGTCTCTTGTAGATGTAAGAAGCAATAGGACCAGAACATATTAAGTAAACACAATGGCGACCACCGATACAGCATATCCTGCATTATATGAGGAGAATTAGTGTAGATGTCTTGTAACAAACATAAAGACTATGACTACAGGAACCACTATGAGAGAAATGGTAATGAGTATTGACCTAGCATTTGGTCCAAATATTAATCTCCCATTTAATTAAAAAAAATATTGTTTCCTTACCCGAATACAAACTCCTAATCATTCAATGGGAACAAGAGACAAATCAGTGTAATTTCAGGGTCGTTTTCGACATTAAAAAATAAGAAGGGTTTTAAAATAAGGCAGGTGACAGGTACTCTAGCAGTAGAAGTATTTTGGAAATAATTGAGAAATGTAAATTTTACAGATTACATGTACAAAGTATTGATAAATAATAATTAAAATAGAGACAATTTAATTAATTGTAGATAAAGATGTTTAGAAGATAGAATACACAAATAGGAATGATATTCAAGGAACCAATGTAAAAGGTAAATGCCATCTAAATGACTCTTCGCTAGAGATGCCCCAACTCAGGAAAAACTATAATTTTTATTTTTAAGCGTGTTTGGGAGAAGAAGGAATGAACGATAGTAGCAATGAAACAAAAACAATGAAATGCTTCTTTTATTCTGTTTAACCAACATTTATCTTTATTTTGAATCATAAACAATGAAATACTTCTTTTATTCTGTTTAACCAAGATTTGTCTTTGTTCTTATATTCAAATAGGCAATTGAAATATAGTGTAACCGAAAGCTAAAATTAAGTAGAACTATATTAGTAGTTTATATTCAAAAGCTAACTCAATCAAGTAGAACTAGTTTACAAGTTTATATTCAAAAGCTAACGCATCTGACCAGATTATCGTCACTATGTCAACTGTTATCTCACATGTTCTAGACTATGCAATTGAATGACCTCACAAGCTTTGACCTGAGCCCAGAAGTGGACATGTTTGTATTGCAACATCTTTGTTGCACCACATTTCACATATTCAGAGCTCAAATACACCTTTCTGAGCATCATCCCACATCATAGATCCAAAAACTATCATCTGTAGCGCTCCTCTCCATTGTTGTGCCTTGCATCTTGCCATTTAATACATTATTGCATTCCTGTTGCTTACCTTTTGCTGTATCAAAATCAATTGAGTCCGAAAAGAAGTTGAAGGATGCAGCGTTGTTTTGAAGCAGATCAAATCTTCTGTTGAAGTTTGCAAGCTTGTCCATATCTTTACATTGCACTGCTAGTCTGTCGTTGTTCAGTTTTGAAACCATGTTCCTCTTCAGCTAGCAGCATCAGCTATATCAATTATACTCTGTAAGCTATTGCTGCAAGAAAAAATCTTGGTTTCACGAAATGTAGTAGTTTAGATGTATTTCGTATTTCATGTTACAAATGTTATACAATATGCACTGGAGAAACATAAGTGTATCATAATGCAGAAGTATATGTGTAAGTCAGTTTTGAAATTCTAACAAGCGCTTAAGCCCCTTATTAGTCTCATGTATATCTGCAACCTATATAAACATCAAGTAGTTTCGTAAAGTATACTTCTACCACTAAGATTGAAGCATCCGAACTAAAGTTGATCTTTTTCTATATATATCAACCAACCTGCGCAAAATAATAACAAAATGAATGTTACAACCAGAAATTGAAGATTTGTAGTAATATAATTTCAAAAATAACGCTAAACAATTCAATCTTAAAAATTCAAAAGAGAAGGATGAAAAGAACTTAATTTTTTTCGCAATGACCTAAACCTACTTACCGAACATAGAAATTAAAGCTACTGAGCTTAGTCCTCGATTTTGCCCTACTTTTATACAGCTTACTACCGTGAATATTGAAGTAGTGCGGAGATACGTGGCGATCGAACTTTTGGGGAGCTCTCCCATGCGACGAGTTATTAATGGGGAACTGCAAAAGGAAAGTAGAGGTGAAGGCGGTTGGGTTACATTGTTTTACCGCAAACGAGGGAAAAATTATCAACTTTGGGCATTTTAGTCCCCCTTTATTCTTAATAGTGGTTAGAAAAATTAACAATTAAAATTTTGTGATCAATCAAAGGACAATTTTATGTACCAAAGCATCTCTAGCTGTAGAGATAATTTTGGTGTGAGAAAAAGAAAAATAAACAACAAATTCCTCCCACCTATTCAGTGGTTTAGTGGAACGAAACATCGTACTTAAAAAATTAACTGTTCTTTGAAAACGGTTTACAGAGTGAAAGGTTTTCAGAAAACTACTTAGGCTAATTTACGGTTATTTTACAGTAAACGGGAATTTGAAAACCGTTTAGGGTATTAACAATTATTAATTTTCCGTTTATAACTCACGCTCAAAAATAAAAATGGGGAAGACTCTCGTTTCTTCTCTCTTCACACACCCAAATCAATATTGCTGGAGTGCGGAAAAGAGAGAGAAAATGGCGATCCTCTGCAAATTCTTCCAAATTATCACTGCTCGAGATGCTCTCTGTGACAATCCGGATTTCTAAACCAATTTAAAATTTTAATTTTAGCTATTTTAATGGGTTTTGAATAATTAAAATGATTTATTTTAAATAATAACAACTAAAAATTTATTTAAATCGAAGTTAGAACGTATAAATTTATATTTAATTAAAACAAGCTTGAAATGGCGCAGTAGTTTGAAAATTTGGTTTTGAAATTTAAATGAATATACAGAATGAAATATGAGTCAGATTTTAGTAAAATTAGAAACGTTGGAATCTGTTTAATTATATATTTCTAATGAATGTGAAAAAAAATCAGATTTCTTAATATAAGTTGTAAGTTGGCTAAATTAAAATTTAGAATAGTCGCTATGAAATTTATATATATTTTAAATTATATAGAGCCCTTAAAAATAGTCATTTTGAAAACGACCTCCGTTTTTGAAGAAACCACTTTTGTTGGATCCGGAATGTCAAATTATTGTTAGGTTTTAAATTTCACAATTTTTGAAATCAATATTTGAGCGCAGTAAATTTAAACGTATTTCCAATTTTAGTTTGAATTTAAAAGTCAGTTAAAAAGGCAATTTTTCAAATAGTCTCCAAATTCGACGAAATTAGTTTTGTTATGACCGTATCGTCAAAACATAGCTAGATTTATTTTTCTACAATTTTTGGAGTCAGCAGGTGGTCCCGGTAAATTAAAATGTACGTTTAAAATTCAATATTGACCGTTATATCAATTTGTATTTTAATTTTAATGAAAACTGATCGAAATAGTCTAATTGGCTTACAAAACATATCCCATTGCGTCCGGAAGAGGTATTTGGTCAGGGGCGACAGTCGTTGGGTTTGATTTGGAGTTCGAACTGATAAACATGAATTTTGAAATTAAAATAATTAAAAATATATATAAAAAAATTATAAACCCTAATTTTCTTCAGTTATCAAAACCCATCGCATCAGGAATCGAGGGCGGAAAACACTCAATATTTCCTCCTCAATTTTCACGAAATCCATGACAAATTATATCATCGTTCCAAAACGAAAATCAAAGTACTCCCTTAGCTCTACAAATCCATATGGGTTTGGTGGGATTTAATCGCGTGAGCCATTCTAATTTCAAGCACAAAGTCATGTTGTTTGCATGCAAATCGAGGGAGACGGAGGACACCGGACCTGACGAGGTTGGCGGCGCCGGTGGTGCTCGCAACGGCGGATGTCGTGGTGGCAGCGGATGGGTCTCCGATGGTCGGAGCTTTGAGCGGTGGTGGCGGAAATGTTTTGAACCATGGGTTTTGAAGACGACGGGTTTACTGAAGGAGGAAGGTGATTAACTAGTGTTAATTATTTCATTAATTAATTAATTTTTGTAATTAATGTATAAATGATCATATATTTTCCATACGAGGTCCAAATCCGATTATTCCAGTCGCATTGCGATCGTGGAGTGGAACACTACGCAATAGAACTGACCAGAACAAAAACAGAGCAAATTGGATTTGCAGCTAAATTAAATGCGTGTTTAATTTAGTTGAAAAATACAATCTTCAAATAAAGAATGGCGGAGTGGAAATGAATGTGAGAATTCTCTCACTAAAATATTTGTACAGTTATTTAATATATTTTGTAACTGTAAATATATAGAAATTGTCAATATTGATTTTTATTTATTTTAATTATCAAAATTGTATATGATGTCAGTTAGCTCACATTCACTGTTGTTTGGAATCATGGATGATTTGATTGACTGTATTGTATTGTGATTGTGATGTGTAACATATTAAAAATAATGTTAACATTAATGTGGTAGCTGAAATTAAATTATAAATATCCATTTATAATTTACACAGTGGGATTTCTAAATTCACATGAAACGGAAAATAGAAATATATATGGGTTGTATGAAATATATATGCGATGTGAAAAATATATATGCGATGTGAAAAATATATGCGTTGTATGAAATATATATATGCAATGTGAAAAATATATGTGTTGTATGAAATATATATATGCGATGTGAAAATATATATGCGATGTATAATATACACGCGATGTGAAAAATATATATGAGTTGAATAAAAATATATATGCAATGTGAAAAATATATATGCGGTGTATAATATATATATATATATACATATATATGTGTGTGTGTGTTATATAAAATTGTCATGTATTGAAATAAATATTGATTGGTTAAAGATATGATTTTTAACATATATATGTGATATATAAAGTTTTCATGTATTGAAATAAATATTGATTGACTAAAAATATAATTTTTAACATATATATGCACTGTATAAAATTGTCATGTAATGGAATAATTATTGGATTAGTAAAAATATAATTTTTAACATATATATGCATTATATAAAATTGTCATGTAATGGAATATCCAATTTTGATTTAAAATTAAAATGGAAGTTGGAATCGTTTTTAAAACGAATTTAAAACGATTTAAAAAAGCCATTTTAAATGGAAATCGATGACATATATATTATTTAAATATAATGGTTTGAATAGAACGCACCGCGCAGCGACCGTTCGCGAATTTTAACCATTAACTTCAAATTGATATAACGGGAGATTCGACCATCGGATTCTCCTAAAACTGAAAACGTTGGGTTCGTATCGAAAAGATCTTTCCAATGAATATAAGAGATTTAAATTTGAATGGTCAGATTTTAATTTATGTCCAAATCAATTTCAGAAAAGATCGATGTAGATGTAGTTCGGTGGCCGTTATTGGAAACCGACTGTAAGGGCCTAAATAAAATTATTAAAAATATGGAAAAATTGAGTAAATTCATAATAAATGATTTGGAAAGATTATGAATGAAAAATTCCATATTTGAAAAGATAAAAGATATTTTTATCTGAATGAACTAGTTATTAACTAGAATAATAATTCAATGTTTTTAAATAAATTGGATTTGTAAATGGTTTTGATATAACCAGAATTTACCAATGAATAAATTGGAATGGATTGGAATGGAAATAATTTTCGGAATATTTCGATATTGGATTCCGTGATTATACAGATATTGTTGAGAAATTTGGAAGATATAGATATCGTTATTCCCAATACGATACCTGTTGGTTTTAGAATTTGATGTTGAATATAAGCTGATATTATTTCTATTCAGAGCCTTATATTTAATATCAAATTGGATTTTGGGGTTTATAGTGAACAATGTTTTAAACAACAGTCGTTCTTTAACCCGATTCACAGTGAAGATATGATTTGAAATTTATAATCGTTTAAATAAGATTAATGGAATTTTCCAAAGAAAAGTTTTCCAAATTAATATATTAAATTGAAATTGAATAAAATTCGATCTGATAATTGAGATGAACTTCTTTAAAGGAAGATCGTTACTATTTATGGAATTTAAAAGGCCTTGCCGCTATTCCACTTATAGTATTAGTTTGATACGGAAATTTATAACGATTATATACTGTTATGATTTCCATGAAGATTCCATATAAAATGGAAGATGATTTTGGGTTTACTGTGAACAATGTTTTTACATGACATTTGTTCTTCAACCCAGTTAAAGACAAGATTAATTTCTTAAAAGTGGAAAAATCATTAAGCAATGATAGTTGAGATTAAAACCAAGTTGGAGTTTTAATAAATCTTTAATTAGATTTGAATGAATGAATGGTGATTAAATCTACCAAAACATGAGATGTGATATAAACAAAATGTACTTGGTTGTTGATAATGATTGTGATTGATTGACTGTTAGGATTGTGCTCGACCAGTTTATGAGCAAAGTATAGAGTTTTAATAAATCTTTAATTAGATTTGAATGAATAAATAGTGATTAAATTTACCAAAACATGAAATATGGTATAAACCAAATATGCTTGGTTGTTGATATTGATTATGATTGATTGATTGTTTGGATTGTGCTCGACCAGTTTATAAGCAAATATGCTTTTACATTTAGCATTGGGTTGGGTTGAATTATTTGTATGCTAACACCTGGTGAAATACATCACGACTTGACTCCGTGGTGTTAGCGATGTTGTTGTTTATTTCAAAATTAGTGAATGGTTTTGAAAAGAGATTTTCTTAAATGAAACAAATGTTTTCTTGATTTTGGACAAGGAATGTTTTATAAAAAAAATTATAAAACAGAAAGGATTTCGAGGGCTAAACTCGATGTTTCTGAAATGATTTAGAAAAATATTATGTGTTTGACATTGCGGTTCATCACATAACCGATTCGTTGCTATTGACGATGTATCTGTTTGGTGGCGGGGAATTTATTCTCTTGCTTAACAGCCTTCCTTGAGACGTACGAGCTCAAAGGTTATGTGATTAATAGTGACTGATCATATGTGTGAATTTGTGATGTAAAGTACCATATTTTGGAAAGTACTTGTGATTATTATGTTGTTAAATGATTTTCCCTACTTCGGATATGAAATGGTTTAGTATGTGGCTAAAGATTTGGGTAACCCGGACGACTAGAAGTATGGGTGAGATGGGCAGTGTATTTCCCCGAGGGCGTGGGAGGTGCATCGTCAGTGTAGCCTGCTCCATCGTGGGAGGTGCATCATCAGTGTAGCCTGCTCTATCGTGGGAGGTGAATATATATATATATATATATATATTTCGAGTCGGTAAGGTACGTACCCTTTGCCTTGTCTGAGGGGAGCTCGATATTTGGTTGCATATCTTTTTTTATGCATTGTGATGTTTTGGAATTCATATTTCCAAAGATTTTGGTTTGAGATCGCGAAGTGAAATCTACTTTGATATAAAAGCTAGACATGTATTTCAAATGATTTGAAATAAGAATTAGAAAATAAAGTCCAAAGGAATAATTTCTGTAAAGAGAATTGAATTTCAAAATCTGAGTTTGGGGTTTAAGCCTAAACGAGTAGATTGGAAAATTGCATGTTGTATGATACATTGTAGGTCCATATATCTAGTATTGGTTATTGTTTAGGCACTAGTATTCATGGGGTAAACCCATTCCGTGATATGCGACGTAGCCCCATGATTTACCATATTTTAAAGTAAAATTTTAATAACTGTTTTTAGTTCGCACACCAATCCCATGAATGACTCGGAGTTTATTGTTTTTACCCAAACTCTAGGTGCCCGTATTTTCCACACAGGCAGCTAGTAGTTTTGATTTTGCAGATTTCTATTTAACAGAATCCTGGTTTACAGGTGGAGCTATATTCGGAAAGCTTTGTATCTGTGTATTTCATTCAGTTGTGTTAGTTGATGTATTTCCACTGTGTTTTGTATTTATACATTTTTATTTCCGCTACTATGTAATTTAATCACTGATATTATTTTTTCGCTGTGTAATATTTATTCGTACTCTGATATTCTTGTACGCTACTGTAAACGGTTGTAATAGCAATGAAATGTTCTGTTGTTTATGTTTCGATGAGTCTTGTTCTCAAAGCAATCCAGTGTTTCCCGTCTCCTCGGAGACCGGGGGATTTCAGATCGTCTCACTCTCAATGCCTTTTTAAAAAGGTTCATTTTACGATTATTATTATATATATACCTTTTTGAAAAGGATTTACAATGCGTCATGGGAGAGAATGCAAACATTTGTCTTCCTTATGTGCAGTGGGTGTCCTCGCTTCCACCAATTTTGCAACTCGACACCAATGGCCAATGGTGGTAAGGGTGGATCCGTTCTTTGATCGTTCATCTTTTCGTTGTTTGTTGATTAAGTAACCTTTATTCACTTCTTAAGGCGAATATCATGTGATTTTTTTGGTAAATTCTTGATGATCTTTTATTGGAATATTAACATCCTTTGGTTACTTCTTTAATTTGTACATATATGGGGGAAGTGAGAACTGAAATACTAGAGTGAACTCAAAAACTGAAGTACACATGAACTAAATGTAAGATGAACTAGTGTCAAGATGCTATTGTAATTATTTCAATATGTATGCAGTGCAATGCTACTTGTTCATGGGGACACATCCTCGTCAAAATAATTGCAATAACCATTAAATTTACTAGGTCTGATGTAATATAAAAAAATTATTAAATACAAAATATTTTGTAATATCAATAAAATGCATTGTGTTACAAAAATTATAACATCAAGTCAACGTTGACAACAATATTGTTTTTATAATATTTGTTGTCTATTGTCTTTATTCGAATCTTTAGCAATACAATATAAGTGTTATAAAACGTATTTGCGACCATGTTAATAATATAACATTGAAATATGAGCATTAATATTGACCAAAAGTTAGTAAGTAAAATGTTGTTGACAATGTAAAATAAACGTTGTCATAAACAATGTAAAATAAACGTTGTCAAGTGGATCGACATACTCACACTATAACAAAAATACCATATTACAACTATAATTTTACAACTGTCGCTAAATGACTGTTGTAATAAAGATTTTTTACAACTGTGATTTCCTGAAAGTTGTAATAAACATTTTTAACAACTCTTTTATTTTACAAGTTGTAATAGATGCCTATTACAATATTTCTTTTTGGTCTGTTGTAACAGATGCCTAATTTTAACAACTTTTATTCTTTACCTATTGTAATAAAAATCTATTACAACCTTTTATTATTAAATAATAATAATAAATATTAAATTATAATCGCTACTAAATAATAATAATTAATTTTAAATATGAAATAACTAATATTGATAATTAAAATTAAATAATTAATAATGGATATAATAATAATAACTAATAAATAGTATTAATATTTTTAATATGAATAACTAATAAATAGTCTAGTAACATACGCATGGTAATTAACTTTTAATAATTAATATTCAATTATAACATATACATTATAGTAACTTACATTAATAATTAATAACTAAGCAGTAATAAATAATGTCAATAATTAAGAAATATTTAGTAATTAGTTGTGATAATTCATAAAAAATTTAAATAATTAATAAATTAAATAATTAGAATAATAAATAATAGTAATTATTAAATAATTAATTTTTAACCATTAAGAATTAATTTTTAACAATTAATAATTAAGAACTAATTATTAATATTAATAATTAAGAAGTGATAATCAAGAAGTAATATCTAATATTTAATAATTATTTTTTGACAATTAATAGTTAATTTTTTTGTCGAAAAGTTGTATAAACTTATTTTCAACAATTCTTTTTCCTACTTGTTGTAATAATGGCCTACTAAATATTAACAATAACTAATATATAATATTAATATTTAAGAATAATTAATATTGAATAAAAATTAAAAAATTAATAATTGCTATTAAAAAATTAGTAAATTATAGTTATTTTCTAGTAATCATTGTTGGGTATTTAATAATTAATAACTAGTAACATATACATAATGATTCCCTTTTAATATATTCAATATAAATTTTTATTTATTAGTTATAACTTTACAATATTTAACTGTATAAATTTTGGTGGAATTTGGTTATGACATGTGAAAAACCGGCGATCTATATTAACGCGAGAGGATGAAATTAAGGCAGCAAAAGAGAAAATTTGGCTCCAAATTGACTCGCGTCTTCTATTTCTACTACCTTGTGTTGACCAACCTTCCCTCCTCCCCAAATTATCATCGATCCTCAATTTTGCCTTCCTCAGAAAAACTTGTGCCTCTACAAACTTTTATTACTACTGCCGAATATGGATGGATCCATGGATTTAATGATTCGATGACTTTGGTTAGCTTCCACCTACCTCCAGTCGCCTATTGTTTGATTTGTTTTGTTCGAGAGCGAAGCAGACTGCCTCAAACAAATTTCTGCCGATTGTTGGAGGTTTTAATCAGAGTAATGGGATAAGTTAGTGGCTTGTCCTTGTTTAAGAGCAAACCGGACTGGAAATAGCATGGCCAAAATTTTCCATCTGTATTTGTTACAATCTATTGGAGCTTATTTCACATGGTCGATTTCGTTTATAAGGAGTATAATTTGGCTTATTTTCTTTTTTTGAGCTTGTTTCCAAATTCAAAGGCTGAACTGGTAAGATTCTTATGTTGTGCTTGGATTTATCATTGCCATATCTTTCAGTCTGAATTTGTTAAGGTTTATTGGAGCAGTGTTCGTGTGGATTAAATAACGTATATAAATCAATTTTCTTCTCATTTTATTTTGAATATATCTTTAGCGTATCCAAGCTTACACCGACTTATGTGATTATGCATTGACAGCAACAAAGGGGTTCACAATCCATCTAAATCCAGTGGTGAATAACTATATAAAGCGTACAAAATTGAGAGTACAATGTTGTTTGAAGTTGAAAACTTTTCAGTGGATAAAGTTATAATTATGGACATAGATGGTAATTTTTGATTAGCAGTAGAAGTAGGTAATTACCAGAATATTTATAAATTAGCAAAATCGTTGAATACTTGCAAACGTTGAAGTTGTTATCCCAAATTTGTACATTTGAACAATTCGTTGTTGTACTTTCCTGCGTATTAAATAAGATTTAAAAACCAAAACTATTTATTCATTACTATATACATGTTATTTTAAATTAAATCGAAAAATATTGACATGCTTACTTTGGTTTTGTGTTGCAGCTTGGAGAATGGGTGGTCCATTTAAATTCGTTTATCTATTAAAGATGGAGCCTATGACTGACTTCACTATTAATAGACGGATAAAACTTGTTGTTACTGGTATTTCATCGGTGAAGCTACAGTTTGTCCTTCGTGATTGCTTTGCAATGGAGGGTCTTTTTGCGGTCAGTTTAGAGACTACTCTCCCCAATTTTGAAGCTTCTGTATTGTTTTCTAATTTCTGATGGTACCTCTCTCTTGTCATGTACCATTAAAGAATTTTCCGTTGTAGTTTTTATTGCTTATGCCATCTTACACATGTTATGCTCATCAAGTTAGGGTAGTTTTAGTTTCAGAGTAGTTTTGCTCTAAGCTATGTTTTTTGGTGATGTTATTTTTCTTATGTGAGCAAGGATATGCAGATTTCCTTCGCTGCAAAAAAAAGTACTCATCAAGAATTCATGTTGCAATTTCCATCTTCACATAGCTTCTTTTGAAGCTTATAGAAAATCAAATATAAAACAATCAAATTAGTATTGTATTACTAGTGAATATGATTAGTATTGTGTTGCCAGTGAATATAAAACCATATTTAGTTGTTTTGCCAGTGAATAGGATTAGTATTGTATTACCAGTGAATATAAAACCATGTAAATTAGTATTGTAAATTACCAGTGAAACAACAAAATCATGTAAATTAGTATTGTATTGCCAGTGAATAGGATTAGTATTGTATTACTAGTGAATATAAAACCATATAAATTAGTATAGAATGTACTTATTTATATGGTTTTGTTGATGTACTGATTTTTCTTTTTGCTCTAGTATTTTGTATAAATTAGTATTGTATAGATTTTTTTTGCTCTAGTATTTTGTATAAATTTCTGTATATACTAGTTAATTCAAAAGTGTGTAGAAGCATAAAGCTAATTTATGTTCAATTTTACAATTAATAGACAACGAAGTAGAAGAATTAGAGGTTGTTTTGATGATTTTGGAATCATTCAGAGTAGTGTCATATAGAAAAGAAGACAAGAAGGTAACCATAGAAAAAGCTTGAAAGAGAAGTGGTATCTTTTGCATTAACATGTGAAATCATAGATGATGTATAATTTGGGCTTGAGATGGGTTCTAACTAGTGGAAAAAAATCGTGTTTATGCTTTGTTGGAGTACACTTTTAATTAAGGATGTTATAGCAACATTTGTTATTTTATACATTTTTATGTGGTATATGATTTATAATTTGTATTCTGGCTATAAAGTTATGACTTTTATCAATGAATGGATCATGATGCCTTTAAACTTACATCTATTTCTTATGTTATTTATCAATTTATTGTTACACATAATATATATATATATATTCTTATGCATATAATTCGTGGATATATTACAAATGTAAAATAAAAGTTGTAATAAAATATATCACAACGGTTATAAATAGTTGTAAAAATTACAACTACAATAGTGCATAACTGTTGTAATAAAGTTTATTACAATGGTGGAAAAAAGTTGTAAAATATACATATTACAACAGTGTTGCAACGGTGCAAAAAAGTTGTAAAAATTTTTAGTCTAGTACAACTTCTTAATACACGACGGTTAGCCCACCGTTGTAAAATTTATATTACAACGGTTTTCCACTGTTGTAATATGGTCATTTTGTTGTAGTGGATCAAAACATCTAATATAAAATTACGATGGCTAAGGATCGCATTTAGAACAATATACAATACATCACAGATAACATATCACAAAACATGTATCACAATTTTTTTAATGTACAATGTCATTTTTCAGTTCAATTCTTTCGTTAAAGATATAGCGGGAATTGCGTAATATAGCGGAAATAACTAAATATATCGTAAATAGCGAAATATAGCAGGGTTTAAAGCAGAAATGCTACATTAGAGGCTATTTGAGAAAGACATAACAATGGTAATCCACAATGGGATATAATGAGGTTATTGTAGGGGAATAACGGTGCATTAACTGTACAGCTGTAGTTATTGATATTATAGGTTGCTTCGAATCCATCTCATAGAGGTTTCTTAGCAGCATCCAATAAATCAGAACCACCCCCCCCCCCCCCCCCCCCGCGGCAATATTTGGTTCTTCTTTGACATTTACACCATCGTCATCATTTCAACGATAGGGAACATCGATTGTGTTGCATCATCAATCGTATTTTCCATGGGACCGCTATAATAATTTCATTACTAGATTACGTGCTATAAGTTCTCCACGACGACCCGACAAAAATTAATCTGGCACGAAACCGTTTTGACAGAAATGAGCTTTCACCATATTGGATATAATATTTTAAATGTTTCCACATGCTACACGGACAATGATTTATTTTGTCTTTTCCGTTACTACATAACATAAACTCAAAAAAACGTGTGTACCATTATAAAAATATTCGTCTATTGAGCCACTCATTCTTTTTCATTTATACATCCAGTTTTTTCGATCAGCAACATAGTTATTCAATTTCTATATTTCAAAAAAAAAACTGGTACAAATTTAATAAAGTATGTTGATATTTAATGAATTGACCTTTTTTAAGTCATTCGTACATTTTAGTATTTTATTTATTATACAATGCACTATTCTTTATTACTATTTTAATAAAAATATAACATATATTTAATTTTAAAAAAAAATGAACATAATTTTAAATTTATTTCATTATTTTATACTTTGATTAAGTTTGGTCATCCTACTTTCCATTACAAAAATAGTAGTAATTACATTTCGTTAATCATTTCATTTCACACAACTCAATAAAATTTCGGTAGCACTTCCCCTTTGTTCTCTATATCACACAATTACGTGTACACTGGGAACAAAAAGGAAATGCTACCGAAATTTTGTGAATCATTCAAAATGAAATGATATACAACATGTAATTACTTATTGTGTTTGTAACTCGTTCAATACAAGGACAAGTCTAACAAATGAAGTACCAAATGGATATTGATATTCAATTTTATACAAAAATGAATATCCATATAGCGACTATACAATATGTTAACTCGTTTTAGGACCAAAGCAGTTCAAACCAAACGTAGAGAAGCCATATGAACTCATATTGGCTTGAAATTTAGACGGAACTCTTAAAAGACATAAAAGATGACTCATAAGAAAATGAGATTACTTAGACAAGTCAATTGGAAGATACTGATGCATAAGCTATAGGTCAGATCCGACCCGTCTACAATAGGCCCTACAACCTTCAACCCATAAGATATGTGCCACATACCAATTTGAACGCAATTGCAAAGTTTCTTGCCAATCAAATAAGTACCGTGTGAGATACGGGCGGATCTTCTCCAAATTGAATCAGTTTGATGGATATGATCCGATAGTTGAGGATTGTGCCCTAAGGCATGAGACCCATATTGGTACTCATATGCATTGCATGCGTGAAGTTTTATGTCATTCTTTTATGTATTATGCGAGTTATGGGTAGAACTTATTTCCATCTGAACTTGAAGCACCTAGAATTGGCTAATAGATTGGTCAGTACCGATCCATCCTTTATGGATTGGCACCGATCCATCCCTCATGGATCAGCAACGACCCATAAATGTTAGGTGTGACCTATCAAGGGTCACTCCATTATGATCCTCATAATCCCTTTAGTCTACCTTCCAAGTATGGTGGAATTCCAATGAGCATATATTAAGTTATTAGTGGACCATTGAACCTGAAATACAGTTCAACTCAAGTCGAGTATAAAATCCTACCAAACAAAGTCCAAACCCTACAAAACTTGGCGGAAGGCATCATATGAACTAAACTTGACGGAAGGCATCACATGAAGATAATAAATCTAAGAGAAGAAACTACCACTTTATATCTGTTAAGGATATAGATCAGTACCGATCCATGGATCGATATCGATTCATCAAATCAGCTCTAATGACCTTCATTTTTCTGGCTTGTCTCCCTCTATTCAATTCAAGACTTTTGTTGCAGTGGCCTGACTGATGTGCACGTAAAAATGCACATTTGTATTCACATATTTATTCTTGTTTAGTTGAATAAATGAACATTTTTGGGTATTTTGTATGATCAAACCATGTTTTAAATATGTTCAAAATCATCACTTATTTTGGGAAAAAGTGGCCACTTGTTCATGTTTTAATTGTTCCTTGTGATTACCTCTTGTAGGAATTTTGGAGCTAAATGGAAATATACACATGAAGAGATGAGGGAAACCTTGCATTTACACAAAAGAAGACAAAGAATTAATTCATTTTATAGATAGTGGAGGTCCACACCTTTCAATTAGCCCACTTGCTCTTAAGCTTCATATTAAAGACTGAGACAAAAGGCCTCACGCATTATACATGACTTATTAGTGGCTAATGGCAATTAGAAACTACATAAATGAGCATTTTGGTGATTTCCTAAGAAAAGTGATTAGGGTTTTAGGGTTTCTTTGATCGTGTATATATACCCCTTTGTTTCATGTATTTTAGGATCTCTTTTTAGCAAATGAAAGGGTAATTGATCAAATAAACAAAAATGGCTTCCAAGCCTATTTCTTTTATGTCTCTATCAAGTTTCTTTTAATTTCTATGCTCTACTTTGTGTTTGTAGTTTAGATTTTCTTTTCTGCAAGTAGTGTAATTTTATTTAATGTAATTAGTTGGTAGTTAATATATTTTCTTCATTATTTACTCTTTATTTTTGTTGTTCTTCAATGTTGAAATCTAATTGTGTTGAAATAATAATATAAATGAGGAGCTAAACCCCTACAATTTAGGGTTAATGAAGCTTTTCCCCTCATTGATGTAGATTCAACATAAATTTGTATGAATGATCTATTTTGGGTTTAATGAGAATGGATGTTTTGTGTATTTGTTTTTCATATTGCATTTAGTAGCCTCTTTTGTTTATTTCATAACATTGAGGCTATATTTATGACATAAACAACAAATTGCCTCTTCATCTAAAAATGTGATCATGGCAATGAAATGGGGTTTAAGTTGAAATTTGATGATCTATGTTACTAACCAGTAGTAAATAGATCATACTTAAATTAGATTTTAGTTTCATTTTGATGTCATGTTTCATGAAAGTTAACAAGTTATATTAATTGTGTATTATAGCTTGATGACTTATTTTGTGTTAATTATTAGCGCAAATAAGTCATGCTTATGATAATTACATAATTAATCTTACTTAGATTATTGAGAGATCTTCATATTATATTTGTTGAACCATGTTGAAAGAGAGAAAAGTGACGTTGCCTCTAAATTGGTTTTAATCTCGTAGTTTCAGTCTATATTTTAGTTTATTTTCTAGAACTTAACCAAAATTTGAAGTTGGGATAATTTTATTGAATATAATTAAAATTGTTTCTTTTTCCGTGGATGGACTCGTACTCGCTAACATACTACAAGTGTACATCTTGCGCTTGCGGTTTATTACACTTCGCGGCGGTTTTCTAGTTCATAGAATATTCGTCGTCGAACAAGTTTTTAGCGCCGTTGCCGGGGAAGGAATTTAATTTTAATTTTATTCTTCGAATTAATATATTTTTTGAGTGTTGTTCATTTTAAAAATAAAAATAAAAAATTGTTTATAAGTTCTTGAGTTTGTCCATTTTTTCTTGTTAATTTTTTGTGTATTCTTGCATTTGTTTGTGCACTTTTGCTTTTGTGTTGATTTTGTGTTTTGTGAGGTTGTTAATATTTTTTTAGTTTTATTTTCTTTTAAATCTTCCTAAAAATGAAAAGTTCAAAAAAAAAACACTCTTGTCTTTAGCTCCCCTTTTTCATTTATTTCTTTCCTTTCTTTGATCTCTTTCCAAATTTTCTCTACATTTCTTTCCTCTTTTTCCTTACAAATAATTTAAAAAAAAAAATTGCTTTCCTTTTCCTCCTTTTTTAATTTTCTTCCCCTCCTTTCCTTACATTCTCTGACTTCCTTTCTTTCTTTCATGTAATTAATTAAAATTATTGCTTTCCAATTCTTCATTTCTTTTCCCTCTCTGATTTCTTTCCCAAATTCTCTTCATAATTACTTTCTTTTTTATTTTATTTCAAATCAAAACAAAATTAAAAAATATACAAATTTCTTTTGGTTTCTTTCTCCATTTGTTTTTTTTGTCTTCACCTTGAATCACATCCATTGCCATAACTTTCCCTTCTCTGCCTCTGCCTTATTTATACACCACAATTTCCATCACTGAGATCTCATATCATCCACTTCAACACCTTCTTCTCTACCAATCTTCCAAAATCCTTTTCCTTCTTCATACAATCACCACATACACCAAAACCTTCTCTCATCCAACCACCAAATCATCCTTCACCATCATTCCTGCAAGCACCCATAGCCACCTCTAAAACTACCTCGTCCTATTTCCAGTCACCATTCCCCTTCAGTCTACCATCAACTAGCTGTGTCAAACCTCAAAAAAAAAAAATGATCCACAAAAAAAAACTCATCCCCTTGCACAAAACCACACCAGCCTCGCCATCAAAACCCCCATGTTCATATCCGAAATCCCTCCGCAACCATACAACAAGCACCCCAATCCACCCACATGAACCCAATCGGCAATTGTTTGACTTGTTTTGGTGCAATTTCCAAAGCCGCATGGTGCAATTTCTATAAAAAAAGTCTTTCATTTCCTTTATATTTCCAATGCGATTTTCAATTTGAGGAATTAATGGCATTCCTTGACCTGTTCTGGTGATTTCTGAGTTTGTAACGTTGGATTAATTTTTTTTTGGGGTGTATGTGGCTTAACTTGTTTTGGGAGGGCTTATAGGCTTTGACTTGGCTAGTGGGCTTTAAAATTGTGAAAGAGTTTTAATTTTGTTTTATTTTACCTTTTGTTTTCTATTATCCTTTCTCTCTCTAAAAAAAAGAAGTGAAATCACAGAAACAAAGACCAAACGACAAAGTGAAGAACAAATTCAAGCAAACGAACAAGAAATTCAAGAATTATTAGAGCGGTTGCACACCCAGTGGGTGTAAACACGCTAGTGCTACTCAGTTGCACTAGACGGACTGCCGATTTAGGTGAGAATTTTCTAAACTCTACAGGGACTGCTGCTGCTTGAAAAAGAAAAAGAAAAATATATAAAAATTGCTTGTAAAGATTTTGTGCAGGTACCGCGGCTTGCTTGTAAAAAAATTTATTTCTGCAATTCCTTGTTTTGTGACTATTCTGAGATTGTTCGTTCTGTGATTGATTAAAATATTCCAAAAATAAAAATAAAAAATTATATTCATCTTAGTTTTGTGTTTATTTTCTAAGGACTTCATTATATTTTGACAAACTGGTTTATTTCTAACGGATTATTTCTCGGTGTCTAGACTACGACAGAGTAATAACCGTTTAAAAATATTACGGTGAATCGTAAATATTATATCGGTTCCTCTGAAGGTACTTAAACCTTCGGTTGCATTGCTAAGGTGATTCCTGGTGCACCGATAACTCATGTCTGTTAACTGACAGAGAATTCTTTTGTTGAAATCAATCTAACCGTCATTATATAATTCTAGAAAAACTATAAATTGCACTAGGTTCATCCATCTTTAAAAAAAAAGGTAATAGTATTTTGCTTTTTGTACAAATTTAACTTTTCTCTCTTAAAAGAAAAAAAATCGCTTCAATCCTCTTCTCAAATTTGTACTTTCTCATATTTTTTGCGCTAGTGCAAGCGCAGTTGGACTCGCGATCTTTCAACTAATCGTTTAGTTCAATAAACATTCCTTTAACCGTGGTCGAAGAAAATCCCCCTCGAACTCTTATGGATAGATACTTCCCCGATCGGGTGTCTATTCCTTCTTGCATCATATTGCCCGCCCCAAGCGGTAATCACTTTGAAATTCATTTGAACCGAAATCGTTAACCTTCATCAATTTGGGGGTAAATCTGTTGTAAAATATTTCGAAAGATTTAAAGAACTTCTAGTCAAATGTCCACACCGCAATTTCAAAAATGGATTCTTTGTCAAATTTTATATGATGGACTCGAAAATAATTCTCGAACCATGCTTGAATCGATGTGCCGAAGAAACTTTTTAACCCAAAATCACGATGCTGCTTGGCAATTTCTCGAAAATTTGGCCGAAAAATCAGCTCAATGGGAAAGGTCTAATGAGAAATTGATTTATTCCCGATCAAACGCTCATTCGGTGGGATCTTCTATGGCTTTAGAAGCGAAAATATACGCGATGTTAACCAAATTTGATAATGTCTATCATCAACTCAAATAAATCAAGCGTCTTAGCCTTCATGTTACAAATGTAACGATCCTAATCACATTGCTGACCAATTCCCACATTCGTTCGAACAACTCAACACATTTAATAAAGTTAGAAACGACCTATTCTCCCCAACATACAATCCAGGTTGGAGAAACCATCTTAACTTCTCTTGGGCCCAAAACAATGCAAATTTGAATTTGGTTCGACCCCCTTTTCAACCATTTTCGAATATACCTTCGAATCCTCCCTTTCAACAAAAATCAATTCCAAAACCCTATGTCACTTTCTCAAAATCAAGCGCAACCATCTTCTGTTCCCCAAGACGTTAATCGATTGACATCACTTGAGAAAACTCTCGAAGAATTTACTAAGGCAACGACTCAAAATCTCCAATCGAATAGCAATCTGCAAAATTTATTGATTTCGCACATGCAAAACACAAGTCAATCGATTGCTAAATTTGAAATGCAACTGAGTCAGTTGGCCACTTTTGTAAGTGAACGGGAAAGAGGCATTTTCCCGAGTCAACCCATTCCAAACACTAGAAATCAAAATCCTAATCCAAACCAAGCTCATATCATCTAGGATAGCAATCAAACTCGGTTAAATGCTATCACAACTTTACGATCTGGTAAGAAAATCCATAATCAAGTTAAAAGTCCGAATAACTTACCGAATGTTCCTCTCGACTCTTATGAAACCACGAATAATCTTGATCTAAATTCTGAGTCTAGTTCTGCTCCAACTCAAGTGGATCGACCTACTGAGTTTCAGATTCCATTTCCTCATCGCCTTCGACTAAAGAAACATTCCAACCAAATGGAAAAGATGTTGGAAATTTTCAAACAATTGAAAGTTAACATCCCTCTTATTGACATCATTCAACAAGTCCCCACCTACGCAAAATTTCTCAAAGACTTGTGTACCCCAAAATGACACACTCATGTACCCAAGAAAGTCTTCTTAGCCACCAGACTTAGCGAAGTTTTGACCCAATCGATTCCGATCAAATACAAAGATCCTAGATGCCCTACAATCTCGTGTGCACGACAGAAGATAAAACAATTAACAAATGCCTAGTTGATTTGGGTGCGAGTGTCAATTTGATTCCATATTCCGTTTACCAACAACTTGGTTTGGGTGAACTTAAACCAACAAAAATAACTCTTCAATTTGCTGATCGTTCAATTGAGAAACCCGTTGGAGAAACTGAGGACGTACTCATCAAAGTTGGTCAATTCATCTTCCTTGTCGATTTCGTTGTTTTGGAAACACAACCTGTCAATAATCCAATCAATCAAATTCCGTTGGTTTTAGGTTGACCCTTTTTGGCTACTTCAAATGCTTTAATAAATTTTCGCAACGGTTCAATGAAAATCTCTTTTGGAAACATGACTTCAGATCTTAATATTGAAGTTGTTCGAATGAATCATGTGCCCAAACCTTAGAAGTTAATGCCATTCACGAGAACTCCAAAAAATCGAATTGTTGACCTTAATGATGAGCGTGATTCAAGTACAAAAGAATGTTCCAAGACGCTCCTAACGAAGTCGAATACAGACTTCCATTTGAATCGCTTTCAGTTGAGTCCAAATCTCAACCAAGTTCTGTGATCGAGAAACTACCAAAGTTGGATCTTAAACCTCTTGCTGATTACCTTAAGTACGTATACATGATAACGAAACTTGTCCTGTCACAATTTCTTAAAATTTAACTCGTGATCAAGAAATTTCTCTTCTCTTGACTGTTTCTAAAAACAAAGATGCAATAGGTTGGTCCATTTCTGACATAAAGGGAATTAGCCCCGCAATCGTTCAATATCGTATTCACTTAACCGATGAAACCAAACCCACTTGTGAAGCACAACTAGGCTTAACCCTAAGATAAAAGAGGTGGTTCATAAAGAAATTCTTAAACTTCTCGACAACGGTATCATTTACCCCATTTCTGATAGCTTACGGGTTAGCCCCATTCACGTTGTTCCTAAAAAGTCCGGACTCACCGTTGTTGCAAATGACCAAAATGAACTTCTCCCAACTCGTACTCAAACGGGTTAGCGTGTTTGCATCGATTATCGAAAATTAAATGTTGCAACGCATAAAGAAAGCTTTCCTCTTCCCTTCATCGATCGAATGCTCGAACGTTTAGCCGATCACGAATTCTACTACTTTCTTAATGGTTATTCCGACTATAACCAAATTCCCATCTCTCCCGAAGATCAAGAGAAAACAACTTTCACATGTCCATTCGGTACCTTTGCTTACCGATGTTTGCCTTTCAGTCTTTGCAACGCTCCTGCAACTTTCCAACGATGTATGGTTAAAAAAATTTCTGGTATGATCAAACGCTTTCTTGAAGTCTTTATAGATGATTTTTCGATCTTTGGCGATTCTTTTTCCTCTTGCTTACATCATCTTGAACTTGTGTTTTGAATTGATGTAAAGAAAAACGCTTAACTTTGAATTGGGAAAAATGCCACTTTATGGTCAAACAAGGCATTGTCCTTGGACATGTAATTTCAAATAATGGCATTGAGGTAGATAAAGCGAAAGTTGACGTTATTTCAAAACTACCCATTCCAAATGCGTTAAGGACATTCGTTCATTTCTTGGGCATGTTGGTTTTTATCGACGCTTTGTGAAAGATTTTAGCAAAACTGCTCGTCCTTTGACTACTCTTCTAGGAAAGGACATCCCATTCGAATCTAATTTTGAATGTGTCGCTTCTTTTGAACGTCTTAAAAATGAACTCATTTAAGCCCCAATAATCTGTTCGCCCAATTGGGAACTTCATTTTGAAATCATGTGTGACGCTTCTAACTTTTCGATTGGTGCTGTCTTAGGACAACGCATCAACAAAATCCTTCACGTCATTTACTACGGGAGTATGACCTTGAATGACGCTCAACTGAATTATATGACCCTCGAAAAAGATCTTTTAGCTGTCGTTTTTGCACTTGAGAAGTTTTGATCTTACTTGATTGGTTCCTACGTCAAGGTCTACACTGACCATTCTTCTCTTCGACACCTTTTTGGTAAAAAGGATGCTAAGTCACGCTTAATTCGATGGATCCTTTTACTTCAAGAATTAGAACTTACAATCAAAGACAAAAAGGATCCGATAACGTCATAGCCGATCACTTATCTCGTCTTCCGAGTGCACCATCTTCTTTACCAATCAATGAAAACTTTCCCGACAAACAACTCCTTTCTGTTTCAATCGATCCTTGGTTCGCCGACATAGTGAACTATCTAGTCACTAAGGAAACCCCCTCACTTTGGTCCAAACAAGATAAATACAAATTTCTTTCCCAAGTGAAATACTTCTATTGGGACGACCCATACTTGTTTAAGTATTGTGCGGACCAAATAATTCGTCGATGCATTCCTGATAGCGAAATTATGAGTGTTCTCTCATTCTGCCTTGATCATGCATGCGGTGAACATTTTGGTCCTGGGAAAACCCGGAGAAGGTGCTTCAGTGTGGTTTTTATTGGCCTACTCTCTTTAAAGACTCGTTCAAATTCTGTAAAACTTGCATCGTTGCCAAATGCTAGGAAAGATTTCTCGATGAAATATAATGCCTTTGAACCCCATCCTTACGATCGAGATCTTTGACGTATGGGGTATTGACTTTATAGGACCTCCCAAACTCTTTTTCATTTATTTCTTTCCTTTCCTTGATCTCTTTCCAAATTTTCTCTACATTTAATTCCTCTTTTTCCTTACAAATAATTTAAAAAAAAAATATTGCTTTCCTTTTCCTCCCTTTTTAATTTTCTTCCCCTTCTTTGCCTTACATTCTCTGACTTCCTTTCTTTCTTTCCTGTAATTAATTAAAATTATTGCTTTCCAATTCTTCATTTCTTTGTCTTGGTTATTCTGGGTTGATCGCCAGGTCTGTTATGGCATTATGAGTAAATTACAGTGCTGATGTCTCGATGCACGCTCGAGCCCAATTGTAACGACCCAGGTTTTTGAACGGTTAATTTTAAATATTTAATATCGTTTTAAATATTGTGTTGATAATATAAATGAATTTTTATATTAAGTTGTCAATTTAAAAATCGATTTCGATTTAATATTGAATATATTAAATTTTCGTAATACGAGATATAATTGAAATCAAAGTTGAAAACTGAATCAAATCAATTCAGATGACCGGTGTAAATTCTATTTGAATATATATACGATAATAATATTTTATTATCGAGAAATTTATTTGTTTGAATTTAAATTTAATTTAATATGGTTATTTTAAATATACGTTCAAATTAAATTTCAGAAAATATTTTGTTGAGTTCAATATAACGCTATAACATTGGAACGACGGTCGGTACGCTAAAATAACAGTTCACGATTTTTAATTGTGAACCCCGAGATATTTATAATGGATAAGATCGAAATCGAATCAAAAATCAAATCGATATCGTTTTAAAAAGAAGAAGAAAATCTCTTTAAGTCAAATCGAATTAAATTAAATTATATTTAAAATCTAAATCGTAATCTTTTTAAATTCTTTAAAATGATTTTGCCGTGTACTATTGTTTCCCTCCTCCTTCTATAAAACCGTGAATCCTCCCTTTCCTCAAAACAAAGCCGTTATTTTCCTTCTTGCTCACAACCAAATCGGAAAGGAAAGAAACCCGTAGTTATTTATCTTTTCCCCCTTTTCTTAGTTTATCAGAAATCGAATCACAGAAATGGCCGACTTCAAAGATTGTTTCGAAATCAAATGCAAAGGGTTGAACCCTTCTTTCTTCGTTCAAGGACAAAGCGGAATCGGGATGGCTTCTGGCCTAAGGAAATCAAATTGGGAAGCCTGATGCATGCGATGGAATCACGGTGGTTCAGAGCTCAAATCAAAGACATGGGTACGATGCTCTATCGGTCTCGACTTCGGTCTAATTGCGGTGCTCAAATTCAACAGTAAGGTCAGTAATAGGGTTCGCGATTAAGGAAGGGCGTCTGTGGCTGAGTACGGTGAAGTTCGATCGGAGTTGAGGGGATCGAGCTTAAGGTGGAGTTTGGGGGTTCCGTTCATGCTCAGCTCGGTGACGGTTTCCGAGGCATAGGGGCATTGAAAAGGGAAAACGATGGTGGCAAGAAGACTCTGGGATTGTAAGGGTTTGTAAAGTAAAGGAGTTGCGCGAGGTTCAAATTTAAGGCTCGACAGTTTGGTGTTTGCAAAAGTGAAGGTTGGATCTGCATATTCAATGTGGGAAGAAGCTATTAAAATGGCTTAAGGTATAATTAATTTTTAGTTTAAAGGGACTAATGATGGTTTAAAATTTCTTAAGTTAATTCAAAATAGTTAATTAGGTAATTTACTTTGAGTTAATAACTTAAGTTAATTGATGAAAATTTAAGATTTGATATGGAAACTAGTTTATAAAGTTTGTAACTAACTAAAGAAAATTGTACAAACTAATATAGTTTGTCAATAAGGAATTGAGTAGTAAACTTATATTTTGAATATGAAAGTAGGTTTAAAATTTGGAAATAAATTTACATGGGTAATTTATTAATTAAATTAGTGCAATTCGATAATTGAAATTTTATTAATATTATCTTACATTGAAAAACAGACTTATGAGGGAATCATTGCGAAAAACTATATAATGAGCTTCATTGGGTATTCAAAAATGAAAAATCACACTGAGTAAATTCTCACTCACCTTTATTAGAATTATTTTTATGTCGTTAAAAATAATTGTTGTTGCTTGTTTGGATTTTTCTGGTTGCTTTAAATATATTAGTTATTTAGGGTTGACTATTATATATATATATATATATATATATATATATATATATATATATATATATTTGGTTGATGATTGGTTGGATTCCTGCAGTCTCATTAGCGGATGCCCGCAGTTTCATTGCGGATGATTTCCCTATGTGCCCCCACAAATATATTAGTGGATGACCTTCATACCGCGATATCCTGCCTCGAAGCAGGATGGGTATTATTTATGTTGACTAACGTCTATGGATGCAGGAAAAACAGGTTAGAGGGATCCAACTGGATTCCTCAAAAATATATTATCTGTTTGTTTATTAGTTTGCATATATACTTTCATATATGATGTGTTAGAAAACCAAAAATAAATAATTGGTTGTTTGGTGTTTAAATATCACTGGGCCTAAGTGTTGATATTTAAAAATATCGAAAAAGGAAATTTCCAGAGTGAAAAGGGGAAATTCTATTTTTCTAAAATAGAATTTGAAATTTTAATAGAATAGAAATATTAACTTGTTTTAAAAACAAGTAATTCATTTATAAAAGAAGTTTATAAATGAAATGAAAAGAATTATCATTGGGTAATTCATAAATAAAAACACAAGTGTGAAGTTGAAAAGGGAAAGTTATTTTTCCAAAGTAGAAATTATTGATTTCAACTGAATTGGAAATCAAGACTTGTTTATTATGGAATATAAAGAAAATTCAAATAGAAATTGAATATAGAAATTCAAATGGAGTTTGAATATAGAAAATATAAAGGAAATTCAAATATAGAATTTGAATATAGAAAATGAAATGGAATTTGAATAGAGAAATTTAAAGGTAGAATTCGAATAAAATTTGAATATAGAAATTTAATAGAATTTGAATATACAGAAATTTGAAAAGAGAATTTGAAATAGAAAGTTGAAATAATTTTCGAAATGGGAACGACGAAATATATTTCGAAAGGTGGATTTTTAAATAGAATACAAATAAAACCAAAAGATTTATAATTTTATAAAAAGAATTGAAATTAAATATAGAAAATCGAAATATAAATGAATTTATTACTGAATAAGGAAAGATCGACAATTTTAGAAGATCGAAAATATTATGTTGAAATGGATTTGATATATATTAAAAATATATCAGAATGGAGTTGAATTTATTATAGACGAAGTATAAACGTTTATATTTATAAATATAATTAAAATGAACTCGCCGCAGCGCTGTAGTACGTAAATTGGCGTTTCGAACTTCAATTGAGTATACAGAACTCAATTGAAATCGGAATTTTTTGAAGCAAGAAACGTCAGGACCGATTTGATAATAGTTTTCTAATGGAGGAGAAAAATCTGGATTTCGTCGAATAGATTTTGAGTTATGTCAAAATCAAATTTTCAGAAAAGCAGCTCCAGATCCATTATAAAACCATAACGGTTTATTTAAATAAATTAAAGGATTTTAAGCAAATATATCGGAACTCAAGTAGAGTAATGAATTGATTTTTGAAACAAAAATCAGATTTTTTATTATTAAATAGAATTAACTAATTTGAATAGTAATTAGTTAATGAGATTTTGAATTGATATTGGGCTTTGAATAAGTGAATTCAATTTAAAAATTTATATTCGAAATAGAAAACTAGAATTGAAATTGAAATTCAATTTGGTTATGAGCAAGTTAAATATTTTGTTTGAACATGTTATGTTCAAACAAAGAAGTGAAATAGGCAAAATAGCTAATTAAAGAATAAATGAGCGAAACTGAATTCAAACGATTGGATAGTGTTGAATTGGATTGAAAACAGGTGAGCATGTGTTAGACAGGTATGGGATGGAGTATATGAAGATTTTTAATTTATGTGCCCGACAAAAAGGTACATGTTTAAATTCATATATGAGATTTTATGCGCCGTATCGGCAAGCCGCTTGGCTTTTTCTTTTTCTTTTGGATTGATGAGGGTCATGGGAGGCTATTTGAAATATCCCGATGCTCCCGATACAAGGAAGGTTATGGCGAATTCTTCCGGGAATTTAAGGAGTTAGAATACTTTTAAGGAAACTTAATAGTTATAAATCAAAATATCGATATATATAGAATTCAATAAGGAAACGAAATAAAAAAAATAGAATATTGTAAACAAAAAGGGAATTCTATAAATTAGAAATAGAAAGCGAACCATATACATGTTTTAAAAATGAATAATTGGTTTTTATAGTGTTGATTATTCGAGGTAAGTGGTTTTGTCTGTTTTGAAGTTAATGATGTTTTCAGTCAAGGTTTGAGAGGTAATTTTACCTCAACTTGATTGATTTCATTTTTAATTGATAAATAGCAGGATCCAGCCTCGAAGAGAAGTGTTGAACAATAGTTAGTTGAATAAAATAATTTGGGTTGTTGTAACGATGTTTACACAGCATTCGTTTTAACCCAGATGATGGAATTTTGGAAATATAAAAGTAAATATTTCCTGAGTATAATTTAAGTAGTTGGGAAAGATAAGTGATTGAAATTATTTCAATTTCAAATAGAATATATTTTCTAAGTGTAGAAAATAAAAGAAGGCGAGATATAGAAATGCTTTCCAAAGAATGTAAGAGACCGAGATGATAATTGAAAATATTTGTTTAACAAATATTGATAAGGAAATGGAAAGGGTGATTTAATTAATGAATGGTAATCAAGGGGCCCAGTGATTGTTTGATTGTTTTGAATGGTTGTTTGTTTTTCTTCAATAGTTAAATAACCGACTATCGAAGTGTTTGCCAATATCGTTGTCAATATGGAGAGACCAGTTGAATTATTATCTGTGAACCACTTCGTATTGGCAGCAACGTTGCAAGTCAGATTATATGAAGATAATCGAAGACGGAGCAAAGTACAAGGGCTTTTTCTATTAATAGAAATTGTGCCTTAGGTTTCGTTCAATCCCAGGACGAACGTATATGGACGAATGTCTGACAGAGTATTTCCAATGATCGAATATGTTGGTATGTATAAATATATATATGGTGGCAACGAATTTATTCCCTTAGCATAATATCCAAAATATATTTGTGCAAATCAATTAGTGATTAACGGATCTGACAATGTGGCATTCAAAGTGATTGTACTATCAAGAAATGATAAGTAATCGTAGCCTCAGGCCTCAACAATCGGGAAATGACAAAAATCGGGCAGGCAGCATGGCTATGTAGGTCGCTCCAATTGGGGTGTATTATCACCTATCTAGAGATTCATTTAATTCCTTATTCTATTCGATGCTGTCCCATTCGGGAAACGGTTGCTGATCCCGACCGTTGGTGATATACATTCGATACATTCAAGCGAAATGAGTGGTCGGTCATGTGTAGGCCGGATTGCAAGATGTTCTTGTTGAACTCAGTGTATTCCTCTCTAGAGATACACTATCGGAAGGTGGTTCCATACCTTGTCATGTTGGAAATCCAATCTCCAATAAGCGCCCTACGGTTTTTGATTTTATATTATATATGGAGCGTGAGATGCAAGCGTTACGCTAGATTCTATTTATTTGATTTAGATACTATTATAATATCATTGGATTTTTGTATCAAAGTGTTTTGGGTTATAGTAAGGTAAAAACCGTCCATGTTTATGTATGGGCTGGTCTTACCATTATCTTTCTTTCGAAAGAATTTTGAAAGTTAAACAAATGATTGGAGTTTACTCACACCAGTCCCATGACTGACCCAGAGTTTATTTTGTTTGTTTTCCCTAAACTCTTGGGTGCCCAAATTTGTACGGGCAGTCAAGTAGTCGGGATTTTTCAGATTCACTTGGAAGAGCTGGAAGCAGGAGGCTTCACCAGTTAGCTATAGACTATCATATTTCAGCTGTGTATTGTATTGTATCTGGAAACAAGTGTTTATAACTGTTCAAGGAATAACTGTTGTGCTCTGACGATGGTATGTATATAAAGTTACTGATTTGTATTTCAAAAGTTATGTTATATAACATATTTTATTCGTTCCGCTGTGAGATCTGTTTTCTTTGTTTTCTTCTATTCTAACATTTCTTCATTTCTATTTCTCATCCTCTAACTTCTTTCTAATAATGATTCGTATTTCTATGCAATTTGGGTTGGACGTGTGGTGTTATTAGTCAACTCAGTACGGATTTGCGGGCCATTACAGTTGATATCGGAGCTTAGGTTGAGCGAATACCTAGGCTTGGTGGGATGTGCTCATTAGAGATAGGGTCAGTAGTACCCTAGAATGAGTTGAGTATATATATACGAGAGAGCGTATTTGTTAATTGATATAAGAGTTGTTTTATATTGTGTTGGTTAGTCTGTTGAGTGGTTTATGAATTCTGATCGAATAGTGGGACTCCACAAAGTCGATAGGAATTTCTAAATACTGAACAGAGAATTCGACACAGTATTGTTTTAAAGTGGATAAAAGAAATAATTTTATCCAAAATTCTATTTTGATAGAAAAGGAATAATTTTCTGTAATTATTATATTATATAGATGTGTTGGATGTTGATATTATATTCAAATTAGATATAAAAAAAAATTGAATGGTTATTTACAACCAAATAAAATTTGTATGTGAATGAAATATACAATTGAGACGAATTAAAACTGGATTCAAATCATAAATTGGAATTTAAAATCTTGGGAAGTTTGAAAATATTTTCGAAGTATACTAAAAGAATATAGCTTTGTTTTGAAAAGACCGTTTGAATAAAAATCATATTTGAATGGATTTTGAAATAGATAAAGCACTAAACTCACTTCAGTGGCTGGAAAATAATTATGATGATGACTGCAGCATCATCAGTGTTCATTTTCGAGTTTCTAAGTGATGGAATGCCACCTTAGAAAAGTTTTGATGGAAATTTATTTTGAAAGAAAACAAGTGGTTTGAAAATTCAAATGTTTTGAATTTGAAATGGAAAATATATATATATATATATATATATGTATATATTTATGTAATTTCAGAAGGATTCGAAAGGATATATATATATATATATGTATATATGTATGTATGTATGTATGTATGTATGTATGTATTTAGGTATAAATCATTTAGATTAAGTGTGTGAAAACCAAAAGTTTTGGTGGAATTAAATTCGTTGAAATATGAGGAGTTGAGTTTCAACATAAGTGAGATTTTGAAAAGTAATGGATTTGTACCATTTTTCCTACCTTAGCAATTTCGAGGACGAAGTTATTTTAAGGGGGGAAGGATGTAACAACCCAGGTTTTTGAACGATTAATTTTAAATATTTAATATCGTTTTAAATATTGTGTTGATAATATAAATGAATTTTTATATTAAGTTATCGCTTTAAAAATCGATTTCCATTTAATATCAAATATATAAAATTATCGTAATACGAGATATAATTGAAATCAAAGTTGAAAACTGAATCAAAACAATTCAGATGACTGGTATAAATTCTATTTGAATATATATACGATAATAATATTTTATTATCGAGAAATTTATTTGTTTGAATTTAAATTTAATTTAATATGGTTATTTTAAGTATACGTTCAAATTAAATTTCAGAAAATATTATGTTGAGTTCAGTATAACGCTATAACATTGGAACGGCGGTCGGTACGCTAAAATAGCGGTTCACGATTTTTAATTGTGAACCCCGAGATATTTATAATGGATAAGATCGAAATCGAATCAAAAATCAAATCGATATCGTTTTAAAAAGAAGAAGAAAATCTCTTTAAGTCAAATCGAATTAAATTAAATTATATTTAAAATCTAAATCATAATCTTTTTAAATTCTTTAAAAAGATTTTACCGTGTACTACTGTCTCCCTCCTCCTATAAAACCGTGAATCCTCCCATTCCTCAAAACAAAGTCGTTATTTTCCTTCTTGCTCACAACCAAATCGGAAAGGAAAGAAACCCGTAGTTATTTCTCTTTTCCCCCTTTTCTTAGTTTATCAGAAATCGAATCACAGAAATGGCCGACTTCAAAGATTGTTTCGAAATCAAATGCAAAGGGTTGAACCCTTCTTTCTTCGTTCAAGGACAGAGCGGAATCGAGATGGCTTCTGGCCTAAGGAAATCAAATTGGGAAGCCTGATACGTGCGATGGAATCACGGTGGTTCAGAGCTCAAATAAAAAACATGGGTACGATATATCTTTTTTAACTTTGAAATCACCGTGCGATGGAATCACGGTGGTTCAGTTTTGAAAAGATAGACGCATCTATCTTTTTTAAATTTGAAATAAAATAAGATATTCTATGTAAAAAAATAAACATGTTAATATTTATCATTTAGTAAAAGATAAAATAAGATATTTTATGTAACTTATCTTTTATTCTACTAAATCTGAAATAAAATGATATATTCTATGTAACTTATCTTTTATCTTTTAGTAAAAGATAGATGCAATTAACTTTTTTAAATCTGAAATAAAATAAGTTATTCTATGTAAAAAATAAACATGTTAATATTTATCATTTAGTTAAAGATAAAAAAGATAGTCTATGTTACCTATCTTTTATCTTTTAGTAAAAGATAGATGCAATTATCAATTTTAAATCTAAAATAAAATAAAATATTCTATGTAAAAAATAAACATGTTAATATTTATCATTTAGTAAAAGATAAAATAAGAAATTCTATGTAACTTATCATGTATTATACTAAATATGAAATAAAAAAAGATATTCTATGTAACTTATCTTTTATCTTTTAGTAAAAGATAAATGCAATTAACTTTTTACAATTTGAAATAAAATAAGTTATTTTATGTAAAAAATAAACATGTTAATATTTATCATTTAGTTAAAGATAAAATAAGATAGTCTATGCAACTTATCTTTTATCTTTCAATAAAAGATAGATGCAATTATCTATTTTAAATCTGAAATAAAACAAGGTATTCTATGTAAAAAATAAACATGTTAATATTTATCATTTAGTAAAATATAAAATAAGATATTCTATGTAACTTATTTCGTATTCTACTAATTATGAAATAAAAAAAGATATTCTATGTAACTTATCTTTTAGTAAAAGATAAATGCAATTATCTTTTTTAAAATATGAAATAAAGTATGATATTCTGTGTAAAAAATAAACATGTTACTATTTATCATTTAGTAAAAGATATAATAAGATATTCTATGTAACTTATCTTTTAATGTTTTTATCACAATAAATCCAAATCATAAGAAAAACAACAAATATGTTTAAAATGTACAGTAATTATCAAATATTACTAAGTTTTAATACGTAGTTAAATCATTCAAATCAAAAGATAAACACCTTTATCTTTTCAAGCTGTCAAATAAATTAACATCTACACTGAATATATATGTATGAACAGTTTCATCATCACTATAAATTGATTCATATTACGTATTATTAACCCACTGAGTATATATATATGATTAACAAAGCAAAAAATATGTATTACATGTATCAGTAATTTTCAAATATTACTAAATTTTAATACGTAATTAAATAATTCAAATCAAAAGATAAACACCTTTACCTTTTTAAGTTGTGAATCAGAATAAAATCTACCACTGAATATATATGTATAAACTGTTTTATATAGCAAATAAAATCAATCAGTGAATTACTACTTACTTCAGCTAACAAAAACAATCGATATATAGAAAACAAAAAAAATCGAGGAACAACAAACAACAAAGATAAACAAGTATTTACTTATTCAACAACGAACACAAATCGTGTCTTGCAAATAGTGAATAGAAATTGCGTCTTAGTTTCGTCACCTGGATAAAGGTGAGGAGATTAACATTAGCAATCAATATATAACAAATTAAAAAAAAAAAAAAAAAAAAAAAAAAAAAAAAAACAATTACTTGTTCAACTGAGAAAAGTGACGCGGTTGGATTTCTTCAACCAATCGACAAATCAGCTGAGACGATTTTGTTTCGAAAGAAGATTAGCAGCAGATTTGATTTCCAAAGTATAAAGTTGAAGAAGAAAGCGGAATTGAAATCGATTTGGGGTTTATCTAGCATCGAGAATGCATACGAAATGAGACGATAAAATTTTGTCCTTAAAAATAATTATTTTAAACCCGTGTCCTTAAAATTAATTGGTTGAGGGGAGTAAGCCCTTATTGTAAAATCCCCCATATTACAGCAATGCATATTCATTAATAAATATAACTAACAAGATATTCAATGCAAACAAATAACAAATTTGCTTTTGCAACAAACCTGGCACAAACATATTTAAGGCAAAAAAAGTACTACACCCGCCTGATAAACAGTTTTGCAGAATTCATTGTAAAATTACCAATCATATGAACATATGGTGTATAGCAACAAATATATCAGATGGATAAGAAAGGTGGTAAGGTAAACAAACATTAAAAATGAACAGCAAACAAAAATGAGAAGTCAGTTATGTGTGTATAAAGCAGAACTTCAATACAAATTGATCAACCTGAGTAAACTTGCATGCAGTGAGTGTTGGTATGGCTGGCAGCGATTTAAAGTACTCCTTCTCGGCATTCTACCATATCCAAATACGAGTTAAATTATATTACCAGGGACATGAAGCCATTGATAGCTAGCGCAAACCACAGTGGATAGTCTACAGTCATACCTCCATTTAAGAAGTTACTAAGCTTCTAACTTGGCCTTTGACTGCCGGAAATGCCATGCACAGCTGGGTAATCATCACTTATATGAAAGCAGTATACTGTTTTTTGGTCTTTGAACGATGGTTTAAAAAAAAAAAAAAAAAAAAAAAAAAAAAAAAAAAAACTTACAGGGATTACTCTCAGGTGCATCTTTTCTACCATCACCAGTCATAAATTCAGCAAGGTACCTACAAATTATCAATGCACATTGTAAAACAACCATTTCATTGATAACTATTCTTATTACACTGCCCTCAGGTCATATGACTCATATCCTTAGCAAAAAGGCCGCATAGAAATTCGTAGAGCTAGCATTGTCAACGAAATCATCATAAACAGGAATAATCCAACTGATGACAAACTCCAAGGACATCGTGAACAGTCAACTCAATTTAACCATACCTATAGTAATCACCCTTCTTCTTGAGGTGAAATACTTTGGACTCTGCAATAGTAGAGGAAGGAACTAGGTGAGAGTCCAACATCTAAACTATTCTATCATAGATCTTGGTGAGCTGGGCCTCCATTTTTGCACGATACTCCTTGATCAAATTCACATGATTCTCGTTACCCCGGCTCTCCTCCTTTTGCTCAATTGAGGATCTGATACGCCAAGAAGCACGAAGTGCGCCGATCACATTTTGGTAGGCAACCGACAGAAGGTTCCTCTCCTCTACACTGAGCTCCTCGGTATGAGCTGGTTTTAGAACTTTCTCCATGAATTCCACCACCTCTTCGCATCTCTCAACATGTTCTACCAATTTAGCCATGTATATGTTTTCCTCTCGGGATGAAGACATTTATCCTTGCTTTTTTTTAGAATTTTAATTTGAAATATTCTTCACTTCTTCTTTGCGCTCTGAAATTTAATTTGGATTCAAATTTAGCACAAACTTCTACTCCTTATTTAAAAAGGAAAATATTCTGAAATTATATGAAACCTATTAGCATGTTGTTGTTATTTTTTGATTATGCTAACATACACGCGCGCGCACACATGACACACACACACACACACACACACACACACACACACACACACATATATATATATATATATATATATATATATATGTATGTATGTATGTATGTTTATATATATACATATATGTATATATATGCGTATGTATCATATTATTGATTGATCTCACATGAATCGAATAATATATAAATGAAACTGCATGTAACATGTTCCATTTCATTCATAGTTACTCTCATATAACCCTACGGTTATTTGGTATATCAAATTTGGTCAAGGTATAATTAACGGTTTAATGAGGAATAACAGGTTGAGAAAATTACCAGTCCGATGCACTGCCCAACCCAAGAGCAATGATGATCAAATTGGTCCACGCAATTATTGCAAATACAACAATGACAATAGCGCGGCGGTAAATACAGCATGCAAGTATCACGGTATTTCATTTTGATGGGCACGTTATTAATCATGATTTCCTTAGTGTGAGGAAACTTAAGACCTAGTGTGCTTCTTCCTCCTTCAGATTGAAGTGGTGTTTCATAAGAAAACTCTTCCTCTGCTGGATGTGTAGCATATGGTATAATACCTGGGTCTCTTGTAGATGTATGAAGCAATACGATCAGTACATATTAAGTAAACATAATGGCGACCACCAATACACCACATCCTGCATTATATGAGGAGAATTAGTGTAGAAGATGTCTTGTAACAAACATAAAGACTACGACCATAGGAACCACTATGAGAGAAATGGTAATGAGTACTGACCTAGCATCTGGTCCAAATATTAATCTCCCATTTAATAAAAAATATATTGTTGCCTTACCGAGATACAAACTCCTAATCATTCAATGGGAACAAGAGACAAATCAGTGTAATTTCAGGGTCGTTTTCGACATTAAAAAATAAGAAGGGTTTTTAAATAAGGCAGGTGACGGGTACTCTAGCAGTAGAAGTATTTTGGAAATAATTGAGAAATGTAAATTTTACAGATTACACGTACGAAGTATTGATAAATAACTAAAAATAGAGACAATTTAATTAATTGTAGATAAAGATGTTTAGAAGATAGAATACACAAATAGGAATGAGATTCAAGGAACCAATGTAAAAAGTAAATGCCATCTAAATGACTTTTCGCTAGAGATGCTCCAACTCAGAAAAAACTATAATTTTTATTTTTAAGCATGTTTGGGAGAAGGAATGAATGATTGTAGCAATGAAACAAAAACAATGAAATGCTTCTTTTATTCTGTTTAACCAACATTTATCTTTATTTTGAATCATAAACAAAGAAATACTTCTTTTATTCCGTTTAACCAACATTTGTCTTTGTTCTTCTATTCAGATAGGCAATTGAAATATAGTGTAACCGAAGGCTAAAATTAAGTAGAACTATATTAGTAGTTTATATTCAAAAGCTAACTCAATCAAGTAGAACTAGTTTACAAGTTTATATTCAAAAGCTAACGCACCTGACCAGACTATCGTCACTATGTCAACTGTTATCTCACATGTTCCAGACTATGCAATTGAATGACCTCACAAGCTTTGACCTGAGCCCAGAAGTGGACATGTTTGTATTGCATCATCTTTGTTGCACCGCATTTCACATATTCAGAGCTCAAATACACCTTTCTGAGCATCATCCGACGTCATAGATCCAAAAACTATCATCTATAGCGCTCCTCTCCATTGCTGTGCCTTGCAGCTTGCCATTCAATACATTAGAGCATTCCTGTTGCTTATTTTTGCTGTATCAAAATCAATTGATTCGAAGAAGAAGTCGAAGGATGCAGCGCTGTTTTGAAGCAGATCAAATCTTCTTCTGTTGAAGTTTGCAAGCTTGTCCATATTTTTATATTGCACTGCTAGTCTGCCGCAGTTCAGTTTTGAAACCATGTTCCTCTTCAGCTAGCAGCATCAACTCTTTAACTAGTGCTTCTCTATGCCCAGTACCCACTAGCAGCAAGCACAATCGTCGTTCCCATTTGTTGTGCCGCCTGAAACGCAGCTTCATCACTTTAGACAGCCTCATTTCACCCTGATCACCATAACCACTCACCTGCTGCAAGTTTTGATTCTAGTGTAGAGATAACATATAAAAACGAAGTGAACCAATAAAATGGAAATATTTTTGTATTTAATACTACTATTATAACTTCATTTGATATCGACTTAGGACTCAAACGGGTGTTTTTATTAATCTTTTGGGGTTAAAAGAAAAAAGTTGCTACGTTTTAAACGCATTTACCATGCTGCTGCAATTAAAAATATATAAATTTTGTACATACCTCTAACAAAATGTTCCAAAAAATTACTTATATTATTAATTGTAAAATGAGGTCAAAGACAAAAATCAGTAATACATGACTCAGAAAAGGTTACAGTATTTTACACTATTTACATCTAATAACGATTGAACAACAAAATGGTATAATTTTGTACTGTGCTACTGCCTACATCTTATTTCATAATAGAAACTGCCCTCTGTTATATCAATTATACTCTGTAAGCTGTTGCTGCAACACGAAATGTAGTAGTGTAGATGTATTTCGTATTTCATGTTACAAATGTTATACAATATGCACTGGAAAAACATAAGTGTATCATAAAGCAGAAGTATATGTGTAAGTCAGTTTTGAAATTCTAACAAGGGCTTAAGCCCCTTGTTAGTCTCATGTATATCTGCAACCGATATAAACATTAAGTAGTTTCGTAAAGTATACTTCTACCACTAAGATTGAAGCATCTGAACTAAAGTTGATCCTTTTCTATATATATCATCCAACCTGCGGAAAATAATAACAAAATGAATGTTACAACCAGAAATTGAAGAATTGTAGTAATATAATTTCAAATAACGCTAAATAATTCAATCTTAAAAATTCAAAAGAGAAGGATGAAAAGAACTTTTTTTTCGCATTGACCTAAACCCTACTTACCGAACATAGAAATTAAAGCTACTGAGCTTAGTCCTCAATTTTGCCCAACTTTTATACAGCTTACTACTGCGAATATTGAACTAGTGCGTTGATGACGTGGTGATCAAATTTTTGGGGAGATCTCCCACGCGAACGAGTTATTAATGGGGAAGTGGAAAAGGAAAACAGAGGTGAAGGTGGTAGGGTTTTCATTGTTACCGCCAATTAGGGAAAAATTATAAGGTTTGGGTATTTTAGTCCCCCTTTATTCTTAATAGTGATTCTTAATAGTGGTTAGACGATTCAAGGTAAAGTGCATGGAAGTTTAACTCAACTTCTATATTTGGTTTAAAAATTTTAACAATTAAAATTTTGTGACAAAGGACAATTTTTATGTACCAAAGCATCTCTAGCGGTAGAGATAATTTTGGTGTGAGAAAAAGAAAGAAAAAAAACATAAATTCCTCCCACCCCTTCGACGGTTTAGTGGAACAAAACACCGTGCTTAAAAAAATAAACGGTTTTTTGAAAGCTGTTTACAGTAAACGGGAATTTTAGGGTTATTTTACAGTGAACGAGAATTTGAAAACCGTTTAGGGTATTAACAATTTTTAATTTCCCGTTTATAAATCATGCTCAAAAATAAAAATGGGGAAGACTCCTATTTCTTCTCTCTTCTCACACCCAAATCAATATTGCTGAAGTGCAAAAAAGAGAAAAAACGGCGATCCTCCACAAATTATCACTGTTGGAGATGCTCTCAATGCCTTTTTAAAATGGTTTATTTTACGATTATTATGTATATACCTTTTCGAAAAAGATTTACAATGCATAATGGGCGAGAATGCCTACATGATTTGATAATTGTGTTCCTTATGTGCATTGGGTGCCCTTGCTTCTACCAAGTTTGCAACTCGGCACCAATGGTGGTAAGGGCGGAACCATTCTTTGATTGTTCATCTTTTCGGTCGTTTGTTGATTAAGTAACCTTTCTTCGCTTCTTAAGGCAAATATCATGTGATTTTTTTGGTAAACTCTTGATGATCTCTTATTGGAATATTAACATCCTTCGGTTATTTCTTTAATTTGTGCATATATGGTGGGAGTGAGAACTGAAATACTAGAGTGAACTCAAAAACTGAAGTACACAGGAATTAAATGTAAGATGAACTAGTGTCAAGCTGCTATTGTAATTATTTAAATATGTGTTCGTATGCGATGCAATGCTACTTGTTCATGGTGACACATCCTTACCAAAATAATTGCAATAACCATTAAATTTATTAGGTCTGATGTAATATAAAAAAATTATTAAATACAAAATATTTTGCAATATCAATTAAAAAAATTATAACATCAAGTCAACGTTGACAACAATATTGTTTTTATAATATTGTTGTCTATTGTCTTTATTCGAATCTTTAGCAATACAATGTAAGTGTTATAAAACGTATTTGTGACCATGTTAATAATATAAAATTGAAATATGAGCATTAATAATATTGACCAAAAGTTAGTAAGTAAAATGTTATAAAATAAACGTTGTCATAAATATGAATTGTGTTAATACTATGTTGATGTTGTAAATTAAAAAATAATCGAATCTACAATAATATTTTGTTGTTTTTTAACTTTCGGACTGCAGCGCTTGATAAATATTGTTAAAACCTACAAATTCACAATATTTAACAAATGTTGTTCATCTACATATTTCAACAACATGACAAACATGTTATGAGAAACAAATATAATACAATATAAAAAAATCATCGTTAAAAATAACTTTCTATAACAGTTTAAACAAACATTGTAGAAATTTTTTATTAACAACTTTTGTACACATAGTATCTTTTGGAAAAATAGTAATAATTACATTTTGTTAATCATTTCATTTCACACAATTCAATAAAATTTCGGCAGCACTTCCCTTCGTTCAATATATCGTACACAATTGCGTGTACACTAGGAACAAAAAGGAAATGCTGCCGAAATTTTGTGAACCACTTAAAATGAAATGATTTTCAACATTTAATTACTTATCGTGTTTGTAACTCGTTCAATACAAGGACTAGTCTAACAAATGAAGTATCAAATGGATATTAATATTCAGTTTTATACAAAAATGAATATCCATATAGTGACAATATACAAAATGTTAACCCGTTTTAGGATCAGAGCAGCTTCAAACCAAACGTAGAGAACCCATATGAACTCAGATTGGCTTGAAATTTGGACGAAACTTTTAAAAGACATAAAAGATGACTCATATAAGAAAATGAGATTACTTAGCCAAGTCAATTAGAAGATACTGATCCACGAGCTATGAATCAGATCTGACACATCTACAACAGGCCCTACATCCTTCAACCCATAAGATATGTGCCACATACCAATTAGAGTGCAATTGCAAAGTTTCTTGCCAATCGAATAAGTACCGTGTGAGATTTGGATGAATCTTCTCCAAATTGAATCAGTTTGATGGATATGATCCGACCGTTGAGGATTGTGCCCCATGGCATGAGACCTATATCAGTACTCATATGCGTTGCTCGTGTGAAGTTTCATGTCATATTCTTTTATGTATCATGTGAGTTATGGGTAGAACAACTTTCCATTTGAACTTGAAGGACCTAGAATTGGCTAAGAGATGGATCAATACCGATCCATCCTCTATGGATTGGCACAAATCCATCCCCTATGGATCAACAGCGACCCCATAAATATTAAGTGTGACCTATCAAGGGTCACTCCATTATGATCCTCATAACCCTTATAGTCTACCTTCCAAGTTTGGTGGCATTCCGATGAGCCTAAATTAAGTTATTGGTGGACCATTCAACCTGAAATGCAGTTCAATTCAAGTCGAGTATAAAGTCCTACCAAACAAAGTCCAAACGCTACAAAACTTGACGGAAGGCATCACATGAAGATAATAAGTCTAACAGAAGAAAACCACCACTTTATATCTGTTAAGGATATAGATCAGTACTGATCCATACCCTGTGGATCAATACCGATTCATCAAATCAGCTCCAATGACCTTCATTTTTCTGGCTTGTCTCCCTCTTTTCAATTCAAGACTTTTGGTGCAGTGGCCTGACCAAGCTCATCTTCAAACTCTTATAAACACTAGTGCCCCAACAACATAAAGGAGGATAGATTCTCCCTGCGTAAATGTGCTAAAATAATTCTTCAACCTTCTCCTTCTCCTTCCACAAAACATGATACAAAAACTGTTGTGTGGTTTATTCCAGCCAACTTCAACACTTGTGATTCTTCCCTGTGCGTGTTTCTTTAATCAAATTATAATCTAGCTGCTTGCAATTGGCAACGGAGAACGAAATCTTAACTTATAAAGTGGATCTAGCTTAATTGACAACCGAACCATTATAAATCTGTCTCTTTTCTCTTTCCGTTATTTATTTAACTTATCTATGTCTGGATCAACGTTTAATTTATCTAAATTTCCTATAAGGATGGCAATTTGAATTATATATGAGGTTGATGCCATTTTTGATGTTAACAAAATAATTGTCAAACGAGAACAAACTCTCTAAGGAATTCAAAATAATAAAGCATAATATACATTTTACTTTTTAATGAATTATGAAATGACATATTAACATTATGCACAGTAATTTGTTTATATTTTAAAGCTGAGTTCTTTATATATTATATTACATAACTTTTAATTTTTTGTAAAAGCATTCAGGTATTCAAATCTAAAGATTTATGAACATTTTTTATATAAATAATCTACATTAAACAATAATTTATCGTACATCATACATTCTAGCAAACTGGAGTATATACATATTTAAGCACGCAAACAGGTAAATAATGTTACATAACAATTTTTATTTCCAATAGTTTACAGAACACATGAACTAAATCATGCGCATGCACAATAAATAAACTAAGCTAACAGTAGTTACTAAACCATTTGCAATTACAACACTTAACACATACCAACATACGCCTAATTGAACCTTAATCTTTGTATGTGAACCCTAGCAACTGGAAATTAAATGTCAATAGGGGTATGATCAGCTGTCAATGTGTGGTATAAACAAGCAAAATCACTAACTAAACCTAATTTATAAAATTGAACATGATTAACGTTGCGGGAAAAACCTAGTTCGAACACCTTTGATTGGCTAGGATTGTGGATAGTGGGAAGTGATGAGCTTCCTAAACGTCAAGAGGGTGCTGCAACAACATCCATGGAGTGTGGATAGAGGAGGTTGGAGATTTTGGTTGATTTGGGAGGATGAAGATGAATGAAGCAACGTTCAGGTTCTGATCAGGGTATTCATGATTTTTCTGATGGCTTCTAGACGACTACTTATGACCATGATTTACGACAATTTCCGGCTGTTGCTATATATATTTACTTTTGTATTTTCTCCCATTTTAAAATAAATTTAATATGAATTAATTTATTCGAAAATTTTAATTATATGAGAAAAATAATAGCTCATAATAATTATTAATGAATAAGAAATACATATTCATGATTGCAACTGTTTTAACTTGTCTTTTCAAACTAATTGTAAATTTACAGTCATGGTTAAACCATAACAATATTAACTCAACAAACATTTATAGGTCATAATTTTCAATGTTACACCGTCTATATAAAGCCATAGTCAAATTTTTTTCTACGCATGATCCCCCCCCCCCTTTTCATTTCCAAACTACTTGTTGCATCATTAAATTCTATAAGAATAAATTATTGATCGAATCAAAGTCATAAAATTATAGATTCAATTACAGTGTCAAATGATTGTATTGAATAATGAAGCAAATAATTTGATAATTTGTTTATGCTTATAGAGTTGAAATTATTATCTAAAAGAATATTTTATAAAGATCCTTGAAATTTGAAGTATAATTAACATCATCATTATCCTTAAACCGCCAAGCACTTCCTAAATTAATCTGTTTGACTTTTATCGAATCTATGTGTTATGATCTAAAACAATGTGTTTAAATAATCATAAGCATTATTTCAAGTACTAGCTATTTAAATAGTATCACAGTTTCAATTATTTAAGTGTGAAAGTTATCAGGAACCTATTTTTATACGATTTAAGCAAGTGTAAAAACATAATAAGTTGTTAGAACTTGCAAAATATAACACCACTTCATTGTTATGGGAAAAACTTTTAAGAATGTGTTCTACAATGTTTCACATAAATTATGAATGTATTCTTTTTGCTTTACAACTGCCAACAAAAATTTGTGTTTTAAAACATCGTTAATGCATGTGACAATGTTTTACTTTTTTTTTTCTTTAAGTAAATCATCTCTCCTAGCTCTAAAAAAAAAAAAAAAAAAAAAAAAAAACGTCTATCCAAGCCACTTTGAAACCAATGTGATATTTACTTAATTGGTTTCAGTATATTACAAATTACTTCTTTGTTTGTTACTCTTTTTTATCCTATTCAAAACACAAGTCTCAAATATCTTCATAAGAAAAGAAATCGAGGAAAAAACCATCAAATACTTAGCTAAACTAAGGTTGTTTATAATTCAAACACGCTTCAAACCATCATTAGAAAAAAGAAAAAAGTAAGAATTTCTTTTGAATATAATTTTGTCATTTGTTGTCGCTTCAGCAGATTTAAAGGGGTGAAAATGCCACGGAGAGGGGCATTATTAATGAGGGTAAAATGGGAAAAACAATATTTTCCCTCCTGCCGTGTAGGATTTCCCCATTTTTCCCTCTTCCATTATTTATTTTCTGGCGAAAATAGCATAATTTCCTTTCTCCTCCATTTTCCTTTTTCCAACTTTTACGGAGTTAGCTTTATATTCATGGCCTTTCTTCATAGGTTGCGTCAATTTTAAGTAGAAAGCGAATACTCATTTCGGCCGATTCCTCTTCTCCCATTTGTGCCCTTTTCTCAGATACAGTAGTCGGTATGTATTTGTATTATGATTATTTATTATGCGTTGTCTCACAGTTTCAATATCTATTATTCCATTTGTTGTTCAATACATCCATGGCTACATATCATTCAGCATTTTTCATGGTTGTATTTTGGTTTCAAATGTCTATTGCATAAGTAAAATCATGGTTTCAAAAAAATTCTTCTGATATATCAACTTTTATGGTTTTTTCAATGCTACCTTTTCATAGTTGTTCATGGTTCATATATCCATGATTTTAACGTTATTTTTCATGATTGTGTATTGATTATGGCTTCCATTTTTCAGAATTGTTGATGGTATCAATGCTTTTCTTTGAACCTGAATATCAATTTTTCGTGGTTTATAATGCATAAGAAAACGTATAATGCATAGGTATAATATTGTTCATATGTCTATTTATTTCATTTATCATGATTACTAATAAAAATGTTCACAAATTTAAGCACACAATAATTTGACTATTCAACATTCAGAATTCAACTTTTTGCAATTAAAACAGATGCAACCTTTATAAGTTCGATTGCAATAAGCATTCAACTATCAGAAAGCTTATTAGCCGCAAAAAAATAAGCAAAAACCGTGGTGGGATATTGAACCCTAGTTGAAATAATATTTCCACTGTACCCTTACATATCCAATCATTCATTCGTTCACCCTTCACGATAATTGTTTTCTTCAAATTTAGACATTGCACTCAGACAACGTTTTTCTTCTACTAAATAAAAGCCTGCAACTGCAGATTTTTGGAAGAGTGATAGATTACACTGCTAAGATTGTGTTGTTTAGGTTTTATGGTTATCATGAACTCCGGGAGGTGGAATAAACTGTGGAAAGAGCTTACTCTTTCCTTACCTATTCTACTGTTATTTTAGTTATTCATGTTTATTTATGTTCACCGGCCTCGTAAATATACTGTAAATCTACTTTAGAACACATAAGTTTTATTAGATACTAAAACATTCAAAATATTCAATATATCATCGCAATTTTGAAAGGGATGCAACTAAAGCTTCATAAATAGAGGCCTTTCTAAAAAATCAGAACATAAAATTCATGAAACCTTACGAACATAGAAGTTTTTGCTTGCCATATCGAATCAGAGACAATAGAAATGAACATATATTGCGTAAAGATGTTTGCCATGTTGATTCACCGCAAGCAGTCAATTTTGTGCATCGTTTCATCTAATACATTAATATAGTCGTGTAAAAAGAAATCTACTGATAACCAGGATAATACATGATCCTTGTTTTTTTTTTTTTTTTATTGTTACCGTTTTTTACTTTGTTTTTGAGTTATTTTGCACAATGAACGAAAATTCGATAAATGGGTTTAATTATATCCCTCTTGTTAAGTGTTAACTCGATTTATGTTTCCATATCATGCGTAACTTTTGGTTCGCTGTTTCTTTATTCCTGTAAAAAATAAAATTCGACAGAAATAAGGTACCAAATTAAATTGGTATAGCTTGAATTGCACAATCTTATTGTGTTATTTAATTTAACAATTAATATCGACTAATTTAAATCTGAGTTCTTTTTGTTTCTACGCGTGTTCAACTGATAAACATAACAGTGTTTAAGCAAAAAAATTCATCAGATGAACTAAGGGAATTAAAAAAAACCTAAATGGTAGGACAATTACAAATGAACTACTTTTTAACATATTTAAAATTCAACTTTCATGTAACTTAAGACAACATATTTTGTGTTCCCTGTGATTTCTAATCAAAAAACCATTCTGTCTTTAATTCATTTTATCCAACAACCTAATTTCAAATTCATTATTATCTTATATATGTCCTCGCATCACTTCAACTTCCGTTTCATGCTGTTGAAGATTGCTTGTGTTGCTGCCATCCCATTACTGCTATGCTAATAGCCCATGTTTTCTTCATCCATTGTCGGACCATAATATCAATACCATTTTCATTATTACTTCCCACATCATTATATATCATTGAAATCATGGTTTGAGGTTCCGGCCGTAACCACGAGATTCCGACCAACTCGTACCGGTTTCGGCCGGAGGCGGAACATGATTAAGGCAAAATCCCATTCCATTCGAAAAGGCAACAAAAATATCAAAAAAATAAAATAAAATGTGTAATCAGCAGAAAAGGAAGAGAGCGAAAACAAAAAAGCACGTAGAAACAATTATTCGAAAACAAACAAAAAGAAAACCATAAAGTCAACAGCAAAAGAAGAAGTATTTTTTTCCAATAAATTATCGACCAAAAACTTAACTTACTACAATCGATCTTCGATTATTTCCATTTGAGTGTTGTTCATACCAAGGCAGAGCAAAGTTGGCAACTTCAACGGGCTTCACAGAGGAGATCGATCGAATTCAAGAGCACACCGGAGCATCAACATCACCAAGATCTTCAACTTCAATGCAGGTGATTTCTTTTCATCCTTTCCGCCGTTCGATTTTCATTTCGTTCTTTTTGTTTTCGTTTCAGCATATTATTTTGTTAGGGAAGAATTAATGGAGGGTTCAAGCTGAGATTTGTATCTGTATAGGCCTTGAGCTGATTTTAAGTTGCGAATGTATTATATGCCATTTTCCATAATCCAGGTTCACAGATGTTTTTTCTCAATTGAATTTAAGGTATCACCTCACCGTAAGTTTGCAAACTCTGGAAACACTTTAGTAATAATATAAATGAAAGATGTCACTTAACACAAATAGTGTTGTACATTACATCATTATATTTCTGCGGAACATACTTATATATAGATTTGCAATGTTTATCAATACGCTTTCATTAAAAATACAAAATTCGAAGAATGAAACCGAAACAAAAACCGAAACTTTTGAAATTCACCGAAACCAGGAAACTTTTAAAGGACCGAAACCGAAATCAAGTTTTCAAACCTTCGTTGAAACATCAAAAGCTGTTTTTTTATTTCCCTTGAAATATCATTAACAGTCCATATGCTCTCACAACTTTCAAAAGTAATGATGAGTAGTTCACGAATTTCTAAAATATCCATTGAATTGTGTAAATTTCCCCTGAAAACGATGGTAAATGATATTGTCATTTTATTATTGGGTATAAATAACTTTTGATTATTGGAATAATTTCTTTGCGCAAACTTAATGATTATTTTTTGTTTATAAATTTAGGAGTTCAGCTACAAATTCTTCATAACCAGAAAATGGTTTTAGGAAAATTTAGACATAAGATTTCCAATCATGTTTCATATCATGTAAGGATCCGTAGGATAAAACTTCTAAAGTATTATGGACTGTTCCAACCCAATGACATTGATGCCTCTTTCTCTATCAAAATAGTTCTTAGCTTTCTCTTCAAATAACATATCTAAATTATCACATGATATTCTGATGAAACTGAATATTATCAATAGACAGATTCCATTTCATTGACAATTATCAATTGATCTTCTCCAAAAATAACCAGCCAATCTTCTTCCAACTGTTTCAGAAAGAAAACATATTTTATTGCACCGGTTTTTTAAATTCTTTTCTTATCTATAATGAGGTAAACTTGAAGGAAGTTGCATTTATTGTTTATTGGTTTTATTCAAGACAAATATTAGGATAGACTGTTGCAATCATTCTTCTTGCCAAATAAGAAAAATACCGTAATCTTTTTCTTTACGAAGAACAACATAAAAGTTAGTTACATTTGCTAATAAAAAATGTTGTCAATTGTTGGATACGGAGTTTGAAGTATTGTAATAATAAAATTGCTATTAAAAGAAGATAATAATAATAAGTGCTTGTTTTAGAACTTAGAAGCAGCGATTTTTGTATTTCTCATTTATATGTTATATGTTTATGGTATACATTGGGATATCTTTGTAGTGCAAAATCAGAGATTTGGGCAGCGGAATACGAATTAACCCAATGATCTAGTCTGTCAACAATTTCAACAACGCCAAAAATAAAAACAAGTGGCACAAATTTATAGAGAGAACAAAAATAGAGGAAAGAGCACACCAATTTTTAACGTGGTTCGGCTTTGCCTACGTCCACGGAGACCCAACAACCTTTATTTCTCAGTGAAGAAATGAGTACAACAGATTACAATAGAGAGAAGACTAATGGTGGATTACTCTTCTTCTTCTTTTTTTATACAATAACATGACCCCTAATTATATAGGGATTTCTTGGAGATAAAGAATAGAAGTTTCTAGGAAATGAAGAAAAATAAATATCTTCCTTGATTTGATTGGAGCATAAATAGATGGCATAATTATGGTCTCAATCTCTTTCCCTTTCTTCATCAATTGATTGATTGGCCTATTAATTATTTTTCTTCCAAAAAAAAAATCTTCCTCATATCCCTTTCCATATACAAGCCAATTAATTGATTGACAATCAATCAATTTCTTTCCTTCTCCACTAATATTTGAATCATTAATTTCAACACTCCACCTTGATTCAAATATGGCAATCTTTCTTCATTAACTCATCTTCAACAATCAACATAGAACTTGTTGGGCCCAGCGCCCCATGGCGCTCAAGTAACAGGAAGCAAATTGATCAAGTTTGAGCAATGCTCAAACTTGTCCTTTGGAAGTGACTTGGTCATCATATCTGAAGGATTATCTGAAGTACCCACCTTCAATAATTTGATCTTGCTTCGTTCTTCCTCAAGCATAAGAAAGAAGCCTCTAACATCAATGTGCTTCGTCCGTGAACTATAAGCCTGATTCTCAACAAGATGAATCGCACTCTGACTATCTGAAAATAGCTCCACTGTCCGCTGCTCCATTGAAAGATCATCCAACAACTGAAGTAAGTACAATCCTTCCTTTGTTGCTTCCACAATCGACATTAACTCTGCTTCGGTAGTCGACAAAGCTACGATTGACTGCAACTTTGATCTCCACGAAATCGGGCCTATGCCAAGTGTAAAAACATAGCCCGACACCGACTTCCGTCCATCTCTATCCCCAGCATAATCTGAATCACAGTATCCTCTAAGAGAGATGTCTCCATCTACTCCACCATATAACAAGCCAACTGAAGAAGTGCCACGAAGATATCTGAGTATCCACTTCACTGCTTGCCAATGCTCTTTACCTGGGTTAGACATATATCGACTGACAACACCAACTGCATGAGCTAAATCAGGCCTTGTGCATACCATAGCATACATAAGGCTTCCAACCGCACTAGAATAAGGAATATTACACATATCCCTTTTGTCTTCATCCGATGTGGGACACATATCTTTGGATAGCTTGAATTGAGAGCCTAATGGAGTAGCCACCGGTTTAGCATTCTCCATACCGAATCGAGATAGGACTTTCTCGATGTATTGAGTTTGAGTGAGCCTCAAAACTCTTTGCTTTCTATCCCTCTGAATATTCATCCCCAAAATTCTTTGTGCATTTCCCAAATCTTTCATCTCAAATTCCTTACTGAGCTCCATCTTCAACTCCGAAATTTTTGACATACTCTTAGAAGCTATCAACATATCATCAACATAAAGTAACAAATAGATGATATCATCATTACAATTTTTAAAATAGACACATTGGTCCTTAAAACTTCTAGAGTAACCATGTGAGATCATAAACTTATCAAATTTCTTATACCACTGTCTAGGAGACTGTTTTAAGCCATAAAGAGATTTGTTAAGTTTACAAACATGACCTGGCCTGCTGCTATCAATGAACCCTTCTGGCTGCTGTAGGTAAATGTCCTCCTCAAGATCACCATGCAAGAATGCTGTCTTGACATCTAGTTGTTCCAACTCCATGTCAAAGTGAGCAACCAATGCCAAAAGAATGCAAATGGAAGTATGTCTAACGACTGGAGAAAAAATATCATGAAACTCCACATCTTTCTTCTGAACATAACCCTTCGCCACTAATCTTGCTTTGTACCTCAAGTCACCATTGCCGCCATCTTTCACCTTATAGATCCATTTACATCCAATTGCTCTCTTGCCGGAAGGAAATGGCACTAAATCCCAAGTGTGATTTTTGTGCAAAGACTCAATCTCCTCCTCCATTGCTACTAGCCAACTGGAGCTATCAACTGAACTAATGGAATCTTTGTAGTCTCTTGGTTCATCATGAAATATGCTTAATGCATAAACTGCCATGTCATCAAAGTCAATATCTTCAATGCTTAATCCCACAAAATCATCAAGCCATGTAGGTCTCTTCTTCTCTCTCGTTGGTCGAGTTTGAATTTGAGCTCCACCTTGAGATTGATCTTCTATCTCTTCCCTATCAACCACGGTGTCATCTGAATCACCATTTTTACTTATATGGAAGTCTGATGATCTGCCTTGTGTTTGGTATTCTGAATTTGTCCTCTCAACATCATCATTAACTGAAGAAGAAGGCTCCACCTTCAACATAGCCTTCTCATCAAATGTAACATGCCTGCTAGTAACAATCTTCTGGATAGTAGGACACCACATCCTATAACCCTTAATTCCTTTCTTATAACCAAGAAAAATACACTTGCGCGATCTTGGATCCAACTTCCCTTTGCTCTCATGCACATAAGCTGGACAACCAAACACTCTGAGAAAGGAATATGATACAGCCCCTCCCTTCCATACTTCTTCAGGAATCTTCATATCTATGGCGGTAGAAGGTGTGCGGTTGATAAGGAAAACCGCCGTAGATAATGCTTCTGCCCAAAATCTCTTATTTAATCCTGCAGTCAGCCGTAAGCAATGAGTTCTTTCCAACAAAGTCTGATTCATTCTCTCTGCAACCCCATTTGACTGAGGGTCTCCTGGTGTGGTGTAGTGTCTTTTGATTCCCTCGGACTCACAAAATTTGATGAATTTTTGAGAAGTGAATTCACCACCATTATCTGAACGAAGAACCTTCACTTTCTTTCCAGACTGCTTCTCAACAAGAGATTTCCAACTTTGAAACCTATCAAAAGTTTCATCTTTGGACTTCATAAAGTAAACCCATACTTTTTTAGAAAAATCATCAACAAATGAAACGAAATACCTGGCTCCTCCATAAGATAGGCATGGTGCGGGGCCCCAAACATCAGTATGAACATACTCTAAAACATCTTTAGACTTATGCTCTGCAATGCCAAAAGAAACCTTCGTCTGCTTTCCAAGTACACATCCTTCACAAAAGTCAAGTTTTGAATGATGAACACCGTCAATCAAGCCTCGCTTTCTCAATACTTCTAAACTGCGCTCTCCAATGTGGCCCATACGAAAATGCCACAATCTGGTAGAATCGGAATCAACTGAATCAATAACTGAAGCAGACTCCACAACAGCAGTTGTACCCTTCAGCAAATACAGATTTCCAGCTTTTACCCCTTTCATCACTATCAATGAGCCATTTGTAATTTTTAATGAATCTTTTTCTATTACACACTTTAAGCCAAAATTGCACAATGCTCCAATGGAGATCAAACTACGCCTTAAATCAGGCACATGCCTGACATCACATAAAGTGCGAACAACACCATCAAACATCCTGATTTTTACTGTTTCAATACCAATCATGCGACAAGCAGCATTATTTCCCATGAGAACCTCTCCTCCATCAAACTGACGATAAGTGGAAAAAAACGTGCCTATCCGGTGTCATGTGATAGGATGCACCCGAGTCAATAATCCACATAGTGCTCTTCATAGGAGAGGCAGAGGCTGTAAAAATGCCAGGATCATTATCTGAATCTGATGTCTCCGCCGTAGATGCTGAAGCCTTCTGGGGAACAGCTTTGTTTTTATTCTCCAACTTGGGGCAATTTGCAATATAATGTCCAGGTTTTCTGCAATAATGACAAACTCCCTTCCGAGCTCCTCTTGACTGAGATCTGGACTTAGCTCTGTCTCCACCATATTTGGGTCTACTTTGACTTCTTCCTCTCTGTGCAACAAGGCTTTCAGAATCATTCTCCATGCTCATGCTTGCCAACTTTCCTCTCAACATCTCATTATGCAAATTTGTCTTCACATCCTCCAAGCAAATAGACGAACGCCCATAGATCATAGAGTTAACAAATGTGTTATACTCTGCAGGCAAAGAACATAAAAGAATAACAGCTTGCGCCTCATCCTCAATCTTTACATCAGCTGCTCGAAGATTCATGACAAGTGTGTTGAGGGCATCTATATGAGCAAATACATCTGTTCCAGGCCTCATTTTGAAAGAATAAAGTTGTTGCTGTAAGATGATGCGGTTGGTGAGAGACTTGTCGTAGAACTTTCTCTGAAGAGCATCCCACAATTCCTTAGCAGTTTTCACATGAGAAAACTCTCTAAGTACTTCGTCAGAAAGGCTAAGTTGGATGGTAGTAAGAGCATCCTCTTCCAATTCTTCTAACTCTTCAGGTGGTAATTTCTTCAATTTCTCTGGATCTGAGACAACTTTAAATATCCTCTCTTTCTTCAACACCGCTTCCATCTTCATCTTCCATGTGCCAAAATCCCCCTTTCCATCAAATCTAGCAACTCCATAATTTGTAGCGCTTCTACCACCGTTATTCTTTGCGGAATTTGACATGGTTGAAAAAGTCTTTGAACAGGACGACTGACTCTGATACCAATCTGTAGTGCAAAATCAGAGATTTGGGCAGCGGAATACGAATTAACCCAATGATCTAGTCTGTCAACAATTTCAACAACGCCAAAAATAAAAACAAGTGGCACAAATTTATAGAGAGAACAAAAATAGAGGAAAGAGCACACCAATTTTTAACGTGGTTCGGCTTTGCCTACGTCCACGGAGACCCAACAACCTTTATTTCTCAGTGAAGAAATGAGTACAACAGATTACAATAGAGAGAAGACTAATGGTGGATTACTCTTCTTTTTTTTTTATACAATAACATGACCCCTAATTATATAGGGATTTCTTGGAGATAAAGAATAGAAGTTTCTAGAACATGAAGAAAAATAAATATCTTCCTTGATTTGATTGGAGCATAAATGGATGGCATAATTATGGTCTCAATCTCTTTCCCTTTCTTCATCAATTGATTGATTGGCCTATTAATTATTTTTCTTCCAAAAAAAAAATCTTCCTCTTATCCCTTTCCATATACAAGCCAATTAATTGATTGACAATCAATCAATTTCTTTCCTTCTCCACTAATATTTGAATCATTAATTTCAACAATCTTCTCATACATGAAGTTATTATATACTGAAATTTTGCAGTCCATTTTTTTAATATCAGCTAAATAAATTTTTTGGAGTCATCTCGTTCAACTAGTCAATTTCATCGTCAATACAAATGATTTATATACTTTTCTCTTTTATCAATTTCATGTTATATAAGATTTAATATATACAAGGAAATAAATAACTCTTTATCTTTTATTTAAGTAAAATGTTTTTTCTATTTGTCACTTGGTTGTAATATTCAATTTAATATCAAACAAAGTAGAAATCAGAAGAATTTACCGTTTATACCTTTTAAAGTTAACATATTCTCCCTTAGGTGCTAAAATACTAGTCGCACATTCATTTATTGGTGTCTTTTGTAATATCAACCGTATATATTGATGAAATTGGATAAAAAAGAGCTTACAAGAAGTATTCGTGAAGAATATTGTTTATAATGTCTCAAATAATGATGAAAACCTATATTTTTTAACAGATAAAAGCTTTTAACTTTTTGAAGTATACATAGTATATAGTTGATCAACTAAAGAAAAATATATTAAATGTGATAATTATTTTCATTTTTTCAATCTCTGAATAGAGATTGTTTTCAATATTAAGTGAACTTATTATTGTTATTAATCCTCCAATGTATACAAAAATTTAATAATTTTTCTTTAACATTTTTACATAATGAAAAACTAATAATGCTCATGATTAAGTTAGAAAACGAAAAATAACAAGCAACTTATATACTAAATTTTATTGATATTGCCTCATTAATTGCTTCTCATTTCTAACATAGAATTCACAACTGCAATAAATTAAAATATGTTTATGGATAAAAGCTTTTGTCTTTCTTAAAATCTCGGAAAAAAGACGTAGTCAAAATTTAAGTGTACAAACAAATGTGCATGTGATATATTATTCTTATAGGCTTGTATAAAAAAATCATGTTGCTTTTTGTATGAAACAGTTTGCATATAGATCTGAACTATAAAAATACGGAAGAGATAAAAGCTTTTCTCCTTTTGATTTTTGCTAAGATTAGTTTATGTGATAATGTATAAGAAATCATAGTATTTATGCTCATGAAATGCACAAAGTTTTGTATGTGTTAACTTCGATAAGGTAAGAAACTATATATATAAAAATGGAAAACTTATCATTTTCATAGTGTAACGTACGAGTAACAAAAAATGAAATAGAGCATGCTAATTACAATCCAAAAACAATACAAACGAATAAGAAACATAATTCCATGTACCACGCAGAAAATTCATGATACAATTAGCTTCTCCTAAAATGAAAAACACAACAAAATCTGTTATAAACAAAGTATAACGTAAAGAATATCAATCTCAATCTTCGTAAATCTCCTAAATCCAATGTTGTAAAAAGCGCAAGGCGGATGCTAGGTGGTAAGTATGGATTATTGATTAATCGCCTAGGCAAAGATTAATCAAGGATTACTTAGAGCTAGATATTTTTGATAAACCCTTACATTTTGGATAAAATTTAGTATTTTGTTTAGTATTAACTGATTTAGAATGAGATATCATGAATTTGATTGGATTTAGAATCAATCACGGAGACAAAATTGCTATAAGCAAACATTTTGATGCTTAAAGGAGGCATCAAGCGTAAATTAGTGCATAGATGAAAGATGATACATATAAACTATCTTATAATAAGTCTCTTCTAGGCGGACCAAGCAAAAACCTAAGCGGCAAGACTAGCTTAATTCTTAGGCGAGGTCTAGGCAAGAGCCTTTGTCAAAATCTACAACAACCTCAAGATCCAATGACAATAATGAACTAAAGTGATAAATACTTAAAATATAAATCTAAGAATTAATTGAGAAACATAATAAAATTATGAGTCTAATGACAATTTTCACAAACATAACATAATTTAATGCTTCGTTTTATTGGAATCTCACAATGAAAGATGAAAATTATAGTAAATGGCAAGGTTTGATGTTTCGATCGAGATGTTGAGATTTCAGTCATTTCATTTTGTTTATAGCAAGGATCAAAATGAAATCAAATGGAAATCCTAGTTTCATATACACTTGCATTTTACATAATGGAATCATGCTTCGATTTGAATTTCATGAAATTGTGTATCTCACTTTGTTTTTGACAATGGCAGGATGTGATTGGTGCAAAAACCCATCTCGCTATAAGATAAGAAAAAAAAATCCAAAAATCAAAGACACGACTTTTTAAAATGATTGAAAAGTTGAAAATACCGAAGGGATCAAAACCAAAAATGAGTTCTCAAATCTTGGTATGGATACATGACACCCGTATATGCATATATGTGTACGTATAGTCATATACATATATGAACACATATGTTTGTGTGTAATATATACAGTAGAGTGTCTGTATATATATACATATATATTTGTGTGCGTGTGTACCAAGGTTCAAGAACTGGGTTTCAGTTTCGTTCATTTGAAATTTTAGTAGTTCCGGACGATTTCGGAAATTTCGAATGTTTCGGTTTTGATTTCTGTTTTGGTCCTCATTTCAATTTTCTTAATAATTAAAAAAATTATAACTATTGAATCAACCTAAACTTAAAAATTGGATTAAATTTGCATTGAAATCTAACTAATTTAAACTTAAAAATATAATTAAATTAAAACTTAACACTACACAACATAGCCTGATACTACCAAAATTCAAGATAAAAAATTTCAGCTCATACAACATAAATATAATTAAACATGAAATAGTTAACTTAAGAGAAATTAGTTTAATTTCAGCCCAAGGCAATATATGGCTAGCCCAAATCCAATACTGCCAAATTTAACACAAGACTAAATATAATCGTATGTAGCCCAACACACCAGCGAACAAACACAGCAAAGCGATTATAACTAAGGAAAAATTTGTCGTCTAAATTTTCTTCGGTTTTGTTGCTCAAGTTCGATGTCGAGCAAAGCCCAAGCAAAATCGAAAGGAATAAAAAAAAAAAGCTAGAGGAAAAGAAAGAAGGAAAACTTCACTGAGGATCTCGCTCGATGTTCACCGTCGCACGCTTCGAATTCGAAGTCGATCTTGCCGACGATGAGAAGTTGATATCGATCTTTCTCCACGTAAGTTCTATTACAATTTCGGTATTAAGGTTGATCTTTTTTTTTAAATACACATCAAACCAAAACAGAAATTTTGGATTACTTTCAGTTCGCCCGCCAACGACACCGGTATGATACCCTAGAAATCTCGGGGTATCGTCCAAAACCTGAAACCATGGTATATACACACACACTGAGGAAATTGAGAAGTAGAAGTCCAAATATCAACCGTGTCCAAGCCTTAAAATATAAATCTTTTGAACATACGATTTGCAATTCAAACCCATTTCGGGGAAAAAATTAACTTCATGATATAAGATTTGAATCCGATTTTAACAACATTGTTAGCTAGCAACTACCTTGGTGATTGGTTTCTCGATTAGGAGGTAAGCAATATGACAATAAAGATTCACTTCAGGATCACGAGAAGAAATAAGTCATTTTGTTGATGTTGTCGATTAAATTCTTCTTTAAATATACAGGTAAAAAAGTAATTTTGCTTTTAAGATTTAGGATATTATACATTGAATCCACAATATATACAGAGTTATCGTAGCATGCGCTATAGCGCATAACACAGAGTGTGAACTATTATACTTATAACAATGCACATCATCCAGAGTACAAAATAGTACGCTATTTTGTCAAAGCACAAAAGAACATAGAGTTCAGAACACTGTTTTAAAAAACATGAGTGATGCACGCCTCAAGGCGAAGCGTCCTAAAAAAAGCACCAACCCTTTGGGATCTAGTTCAAAAAAGCACGAAAAAACGTCCTCAAAACGTAAGCCTCAACCACTAGGTGTAAAAAAAAACATAAAAATGCGTAAAAAATGTTGAAAAACGTTTTGATGCATACTTTTTTTTACCAAATAAATTAATATTGCGTTGCTTAATTGACTTTTGCTCTTTTTTTTACTAGTTCGAACTCCATACGGAACACGTACATTTTTTTGAAAGATTTATAAAATTGATCCATCCTAATTTTCAAATTGAAATTGATTCCGATTCTGGAATTTAAATCGATTCCTCTATAGGAATCGAAAATCGATTAATGAACACTGATTTCAGATCAAGAATCGGTTTCGATTCCCGAAAGTGAAATCGATTTTCGTTCGTTCAATTACATGTGTATATTTCTTTAATTTACATGTATTCACTTACTTTAGTCATGTATTATGTTGCTTATATAGATTGGATGGTAACATCCTTATGTATTAATTTATATCAATTCGACTTTGGACTACACTTTGAATGTTTTTGGACAACTATATTTTGTTTGATTGCTTGTGGTAGTGTATGTTTCTTATATACTATCTGACGTTATTCTATGTCTATTTTCATTAAATGACTTGCGCTTTTTTTTGTTCTTGAAAGGCTTACGCCTCAACGTTTTGAGGCTTACGCAACATGAAAACGCCATGTGTGCTTTCACATTTTAAAACATTGGTCCGAAATAACATACTATTTTCATTTTTTCTTTTTAAGTATGTAGTGTATAAATCCCAAAATCGATTAAAAATATTTTTTTGAACTAGATCCACAGCACGAGAAGGAATATGCTCGTATGCAAAAGACAACAAAGCCTTGTCTTCTTCAAGTTCATTCAAACTTCGAAAAATCATTTCAAATGAAGGGATGTGGTGGATCATATTTCTTTAGAAGGTATACACGATTCAAATAAGTGGATGACGGTTTCATGAAAGGGAATATCTTAGACTTGGAAGATGAGTTGGTTTTTGAGAATGATACCCTAACTTGGGGTAATGGATGTTGGGAGTTGAGAGTTGGAGAAATAGTACACACGACTAGACAACATCAAACTAAGTTGAAATAAAAATAAAATGTTTTAGTTTGTAGTTCAAGGCCTAGTATATTAATGATGAAGAATGGATTAATTTTAAAGGCGATTCGGTGGAAGGCAACGTACATTATGACTCAAAACAAGAAATAATAGATGATTTGGATAATGACAATGGTTGTGATTTGGATGACGTTTGTGATCATGCTTTAGAAACTAGGAAGTATAATATATCTTCGTAGGCTTGAATTATGTTTGACTTAGATTATTTAAAATTTGTCATTGTAGTTTTTATGATATGTAGTTTCGCTTGACCTTGAAATTTTCATTTCGTACATTTTCTTATTTATATTTTTTCTTAGTTCATATCTGTATAAAATCTTAAGTATTTTATGTAGAATTTTATTTCTTATGCACTTTTTACGAAATTATCTCATCACATATTCAAAACTCACAAATATAAAAATGGACACAATATAAATCGTCCATTTTTTCTGATAGTTACATTTCATATTAATTTTCTTAAATACATGCATGAAGTTTGTTAATGTTTGTATTTGAAGTCTTGAACAGTTTAGATATGAACAAAATCTATAAAAAAAAATAACATTAAATTTTGACTAGGCATAATATGATCAATTATTCAGTTGTAAAAATATGCAAAATTTTAAAAAGTAGACAAAATAGCACGTGCTACAACACAAGGGCACAAGCCTTGCACTATTTTGTGCTATTCGTTATGACTAGCCTGCCTACACACAATGTTGTTATCAATGCTCAAACTACTTTAGTCTCTCACCACCCCCAAACTGAGCAAATTTGTGTGTTAATTCTAAATATATGAATAATATTTGTAAGTCTTAATTTACATTGTTCAAAAATGTATTTAATGTTGATTTGTTATACAATTGATCAATCATTATGATGAATGCACTCGTGCCAGTAATAGCGTTGGCATAAAGTAACAATCTGGGCATGTGTCAGAATCTTGGCCACAACAATTGCTTGAGTTAAAACGATGAAACCAATAAAGGAAGATGAAAACTTATACTTCCAAAGATGAAGGGTAAATTAGAGAATAGTAGGGCTTAATGGGTTACACCTATTGCACTATTTATTCTCTTCTCCTCTCCTATGTTTCTTAGATTGACATTGGTTCCACTTTTTCTTATATCTCAATTTTATTCTCTTTTGTTACTTATGTGTAACATGCACGTTATACACGATATATTATAAAAATTAAGTTTTGCAAATATATTAGAAACCTAAATTTATTGTGCATGATACAATAAATTTATTTAGTTAAATGAGTTATGCATTAAAACAATTAGAAGTGTAATTTTTTTCATTTGATTAATATATTTTTTATACTTGAATAAAAATCAAATTGTCATTTATGCATATAAGAATGAGTTATATACTAATTTCTTAGTTTTTAGGATTTGTATTTATTTATTAGACATTCGATAAAATTGAAACAATATTTTTCATCGATCTTCTTATGAGGAGAGAACATTCGATCTTGTGGTTAGCAAGTTCTTGAGCAAGCTCTTTCTACACTTGGTATATCGCATCCAACATCAAAAAATTAATCGTTCCTTGTTGTCTTTCTTGCCTGGGACGATCGTTGGTGTTGATCAACGTTTGATGTTGTGGCCATTGAGACCTGAGACCACCATTCTTTGTTGGTATGAGCAAGGTTATTACGGCGGCAAGTCAATTCGAGTTGATAGAGGTCCAATCAGTCGACTAGTCAAACTAGTCGATAAATAAATATATACGTATATATTAATATATAATTACAGTATATAAATAATTAAATATATGCATCTTTGCAGTGTGTTATTGCAGTTTATAAAACATTTATATACCACTTCTCATTGACTTGCAGTGTATTATGTTTTTTTATAATAGGTAATTGCAAGTCTACCACTTCGTATTATAAATATAGATAATTGCAGCCTTCATATTGCAGTTTTTTCAATCGTTGTCATTATGGTTCGACTTCGTACTCGACTTCAATTTCGTGATTTGGGGTTGACTTTGTGATTTAAGGCTTGGATTTTGTGATTTAGGGTTCAAGTTCGACTAATGGCAAATCAACTCTTCAAGTCGATGCTCCAACGTCGACTAATCGACTAGTCAAGCGTCGTAATAACACTGGGTACGAGTCGGGTTTCCACCTGAGACCACCATTCTTTGTTTTTCCAAGACAAACACAAAGGTGCAACTCTCATCAACTCCGGCTTAAAGAGTAAATGATGTTAGCATTCTTAATTAAGTTTAGAATTAGTATATTTAAAAAGTTACATAGATAAATGTTCAAGTACGTGAATTTTTAATTTGATATTTAGCATCAGTACATTTTATTAGAAGATATCCACTATATAAATTGAATTCAAATATTACTTGAGGGAATGACAAAAATATCTAAAAAGGAATGTGTGATAGTGTTGATCAGTATGCTTTAATGCATTTAATGCTCTTATAGTAAATATCAAAAAATGTATTTGCGATAAACAAAATATCTACAGGAGAACTAAAAGAAATGTTAGCTGAAAATAAGACGCATAGTGCTACAATTCATATTTTTATTGCAACTATGCAAAAATAATAATTTTATTTTTGCTTCATGTTTCATACCTCTATAATTTTATTTTATAATAGCAAAATTCAAAAATTATTAGCATTTCCTTAAAAAGACAACGTAACACAATTTTTTTTCTCGATCCAAATATTATATTTTTTTTATTGATTAATGTGAAGTAAGAAAATAAACATTTAACATTTTCAACAAAACATATTTATTATAATTATTTTTTATATCTGCATAATAAAAATTATTCACCATCTACTATTAATCATAATGTCATTCTTAAAAAACAAAGACTTTATCAATGAGAAAAAGTCCACTTCCCATATCAATGTTTGAAAAAGAAAAAAATGTTATATATGTTTTGTAATATTATACAGTTCTTAAATGAAAAATTGTATGTAAAAAATAACATCTTTAGATAGAATAATTATACGTTAGTTTATTTATAATAAATACTGAATTTAAGAAGAAATAAATTGGATGAATTTCAGTTTTGGAATAATGCAAGAGAAATACAAATAATTTTCATGTATATCTGTGAAAATTTCGAATTATATAGACTTGAATGAAAAATAATTTTACAATTTTTGGCGATATAAATGTAGTCAATAGTGCATGAAATTGTCAAGTTTCGAATTTATTAGACTAAATAACAAACATTAATTAATATTGTTTAATATGTTTACATTTAAGATCACATAATTAATCTAAATACTTGTAGACTTGAATGTAAAAAAAACAGGAAATTTTTTGGAAGAATTTTATAAATAATTGTATAAATTATTTAATGATATTTAAATATAAAATGACACGATAAAAAACTAGTAAAACACAGTAGTAGTAACAATACTAATAACGATGGTTACAACACACACTTTGTGCGTGGTAGCAGAACATTCTTCATGCATATTTTTTTTCTTTTCAAATTAGATATACTTAACACATTCAAAATAAAATGATTTTCAGAAAAGTTTAATCATATTTTTACATTGAATCATATACAGGTTTGATTTTTTATTTCTACATTACAGTATCTAACTTCTAGTAGTTTAATTCTTTTTAAAAAGTATTAGTATGTAGAAAATGAAATTATAAAAAATATTTATTTGTTAAATCATATTTTAAGCACTAAGATCTAGTAATATTTTTAGGTAAGCTTCCGAATTTGTTTAGAAGATTTAATTATTAGATCTTATTTTTAAATCATTAGTATTTAAGGACATTTTGAATTTGAAAAATAAATTTAACTTGGATCATATTTTTAAGAGAGATTAATAGTTATAACATACATAAAATGGTGTTTTTGGTAGTTTTACATTTACGTCAAAAAAGGTATGATTGACTTGTATGCAGATGCTACCTTTTAGGATAAATTATCAAACAAAATTTTAATAACTATTTATAAACAATTTTTGAAACTTTATAGTCGGACCGAAAGTTTACGCTTGTAAGCCAATTATTGATAAAGATAATAATATTAATAATAAATTATATAGACGTTTAAAAATGAAATATCTTGAGAGAATTAAAGAGAGAAGAGAATAATCCTACATTTAATAAGAATGCAAGAAATTAATTTGCTTCATTATTATTTAATAGATAATAACATAAACATAATTATTTTTTATTCTCCTTCTTTCTCCCTTGCTTTCTTTTTATGAAAATAACAAGAAGATTTTGATCGTGTCTATTATAAATCATCATGCAAATTTCTGTTTATGTCCAGATTTCTATTAATCCTATTTGCGTCAAAAGCTCACACAAACACCTAAGAGTTCTTGTAAAGAAATAAAATGAAGAATATACATAGAAAAAAGGAACTAAACAATAAAACAAGAAAACAACGATTTATAGTGGTTCGAGTTGAATGATCTACGTCCATTTAGTATTTTCTGTCACTTTATTGCTAAATTTATGTAGTTACAAGGTTCACATAGGTAAGGATCCGGAGCATACCAAATATATGAGAAAACAAGGAACCAAAAGATCAATTTCTTTGCAAGGCCACTACTATTTATAGTTGGAGGTGAGCTCAGATTTGTCGAAAATTTCATCGAGAAAGTCACAGGCTGTAGACGAAGTCGTCACAAGAAGGTGAGCCTCCAAATTGCCAAAAATTCAAATCAGTACTAGTCCCTAGGGGAGGGATCGGTATCAATCCCTCATTGAGGAATTTGATTGAGCGATCTCTTGTGGGGCTATCCTAGGTTGCTAGCCGTGTTTCTGAAGGTAGTTTGAGTAGTTGCCTTGATATTTGTAGAATATGAAGTGATGTTGAATGAACTCAAATTTGGTTGAATGAGGTAGTTGTATCGACCCATTCCCTTTGATCGAAGGATGTACAACGATCTGACCCCTATGGGCGAGGGATGTATGCCGATCCTATCAGCTGAGATAGGGTTATGTACCAATCCTTATGGATGAAGGAGGGATAAATACATATCCCTTGACAATAGATGACGGGAAGTCACACTTAAAGCATGTCTGATTGTTTTTTGCTATGTTCACTTAACCGTTATCTCATGGTATTATTTCTGCTTGATATTTGGACCTTTGGATCATCACTCAAGGTAGTCTGTTTTGATAATCATTAAGTCGCACCAGATTGGATAGTGAAAGTAGACACATCAAAAAGATCGGGTAATATTTGCCCTTCAAAGTACACTGCGTGGCAAACTCGATGTGCTTTAATTCGAGATTAGTCGAGGCTGTCAAAAACGATTCCACTCTATTTCTTGAAAGGTCGTTATCCCTTTGATGGGGTTGCTTTTGAGATGAATTGTGCCTCTGTCATTTGTTGCAATGCTTGGTCGATATAGACAATTTGAATATCGAAATGTAATATGTCGATAATTGTATATGCACAGTTCCATTGAGCTAATTGATTGAGTTAGTAAACCTTTGTGGCTGGGTTTTCTCCTCTCTTTAGAGCTTCAAGTTGTAGTCCAACTCCCATCAAGTAAGAAAATAAGACGATTTAATATGCGTACGTGTTTGCACGTTCGTGTAAGCACTTGTGTCTTTGGCTCCTAGACACATTCAGGTATGGAATGGATAGGTCATTGTCGGGTTCTGGAGGTTGTGGTTAGAAGATAGTAGAGTCCTCAATCCTCCTTTTCTTCCTCTTTTATAGAGAGAAGGGGAGTGGATCAGTACCTATCCCTCTTCAAGGGATCAAGGTTATCTCTCTACACTTAGTGAAAATTGAATGTGGTGACTTAGAGGCATGGGTTCTCCTTGATGTGACTTCTCACTTATTGTTGTTGTGTGAAGTTGAGTCGAGGTGGGATTGGTGGGCATGGGATCGCCGAGGCACATGATGGAGTTGCTAAGACGAGGATGCCTAGGTTAGGGATGGTTACGATCCTTCGGACTTATGCCTCTCCTAGTTTTTATGCCGACGTTCGATTCTGCATTCTATTTTTTTCTCGAGTGCCTAGCCTATGGCATGAGAGCTAGTCGTTTAAGTGCAACATGGTTGTCATCTCGGTCGTCCTGATCAAACTTCGAATCTTGCCTTGTGCTACTAAGTTTGATACTTGTAAGTTGTGAACACTGTGACCGTGTATGTGTGATGGTTGTTAATCATGCATCCACATATGTTGAATAAGGTTCGACATTACGGCATGTGCAATTATGTAGCTGACTTTTGATTTTTAGGGGAATATGCATATGTACACAAGCAACGCAATTTTCATCCAATGTACTCGAGTTCTATCACTCATCGTATGGGCATGGACGGTAACTGATCGCCCATGAAGTTGGGTACTGTTCCTATGATCTTGTCCTTGAAGCATCCTTTCGGTACTAGTTTCAAGCCTTGTTGGATATCGAGCATGAGGCGTCGCACTCTGCTTCTCGCATGAGTGGATCCTACTCGAGGCATAGTTTGATGAGTGGATGGTTGAATCATTGGGTTGTATTTCATCTAACGATTCGAAGACGGGAATTAGGTGGCGAATGGATGGGCGGATCATATCCATTCTTAACCAGATGTGTGTCTGTCATGTCAAAGGCGGGGGGTTATTTGGCGAATGGTTGGATCATGTTCATCGACGGTACATACTCCTCTTAACGGATGGAGGAATGGAATTGCTAATTGACTAGGCGTCCACATCATATCTATTTGTGCTTGTACTCTGCCTAGTGGATCAAATGCTAGAGTCGATGATCGAGTAATCAAATCACATTTGCCTGAGCAGTATTTCGACGGTTCGATGGTGGGCCATGGAGGTATGGTCGGCATTTGAATCTGGGTACCGTGGCCATGGACCTCGTGGAAGGTGCATAACTTTCCACTCCATATCTAGCTTTTAATGGACTCTTTCTTTGATGGTTTTCAGTTATTTTGTGAGTCGTGGGTCACAAAATAGATGTTCATCATTGTGTTGTTGAGAGGTTTACAATTGTTCAATGTTAGGATCCTTGGTTGCTTTCCAGAATCTCTTCGTTGATGGTGGTCCATGTTCTAGACATTCGAATAGTCTTTGGAATCGGTTCTGGATTGGTCAGTATCAGTGTTCGCTCGAATTCTTTCTACCAATGGGCCTGCACTTTGGGTTTTAGTGAGCCTGACCTCCTCCATTCATAAGTCCTAAGTTGCAATGTGGTAAAAGCGATCCAGTGTGGAGAGAGGTTTCCTTTCGAACTACTCTGCAATGTCGGTGTCCGGGTAAACTCCTTGGATCAAGGTCGTCAAGATTACATCATTCTCTTTGGGTTGCTAACTTCAACAACGACGATGTTGAATTTTTATGGAAAGTTCTATAGTTGTTCTCTACGCCTCTCTAGCATGTTAGAGTGGAATATTACATCCTTAGAGTGAGTCGTGTGCATTCGGAATTGCTATGAAAATATTCCTGTCAGTTAGTCAAATAAGGAGATGGGCACTGATGATAGTCAAATAAGCCATGCAATTGCTACTCCTTCGAGGAATATTGAGAAGCGATCGTACTCGATCGTATCAGTCGCTCAAATGGAGTCCACATTTCATTTGTAACTCAATAATTTATGTCGACGGTTAGCCTTTTCTGCATATGACAGTATAATCGGTTTGTTGAATCCGCTTGGAAACTCATCTCATTGAATAAAGTCCGTAAAAGGACTGTGGTTTCGGGATGTGTTCCAGTCGTCGTTATTTCGATGTAGATTTTCACTAACAAGTTGTTAAATCGCCACTGTCAAGTCTGGAATTCGGAGAATTATTGATTGACACCGCGTTGTGGCACGGGTTCGAGTATTTTGCATTTGATTTTTTTGTGCTATCTTTTTTCGTTTGTAAAATAAGGTTCGGTATCGTTCCCTCATACGAATAGGGATCGCTGTCGATCTACTGATTTTGCAAAAAGGCTAATTTTGATTTTACAGAATGCGAACCACACTCATTTTCTATTCCACTTTCACTACATCATGCGAACCAATCTCATCTATTCCTTCCTCATCCCCAATTTACTTTAATTTCTCAACCGATCCGAACAATTTTTCCTCCCAATGTTTGCGTTTTTGCCCTAGGCAATACACGCTCTTCCACCACAAGTGATCCATCCTATAAATCAAAATCCAATACTGGAACCCAAATTTTCAAGTTAGCGTGGATGGCATATTGGATGTGGAATTTGTGAAATTGCTTCATGTGGTGATGAAGTAGGAATGAAGTGAAATTAGTTGGTTACAATATGAGGAACAGAGGAGTTTTAGTGATCAGGTGAGGGTGCAGGTTCACGAGGAGACTTTGAATCGGGTCAATACTGCTGAAACCGTTTGGTGTTTCATGTTTGTTAAGTTTGGGAATAGTTGAAGCGATGGGTTGCGAATCGGGTACGATCCCTTCGATGTGTGATGGAAGGCTTGGGATTGGTCAGAATCCCTTGGCAGTAGAGAGATCATGGATCTGAACTTAAGTTGTGGATGAAACCTCATATGGCATAAACTAAAGTGGATGATGGAATTAATGTGAAGTGTGAAAAGGTTGTTTGTATTGAATTTGCAGCTTGGTGTAAGCAGCGAGGACGTCGATTCAAATGAAGAGGGATCAACCGAGTGTATGTGGATGTTGGTGGGAGATGAGGTTGGTTATGGCACTTGTGTGATTGGAGCCACGATCCTTTGAGAAGAGGTGACGGTGGGATTGACATGAGTAATTTTTTTAGGGATGATGTAGATGCATGAATTGTGCATCGCTCCGAGGGAAGAGAGGAGGGGGGAGAGAGGGGGTATTGGAGGGAAGGGGGCATGGATGCAAAGTAATCTGCACGTTTGCGTGGTTGGTGTTGTAAAGGAATCAGGTACGATCTCCTTAGTGTGCAGATTTTTTCTTATTTTTTTTCCTAGATTTGCATGCCTTTACATGAGTGTGATTAATAGTTGAACGTATGCATGTAATTTCATGGTTGTAACGTTTGTATGATTTTGCGCAATATCTTGAAGGCTGGAGATGGTGCAGGGATCGGTCGCGAACCTTATTAAGGTAGCCTCCTCATTTTTTGTTTTATCAACCATGAACGTTAATGTATGTTTGCATAAATGTGAACCGACTTGAACTTGAAAACTTGTATGCTGTGATGGGCTTGTAAACTATGACTGAATCTTGAATTACATAATTCATAGTTGCATGCAGACATCTTTGTAAATCAATGTATGCACAAATCCAGCTCCTTGCAAAAGTTGGTTTTGCTTCTTTGGTGATGCATCCAGTCGGACTCTGGCTACCATCACTGCGCTAAAAGTTTGCTCTCCCTGCTTCGTTAACAGCTCTATAGGAGGTTATAACTTTGCTCTTTGCTGCAATTGTTGTTAACTTCCTTTAGATCGCTGGAGATCTAAATCCTGTGAAAATTAGATAGAACAACATTGGATCTATCTTACAGATCTAGGAAATCCATAAATTGGTGAAGTGATCCAAATAAAATCAAGTTGAGAATTCATCTTTCAGCGAAAGGACCGGAATGTTTGCATCAAAAGTTGGCGCTAACACCGAAGAGTTCTTGTTGAAAACTAAAATGAAGAATATAAATAGAAACCGATGAAGTAAACAACAAAAACAAGAAAACGATTTATAATGGTTCGGCATTCAATGGTCTACGTCTAGTTAATAGTTCCAATCACCTTGTCGTTGTATTTATGTAGTTACAAAGTTCAGATCGGTGGGTATTTAATAAGTACCGAATATATGAGAAAATAAAGAGCCAAAAAAACTACTTCTCCTTAATGCAGCTGCTATTTATATATGGAAGTAAGTTTGATTTGGTCAGTTTTTATGGGAAAGACGCGGACCGAAGAAGTTGTCATAGGAAGATGAGCCTCCAAATTGTCAAAGGCTTGGATCGGTACCGGTCCCTAAGGGAAGGACCGGTACCGGTCCCTCACATCGAGGATTAGACCGAGCGATCCGTTGTGGAGCTCTCCTAGGTTGCTAACTTCGTGATTCTGAAGGTAGTTTGAGTAGTTGCCTTAATATTTATGGAATATGGTGTGATTTTGAATGAACACAAATGTGACTAATTGATGTAGTACTGACTCAATCCCTATGGCCGAGAGATGTTCGACAATCTGACCCCTGTGGATGAGGAATGTACGTCGATCCAATTCCTATGATGGATAGATGTATCCTGACCCTCCTATAGATGATGGAGGTATGCCGATCTGATTCCTAGGATGAAGGAGGTACAACGGTTTGATCTCTATGATTAAGATATGATGGTTGATGTATGTATGCCAATATGATCCCTATATATGAAGAGGGTATGCTGATTCGATTCCTATAGCTAAGACAGAGATAGGTACCCGTCCTTACGGTCGAGGTAGGGATAGCTACCGATCCCTTGTCTATGGATGGCGAGAATCCAACAATTAGAGCATATTTAATTGTTGTTTTGCTAAGTCCATTTGATTGTGGTATCGTGCTATTATCCGTGCTTGATATCTACACCTTTGGATCACCAATTTGAGTAGTCCATCTTGATAATCATCAAGTCGCATATGCTTGAATAGTCGGAAGTAGCTGGACCAAAAAGGCTGGGTAATGGCACCCAACAAATTTATGACCAAATATTATATCTAAATTTTAGGTAGCTTCGATATCAAATCCAGAATCTTTGAGCTATTTTGTTTAATTGCTCAGAAGACTGAGCATGATGGAAGAGGAAACTTATTTTCAGTTGTGGGTAATGTTTCACGCTGATCAAGTGACCCACGCGTCAAGGGTTAATCCTGTTTGTTGAAGAATGAAGTAATATTTTGTTTTCTGTTCCGGTGAGAGCTCTTCTTGATTGCTAGTTTGTAGTTTGATTGATATATTTCGATGTTGAAATTATCTATTATATACTTTGTGGATTAAGCAACGTGATACAATATACCAATGGTCTCTTCTTGTCTTTAATTTGAACTAATCAGGGATCATGGATACAAAATAACGTACCATCTACATTAAAGGTCAATCATCTTGCATTCTAAAAAAATGTTGGTTGCAGAATAAAGTAATATTTTGATTTAATTCCGTTGGTTGAAGAATAAAGTAATATTTTGTTTTCTGTTTCGATGAGAGCTCTTCTTGATTGTCAGTTAATAGTTTGATTGATATATTTCGATGTTGAAATTATATGTCATATACTTTGTGGATCAAGCAAGTTGATACAATAAACCAGTGGTCTCTTCTTGCCTTTAATTTGAACTAATCAGGGATCATTGACAAGGATATGAATTAATATTCCATTTACATAAATTAAAGATCAGTCATTTTGTATTCCAAAAAAATCTCAACATCCTCCCTCAAGGCCAATTGAAGCTCGTGTCAAAACAGTATTTTATCTCATAACCCACTTTGCCATCATGTGTCGTCATAGCGGCTTCCACTCTTTTTCCTTTTTAAGTTAATTGATAAGAACTTTTGATTTAAAGCTATATATGATAAATGTTTCCGTTTTTTAGACGGTATATATTCTAAATCTTCAGACATGGATAGTAGATGTCTAGTGTTTTCAATTTTTAGCCGCAGAAGATTGAAAGACACGGTATTAATTATATAATAACTACACTTGAGTGCATGCAGTAGTTGCATTCAAGTAATGAATTCAAGGACACTATTGTACTTTCATTTCCAGTGGCATACCTATAAATAGGACTAAATTGTAATGTTTGTATAAAATTGTTTGTGAATAAACTTTTCCTGTCATCTTCTTTAATGGTTTCTCATTGCCTTATTGTTTATAACAAGTTGCATAAAAGGATTACTTTCAGGATTAAAAAAATAAATTAAAGAAATAGCATTAACATAGAAAAGTGCCTGCGTGAAGCTTTCAAAACTGATAACACTTAATGGAACCGTCTGGATGGTACCACCAGGTCCACTACCAATTTCATACCGAATTTTGGATATATATTTTTTCAAGCAATAACATCAAAATTTGATTATTTTAGAGTGAATAGGAGGATTTTCTATGATTTGTCGGCTGTCAGAGGCCCTTCTGAACTAACTGCATGTAGGTATCTTTTCGCTTTAACATTGAACTATGGATTTCCATATAGCCCAATTTAATAATTTTTGAATAAGTCTCTTTGAATACTTTTTTTTTTTTTTGAATATTTGCTACTACCACCAAGATCTGCACCAATGGTCGCTCCTCCCGGGCTCACGCCTTAGAATTTGAACCAGCACCGCGCCCTCCTACTCATCAAGGCAGGGCAACCACCTCGATGGTCGAGTGTGGGTAGCATGCTTAAGCATCCCTTAGAATATTGCTACTGATTTCCTCAAAACGAATTGTTTTGCAATGATATTCAATCTAATTGAAATTTTTGTTATGTGTCATTTTAGCCGAAACAAGTTATCTTACCGACTAAATATGCAAACAATAATACAGAATTCACAATGACAACTAATGTTAAAACTCCAGCAAGTGACATTTTCTTAGTCTCCCTAGTTTGTTGCCGTCATGCCTATTATTGATAGGTCCAATGGTTACGTTGGAGGAAACGGTGACGGATAAAGAACCTGTACATACATATATTGAATGATTTTTAACAGAAAAACAAATGAAAACTGATTATTTTAGGTATTGTAGGACAACTTACAATTATAGTTTTTCCATCCTAAATGATTTTTGATCAAATCGTATATGATAATCTTATTTTTTAGTACTATATCTGCAAGTGAAATACAAGTACATAAGAAAAGTTGGTTAACATCCATTGTTTGATTTCTTCTTGTTATACATTTAAGCAATCAATAAGTACGGTCAAAACAACTACAAATAATTTATAAGATGGTTCATTGCCACCTTAAAAACACACTTCTACATCAAAGGTTGTGCGTACGTGAGCGATATATGTGATGGATATGTAGACATGTTTGTCCATATATAGGGTAGTTAACAATAGATAATTGATAACACTGCTTGTCATATGACTCTATATAGTTTATTTTTTCCTTATGCACTAATAACTCTATACATATAATAATAATCAACACATAGTATGCGCATCTCCTAGTATTATTAATAGTTTTGTTTACCATTTTGTCATGCAAAGCACCATATAATTGCATTATGAAATTTAACAGTTTTGATATCAAGTTAAAATTTAATTACATCTTTTTTTATTTTTTGAGTTACAATTAAATATGCATACATATACATACACACACATATATATTAAATAAAGTAACTTACGCCCAAAGGTAGTATACACCTGGAGATAATGAGATGGGTCTAACTCCATGAATGCATCGACAAAGATCAGTGTGACTTTCGGAAATGCTTCATATATATTAGAACATATACAAATATACATGATGGTAAACGTTGTGTATGAAACATACAATAAAATAAAAATCAATCATATAAAACTGGATAGTTCGAGAATATTATTTGATCAAAAAATTGCTTCAGGCTTATTATTAAATTGACAATAATTATCAGAGATTAAATATTATATGTTGCATTCATCAAACAAGGCTGGAAGAACAGAAATGTTAAATAATTCAAAAAATCAACTATCTATATTGAATAAATGTATACCAAAGTCATATTTTAGTTGCAAGGGTCGGGAAAGAAAAACATGTAGCTTGTAACAAAGCATGAACAAGAATCATCAATAGTATTCGGTTGCACTTGTGAATGTCTAATCCAAGAATATATCTACACAATAAACCCGATGGTTACAGTGTGCTGATATAATCTTGGATTAGACCTTCACATGTGCAACCGATTAACATTGATGAGTCTTACCCATGCTTTGTTACAAGCTGTAAGTTTATCTTTCCCGACCCTTGCAACTACAATATGACTTTGGTATAGATTTTTTCAAAATAGTTGATTTTCTAAATTATTTAACATTTCTGTTCTTCCAACCTTGCCTGAAGAATGCAACATATAATAGTTAATCTCTGGTAATTATTGCCAATTTAATACTAAGCCCGAAGCAATTTTTTGATTATATAATGTTCTCAAACCATCGAGTTTTATATGATTAATTTTTATTTTGTTATATGCTCGTACACAACGTTTACCATCATGTATATTTATATATTTTTAAGCATATATGAAGCATTTCCGAAAGTCACTCTGATCTTCGTTGATGCATCAATGGAGTTTGACCCATCTCATTATCTAGAGGTGTATCTTCCTTTGGCGTAAGTTACTTTATTTAATATATATGTGTGTGTATATGCATGTATGTATCTATATTTAATTGTAACCCAAAAAATAAAAATAAGATGTAATTAAGTTTTAACTTGATGTCAAAACTGTTAAATTTCAGAATGCAAGTATATGATGCTTAAAATGACAAAAATGACAAAATGGTAAAGAAAACCGATTAATAGTACTAGGAGATGAGAATACAATGTGCTAATTATTATTATATGTATAAAGTTATTATTAGTGCATAAATATATATATATATATGCAACCATATAACGAGTAGTGTTAGCATTTATTTATTGTTAACTACCATATATATTGGCAAACATGCATACATATTCATCACATATATCGTATATCTCCCGCGCGCACACAACCTTTGATGTAGGTGTGTTTCTAAGGTGGCAATGAGCCATCTTATAAATCTAACTGTAGTTGTTTTTACCGTACTTATTGACTGCTCAAGTGTATAACAAGAAGTAATCAAACAGTGAACATTAACAAACTTTTTTTGTGTACTTGTATTTCACTTGTAGATCTAGTACTAAAAAATAAGATTATCATATATGATTTGATCAATAATCGCTTGGGATGAAAAAACCATAAATGTAAGTTATCCTATAATACCCAAAAGAATCAGTGTTTGTTATTTTTGGTTAAAAATCATTCAGTATATGTTTGTATGTACAGGTTCTTTGTTCGTCAACGTTTCCATCAACGTAACCGTTGGACATGTCCATAATAAGCATGGTGGCAACAAACTAGGGAGACTAAGAAAATATGTCATTCTTGCAGGAGTTTTAACATTAGCTGTCATTGTGATCCTTGTAGTATTGTTTGCATATTTAGGCGGTAAAATAACTTATTTTGGCTGAAGTGATCCATAACGGAATTTCCGACTATATTGAATATCATTTGCAAAACAATTGGTTTTGAGGAAATCTGTAGCAGTATTCTAAGGGACTTATTCAAAAATGATTAAATTGGGCTAGATGAGAATCCATAATTCAATGTTAAAATGAAAAAGACACCTACATGTTGTTAGTTCGAAAGGTCTCTGACAGCCAGCGAATCATTAAAAATCCTCCTTTACACCCTAAAATAATCAAATTTTGATGTTTTTGCATGAAAAAATATATATCCAAAATTTGGTTAAAAATTGGTAGTGGACATAGTGTTACACATCCAGGCGATTCCATCAAGTGTTATGCAGTTTTTGAAAACTTTACGCAGACACTTTCCTATGTTAATGTTGTTGCTTTAATTGAAGTGGTGTTTCATAAGAAAACCCTTCCTCTGGTGGATGTGCAGCATATGGCATAATACCTGGGTCTCTTGTAGATATAAGAAGCAATAGGACCAGTACATATTAAGTAAACACAATGGTGACCACCGATACAGCATATCCTGCATTATATGAGGAGAATTAGTGTAAATGTCTTGTAACAAACATAAAGACTACGACTACAGGAACCACTATGAGAGAAATGGTAATGAGTATTGACCTAGCATTTGGTCCAAATATTAATCTCCCATTTAATTAAAAAAAAAATTGTTGTTGCCTTACCCGGATACAAACTCATAATCATTCAATGGGAACAAGAGACAAATCAGTGTAATTTCAGGGTCGTTTTCGACATTAAAAAATAAGAAGGGTTTTAAAATAAGGCAGGTGACAGGTACTCTAGCAGTAGAAGTATTTTGGAAATAATTGAGAAATGTAAATTTTACATATTACATGTACAAAGTATTGATAAATAATAATTAAAATAGAGACAATTTAATTAATTGTAGATAAAGATGTTTAGAAGATAGAATACACAAATAGGAATGAAATTCAAGGAACCAATGTAAAAGGTAAATGCCATCTAAATGAATCTTCGCTAGAGATGCCCCAACTCAGGAAAAGCTATAATTTTTATTTTTAAGCGTGTTTGGGAGAAGAAGGAATGAATGATTGTAGCAATGAAATGCTTCTTTTATTCTGTTTAACCAACATTTATCTTTATTTTAAATCATAAACAATGAAATACTTCTTTTATTCTGTTTAACCAAGATTTGTCTTTGTTCTTATATTCAAATAGGCAATTGAAATATAGTGTAACCGAAGGCTAAAATTAAGAAGAACTATATTAGTAGTTTATATTCAAAAGCTAACTCAATCAAGTAGAACTAGTTTACAAGTTTATATTCAAAAGCTAACGCAACTGACCAGATTATCGTCACTATGTCAACTGTTATCTCACATGTTCTAGACTATGCAATTGAATGACCTCACAAGCTTTGACCTGAGCCCAGAAGTGGACATGTTTGTACTGCGTTATCTTTGTTGCACCACATTTCACATATTCAGAGCTCAAATACACCTTTCTGAGCATCATCCCACATCATAGATCCAAAAACTATCATCTATAGCGCTCCTCTCCATTGCTGTGCCTTGCAGCTTGCCATTCAATACATTATTGCATTCCTGTTGCTTACCTTTTGCTGTATCAAAATCAATTGAGTCCGAGAAGAAGTCGAAGGATGCAGCGTTGTTTTGAAGCAGATCAAATCTTCTGTTGAAGTTTGCAAGCTTGTCCATATCTTTACATTGCACTGCTAGTCTGCCGCAGTTCAGTTTTGAAACCATGTTCCTCTTCAGCTAGCAGCATCAGCTATATCAATTATACTCTGTAAGCTATTGCTGCAAGAAAAAATCTCGGTGTCACGAAATGTAGTAGTTTAGATGTATTTCGTATTTCATGTTACAAATGTTATACAATATGCACTGGAGAATCATAAGTGTATCATAAAGCAGAAGTATATGTGTAAGTCAGTTTTGAAATTCTAACAAGCGCTTAAGCCCCTTATTAGTCTCATGTATATCTGCAACCTATATAAACATCAACTAGTTTCGTAAAGTATACTTCTACCACTAAGATTGAAGCATCCGAACTAAAGTTGATCTTTTTCTATATATATCATCCAACCTGCGCAAAATAATAACAAAATGAATGTTACAACCAGAAATTGAAGATTTGTAGTAATATAATTTCAAAAATAACGCTAAATAATTCAATTTTAAAAATTCAAAAGAGAAGGATGAAAAGAACTTAATTTTTTTTCGCAATGACCTAAACCTACTTACCGAACATAGAAATTAAAGCTACTGAGCTTAGTCCTCGATTTTGCCCAACTTTATACAGCTTGCTACCGCGAATATTGAAGTAGTGCGGAGATGACGTGGCGATCGAACTTTTGGGGAGCTCTCCCACGCGAATATCAGAATAGAGGTGAAGGCGGTAGAGTTGCATTGTTTTACCGCAAATGAGGGAAAAATTATAGGGTTTGGGCATTTTAGTCCCCCTTTATTCTTAACAGTGGTTAGAAAAATTAACAATTGAAATTTTGTGATCAATCAAAAGATAATTTTATGTACCAAAGCATCTCTAGCTGCAGAGATAATTTTGGTGTGTAAAAAAGAAAAAGAAAAAAAAAACAAATTTGTCTCGCCTCTTCAGTGGTTTAGTGAAACGAAACACCATACTTAAAAAATTAACGGTTCTTTGAAAAAGGTTTACAGAGTAAAAGGTTTTCAGAAAACTACTTAGGCTACTTTACGGTTATTTTACAGTATACGGGAATTTGAAAACCGTTTAGGGTATTAACAATTATTAATTTTCCGTTTATAACTCACGCTCAAAAATAAAAATGGGAAAGACTCTCGTTTCTTCTCTTCACACACCCAAATCAATATTGCTAGAGTGCGGAAAAGAGAGAAAAAATGGCGATCCTCCGCAAATTCTTTCAAATTATCACTGCTCGAGATGCTCTCTGTGATAATCCGAATTTCTGAACCAATTTAAAATTTTAATTTTAGCTATTTTAATGGGTTTTGAATATTTAAAATGACTTATTTTAAATAATAACGACTAAAAATTTATTTAAATCGAAGTTAGAACATATAAATTTATATTTAATTAAAACGGGCTTGAAATGGCGCAGTAGTTTGAAAATTTGGTTTTGAACTTTAAATGAATATACAGAATGAAATATGAGTCAGATTTTAGTAAAATTAGAAACGTTGGAATCTGTTTAATTATATATTTCCAATGAATGTGAAAAAAAGAAATCAGATTTCTTAACATAAGTTGTAAGTTATGGCTAAATTAAAATTTAGAATAGTCGCTATGGAATTTATATATATTTTAAATTATATATAGCCCTTAAAAATAGCCATTTTGCAAACGACCTCCGTTTTCGAAGAAATCACTTTTGTTGGATCCGGAATGTCAAATTATTGTTAGGTTTTGAATTTCACAATTTTTAAAATCAATATTTGAGCACAGTAAATTTAAACATATTTCCAATTTCAATTTGAATTTAAAAGCCAGTTAAAAAGGCAATTTTTCAAACAGTCTCCAAATTCGACGAAATTAGTTTTGTTATGACCGTATCGTCAAAACATAGCTAGATTTATTTTTCTGTAATTTTTGGAGTCGGCAGGTGGTCCCCGTAAATTAAAATATACGTTTAAAATTCAATATTGACCATTATATTAATTTGTATTTTAATTTTGATGAAAACTGATCGAAATAGTTTAATTGGCTTACGAAACATATCCCATTGCGTCCGGAAGAGGTATTTGGTTAGGGGAGACAGTCGTTGGGTTTGATTTGGAGTTCGAACTGATAAACATGAATTTTTGAAATTAAAATAATTAAAAATATATAAAAAAAATTATAAACCCTAATTTTCTTCAGTTATCAAAACCCATCATCATCGGGAATCGAGGGCGGAAAACACTCGATATTTCCTCCTCAATTTTCACGAAATCCATGACAAATTATATCATCGTTCCAAAACGAAAATTAAAGTACTCCCTTAGCTCTACAAATCCATATGGGTTTGGTGGGATTTAATCGTGTGAGCCGTTCTAATTTCAAGCACAAAGTCATGTTGTTTGCACGCAAATCGAGGGAGATGGAGGACACCGGACCTGACAAGGTTGGTGGCGCCGGTGGTGCTCGCAACGGCGGATGTCGTGGTGGCAGCGGATGGGTCTCCATGGTCGGAGCTTTGAGCGGTGGTAGCGGAAATGTTTTGAGCAATGGGTTTTGAAGACGACGGGTTTACTGAAGGAGAAAGGTGATTAACTAGTGTTAATTATTTCATTAATTAATTAATTTTTGTAATTAATGTATAAATGACCATATCTTTTCCATACGAGGTCCAAATCCGATTATTCCAGTTGCGTTGCGATCGTGGAGTGGAACACTACGCAACAGAACTGACTAGAACAAAAACAGAGCAAATTGGATTTGCAACTAAATTAAATGCGTGTTTAATTTAGTTGAAAAATACAATCTTCAAATAAAGAATGGCGGAGTGGAAATGAATGTGAGAATTCTCTCACTAAAATATTTGTACAGTTATTTAATATATTTTGTAACTGTAAATATATAGAAATTGCCAATATTGATTTTTATTTATTTTAATTATCAAAATTGTATATGATGTCAGTTAGCTCACATTCACCGTTGTTTGGAATCATGGATGATTTGATTGACTGTATTGTATTGTGATTGTGATGTGTAACATATTAAAAATAATGTTAACATTAATGTGGTAGCTGAAATTAAATTATAAATATCCATTTATAATTTACACAGTGGGATTTCTAAATTCACATGAAACGGAAAATAGAAATATATATGGGTTGTATGAAATATATATGCAATGTGAAAAATATATATGCGATGTGAAAAATATATGCGTTGTATGAAATATATATATATATGCGATGTGAAAAATATATATGCGATGTAGAATATATATATATATATATATATATACACACACACACACACACGATGTGAAAAATATATATGTGTTGAACAAAAATATATATGCAATGTGAAAAATATATATGCGGTGTATAATATATATATATATATATATATATATGTGTGTGTGTGTGTGTGTGTGTGTGTGTGTGTGTGTGTGATATATAAAATTGTCATGTTTTGAAATAAATATTAATTGGTTAAAGATATGATTTTTAACATATATATGTGATATATAAAGTTTTCATGTATTGAAATAAATATTGATTGATTAAAAATATAATTTTTAACATATATATGCGCTGTATAAAATTGTCATGTAATGGAATATTTATTGGATTGGTAAAAATATAATTTTTAATATATATATGCATTATATAAAATTGTCATGTAATGGAATATCCAATTTTGATTTAAAATTAAAATGGAAGTTGGAATCGTTTTTAAAATGAATTTAAAACGATTTATAAAAAATATTTTAAATGGAAATCGATGACATATATATTATATAAATATAATGGTTTGAATAGAACGCACCGCGCAGCGACCATTCGCGAATTTTAACCATTAACTTCAAATTGATATAACGGGAGATTCGGCAATCGGATTCTCCTAAAACTGAAACCATTGGGTTCGTATCAAAAAGATCTTTCCAATGAATATAAGAGATTTAAATTTGAATGGTTGGATTTTAATTTATGTCCAAATCAATTTCAGAAAAGTTCGATGTAGATGTAGTTTGGTGGCCGTTATTGGAAACCGACTGTAAGGGCCTAAATAAAATTATTAAAAATATGGAAAAATTGAGTAAATTCATAATAAATGATTTGGAAAGATTATGAATGAAAAATTCCATATTTGAAAAGATAAAAGATATTTTTATCTGAATGAACTAGTTATTAACTAGAATAATAATTCAATGTTTTTAAATAAATTGGATTTGTAAATGGTTTTGATATAACCGGAATTTACCAATGAATAAATTGGAATGGATTGGAAATAATTTTCGGAATATTTCGATATTGGATTCCGTGATTATACAGATATTGTTGAGAAATTTGGAAGATATAGATATCGTTATTCCCAATACGATACCTGTTGGTTTTAGATTTTGATGTTGAATATAAGCTGATATTATTTCTATTCAGAGCCTTATGTTTAATATCAAATTGGATTTTGGGGTTTATAGTGAACAATGTTTTAAATAACAGTCGTTCTTTAACCCAATTCATAGTGAAGATATGATTTGAAATTTATAATCGTTTAAATAAGATTAATGGAATTTTCCAAAGAAAAGTTTTGCAATTTAATATATTAAATTGAAGTTGAATAAAATTCGATCTGATAATTGAGATGAACTTCTTTAAAGGAAGACCGTTACTATTTATGAAATTTAAAAGGCTTTGCCGCTATTCCACGTATAGTATTAGTTTGATACGGAAATTTATATCGATTATATACTGTTGTGATTTCCATGAAGATTCCATATAAAATGGAAGATGATTTTGGGTTTACTATGAACAATGTTTTTACATGACATTTGTTCTTCAACCCAGTTAAAGACAAGATTAATTTATTAAAAGTGGAAAAATCATTAAGCAATGATAGTTGAGATTAAAACCAAGTTGGAGTTTTAATAAATCTTTAATTAGATTTGAATGAATGAATGGTGATTAAATCTACCAAAACATGAGATGTGATATAAACAAAATGTACTTGGTTGTTGATAATGATTGTGATTGATTGACTGTTTGGATTGTGCTCGACCAGTTTATGAGCAAAGTGTAGAGTTTTAATAAATCTTTAGTTAGATTTGAATGAATAAATGGTGATTAAATTTACCAAAACATGAAATATGGTATAAACCAAATATGCTTGGTTGTTGATATTGATTATGATTGATTGATTGATTGTTTGGATTGTGCTCTACCAGTTTATGAGCAAATATGCTTTTACATTTAGCATTGGGTTGGGTTGAATTATTTGTATGCTAACACCTTGTGAAATACATCACGACTTGACTACGAGGTGTTAGCGATGTTGTTGTTTATTTCAAAATTAATGAATGGTTTTGAAAAGAGATTTTCTTAAATGAAAACAAATGTTTTCTTGATTTTGGACAAGGAATGTTTTATAAAAATATTTTATAAAACAGAAAGGATTTCGAGGGCTAAACCCGATGTTTCTGAAATAATTTAGAAAAATATTATGTGTTTGACATTGCGGTTCATCACATAACCGATTAGTTGCTATTGATGATGTATCTGTTTGGTGGCGGAGAATTTATTCTCTTGCTTAACACCCTTCTTTGAGACGTACGAGCTCAAAGGTTATGTGATTAATAGTGACTGATCATATGTGTGAATTTGTGATGTAAAGTACCATATTTTGGAAAGTACTTGTGATTATTATGTTGTGAAATGATTTTCCCTACTTCGGATATGAAATGGTTTAGTATGTAGCTAAAGATTTGGGTAACCCGGACGACTAGAAGTTTGGGTGAGATGGGCAGTGTATTTCCTCAAGGGCATGGGAGGTGCATCGTCAGTGTAGCCTGCTCCATCGTGGGAGGTGCATCGTCAGTGTAGCCTGCTCTATCGTGGGAGGTGAATATATATATATATATATATATATATATATATATATATATATCGAGTCGGTAAGGTACGTACCCTTTGCCTTGTCTGAGGGGAGCTCGATATTTGGTTGCATATCTTTTTTTATGCATTGTGATGTTTTGGAATTCATATTTCCAAAGATTTTGGTTTGAGATCCCGAAGTGAAATCTACTTTGATATAAAAGCTAGACATGTATTTCAAATGATTTGAAATTTCAAATGATTTGAAATAAGAATTGGAAAATAAAGTCCAAAGGAATAATTTCTGTAAAGAGAATTGAATTTCAAAAATCTAAGTTTGGGGTTTAAGCCTAAACGAGTAGATTGGAAAATTGCATGTTGTATGATACATTGTAGGTCCATATATCTAGTATTGGTTATTGTTTGGGCACTAGTATTCATGGGGTAAACCCATTCCGTGATATGTGACGTAGCCCCATGATTTACCATATTTTAAAGTAAAATTTTAATAACTATTTTTAGTTCGCACACCAATCTCATGAATGACTCGGAGTTTATTGTTTTTACCCAAACTCTAGGTGCCCATATTTTCCACACGGGCAGCTAGTAGTTTTAATTTTACAGATTTCTATTTAACAGAATCTCGGTTTACAGGTGGAGCTATATTCGGAAAGCTTTGTATCTGTGTATTTCATTCAGTTGTGTTAGTTGATGTATTTCCACTGTGTTTTGTATTTATACATTTTTATTTCTGCTACTATGTAATTTAATTACTGATATTATTTTTTCGCTGTGTAATATTTATTTGTACTCTGATATTCTTGTACGCTACTGTAAATGGTTGTAATAGCAATGAAATGTTCTGTTGTTTATGTTCCGATGAGTCTTGTTCTCAAAGCAATCCGGTGTTTCCCGTCTCCTCGGAGACCGGGGGATTTCGGATCGTCTCACTCTCAATGTCTTTTTAAAAAGGTTCATTTTACGATTATTATTATATATATAACTTTTTGAAAAGGATTTACAATGCGCCATGGGAGAGAATGCAAACGTTTGTGTTCCTTATGTGCAGTGGGTGTCCTCGCTTCCACCAATTTTGCAACTCGACACCAATGGCCAATGGTGGTAAGGATCCGTTCTTTGATCGTTCATCTTTTCGTTGTTTGTTGATTAAGTAACCTTTATTCACTTCTTAAGGCGAATATCATGTGATTTTTTTGGTAAATTCTTGATGATCTTTTATTGGAATATTAACATCCTTTGGTTATTTCTTTAATTTGTGCATATATGGGGGGAGTGAGAACTGAAATACTAGAGTGAACTCAAAAACTGAAGTACACATGAACTAAATGTAAGATGAACTAGTGTCAAGATGCTATTGTAATTATTTCAATATGTATGCAGTGCAATGCTACTTGTTCATGGTGACACATCCTCGTTAAAATAATTGCAATAACCATTAAATTTACTAGGTCTGATGTAATATAAAAAAATTATTAAATACAAAATATTTTGCAATATCAATAAAATGCATTGTGTTACAAAAATTATAACATCAAGTCAACGTTGACAACAATATTGTTTTTATAATATTTGCTGTCTGTTGTCTTTATTCGAATCTTTAGCAATACAATATAAGTGTTATAAAACGTATTTGCGACCATGTTAATGATATAACATTGAAATATGAGCATTAATACTGACCAAAAGTTAAAATGTTGTTGACAATGTAAAATAAACGTTGTCATAAACAATGTAAAATAAATGTTGTCAAGTGGATCGACATACTCACACTATAACAAAAATACCATATTACAACTGTAATTTTAGAACTGTCACTAAATGACTGCTGTAATAAAGATTTTTTACAACTGTGATTTCCTGAAAGTTGTAATAAACATATTTTTAACAACTCTTTTATTTTACCAGTTGTAATAGATGTCTATTACAATATTTCTTTTTGGTCTGTTGTGACAGATGCCTAATTTTAACAACTTTTATTCTTTAACTATTGTAATAAAAATCTATTACAACCTTTTATTATTAAATAATAATAATAAATATTAAATTATAATAACTACTAAATAATAATAATTAATTTTTAATATGAAATAACCAATATTGATAATTAAAATTAAATAATTAATAATGGATATAATAATAATAACTAATAAATAGTATTAATATTTTTAATATGAATAACTAATAAATAGTCTAGTAACATACGCATGGTAATTAACTTTTAATAATTAATATTCAATTATAACATATACATTATGGTAACTTACATTAATAATTAATAACTAAGCAGTAATAACTAATGTTAATAATTAAGAAATATTTAGTAATTAGCTGTGATAATTTATAAAAAAATTAAATAATTAATAAATAATGCATTAATAAATTAAATAATTAGAATAAAAAATAATAGTAATTATTAAATAATTAATTTTTAATCATTAAGAATTAATTTTTAACAATTAATAATTAAGAACTAATTATTAATATTAATAATTAAGAAGTGATAATCAAGAAGTAATATCTAATATTTAATAATTATTTTTTGACAATTAATAGTCATTTTTTTTGTCGAAAAGTTGTATAAACTTATTTTCAACAATTCTTTTTCCTACTTGTTGTAATAATGGCCTACTAAATATTAACAATAACTAATATATAATAGTTAATAATATTAATATTTAAGAATAATTAATATTGAATAAAAATTAAAAAAATTAATAATTGCTATTAAAAATTAGTAAATTATAGTTATTTTTTAGTAATCATTGTTGGGTATTTAATAATTAATAACTAGTAACATATACTTAATAATTCCCTTTTAATATATTCAATATAAATTTTTATTTATTAGTTATAACTTTACAATATTTAACTGTATAATTTTTGGTGGAATTTGGTTATGACATGTGAAAAACTGGCGATCTATATTAATGCGAGAGGATGAAATTAGGGCAGCAAAAGCAAAAATTTGGCTCTAAATTGACTCGCGTCTTCTATTTCTACTACCTTGTGTTGACCAACCTTCCCTCCTCCCCAAATCATCATCGATCCTCAATTTTTCCTTCCTCAGAAAACCTTGCGCCTCTACAAACTTTTATTACTACTGCTGAATATGGATGGATCCATGGATTTAATGATTCGATGACTTTGGTTAGCTTCCACCTACCTCCAGTCGCCTATTGTTTGATTTGTTTTGTTCGAGAGCGAAGCAGACTGCCTCAAACAAATTTCTGCCGACTGTTGGAGGTTTTAATCAGAGTAATGGGATAAGTTAGTGGCTTGTCCTTGTTTAAGAGCAAACCGGACTCATGGCCAAAATTTTCCATCTGTATTTGTTACAATCTATTGGAGCTTGTTTCACATGGTTAATTTCGTTTATAAGGAGTATAATTTGGCTTATTTTCTTTTTTTGAGCTTGTTTCCAAATTCAAAGGCTGAACTGGTAAGATTCTTATGTTGTGCTTGGATTTATCATTGCCATATCTTTCAGTCTGAATTTGTTAAGGTTTATTGGAGCAGTGTTCGTGTGGACTAAATAACGTATATAAATCAATTTTCTTCTCAGTTTATTTTGAATATATCTTTAGCGTATCCAAGCTTACACCGACTTATGTGATTATGCATTGACAACAACAAAGGGGTTCACAATCTGTCTAAATTCCGTGGTGAATAACTATATAAAGTGTACAAAATTGAGAGTACAATGTTGTTTGAAGTTGAAAACTTTTCAGTAGATAAAGTTATAATTATTGACATAGATGGTAATTTTTGATTAGCAGTGGAAGTAGGTAATTACCAGAATATTTATAAATTAGCAAAATCGTTGAATACTTGCAAACGTTGAAGTTGTTATCCCGAATTTGCACATTTGAACAATTCGTTGTTGTACTTTCCTGCGTATTAAATAAGATTTAAAAACCAAAACTATTTATTCATTACTATATTCATGTTATTTTAAATTAAATCGAAAGATATTGACATGCTTACTTTGGTTTTGTGTTGCAGCGTGGAGAATGGGTGGTCCATCTAAATTCGTTTATCTATTAAAGATGGAGCCCATGACAGACTTCACTATTAATAGACGGATAAAACTTGTTGTTACTGGTATTTCATCGGTGAAGCTACAGTTTGACCTTCGTGATTGCTTTTGCAATGGAGGGTCTTTTTGCGGTCAGTTTAGAGACTACTCTCCCCAATTTTGAAGCTTCTGTATTGTTTTCTAATTTCTGATGGTACATCTCTCTTGTCATGTACCATTAAAGAATTTTTCATTGTTGTTTTATTTCTTATGCCATCTTACACATGTTATGCTCATCAAGTTAGGGTGGTTTTAGTTTCAGAGTAGTTTTGTTCTAAGCTATGTTTTCTGGTGATGTTAATTTTCTTATGTGAGCAAGGATATGCAGATTTCCTTCGCTGTAAAAAAAAGTACTCACCAAGAATTCATGTTGCAATTTCCATCTTCACATAGCTTCTTTTGAAGCTTATAGAAAATCAAATATAAAACATTCAAATTAGTATTGTATTACTAGTGAATAGGATTAGTATTGTGTTGTCAGTGAATATAAAACCATATTTTGTTGTTTTGCCAGTGAATAGGATTAGTATTGTATTACCAGTGAATATAAAACCATGTAAATTAGTATAGTAAATTACCAGTGAAACAACAAAATCATGTAAATTAGTATTGTATTGACAGTGAATAGGATTAGTATTGTATTACTAGTGGATATAAAACCATATAAATTAGTATAGAATGTACTTATTTACATGGTTTTGTTGATGTACTGATTATTATTATTTTTTGCTCTAGTATTTTGTATAAATTAGTATTGTATAGTTTTTTTTTTTTGCTATAGTATTTTGTATAAATTTCTGTATATACTAGTTAATTCAAAAGTGTGTAGAAGCATAAAGCTAATTTATGTTTAATTTTACAATTAACAGACAATGAAGTAGAGGAATTAGAGGCTGTTTTGATGATTTTGGAATCATTCAGAGTAGTGTCATCTAGAAAAGAAGACAGGAAGGTAACCATAGAAAAAGCTTGAAAGAGAAGTGGTATCTTTTACATTAACATGTGAAATCATAGATGATGTGTAATTTAGGCTTGAGATGGGTTCTAACTAGTGGAAAAAAATCGTGTCTGTGCTTTGTTGGAGTACACTTTTAATTAAGGATGTTATAGCAACATTTGTTATTTTATACATTTTTATGTGGTATATGATTTATAATTTGTATTCTGGATATAAAGTTATGACTTTTATCAATGAATGGATCATGATGCCTTTAAACTTACATCTATTTCTTATGTTATTTATCTATTTATTGTTGCACATAATATATATATATATATTCTTATGCATATAATTCGTGGATATATTACAAATGTAAAATAAAAGTTGTAATAAAATATATCACAACGGTTATAAATAGTTGTAAAAATTACAACTACAACAGTGCATAACTGTTGTAATAAAGTTTATTACAATGGTGGAAAAAAGTTGTAAAATATTTTTATTACAACGGTGTTGCAACGGTGCAAAAAAGTTGTAAATTTTTTTAGTCTATTACAACTTCTTAATACACGACAGTTAGCCCACCGTTGTAAATTGTTTATTACAACGGTTTTCCACTGTTGTAATATGGTCATTTTGTTGTAGTGGATCAAAACATCTAATATAAAATTACGATGGCTAAGGATCGCATTTAGAACAATATACAATACATCACAGATAACAGATCACAAAACATGTATCATAATTTTTTTATTGTATAAATGTCATTTTTCAGTTCAATTCTTTTTGCTAAAGGTATAGCGGGAATTGCGTAATATAGCGGAAATAACTAGATATATTGTAAATAGCGAAATATAGCAGGGTTCAAAGCAGAAATGCTACATTAGAGGCTATTTGAGAAAGACATAACAATGGTAATCCACTTGGGATATAATGAGGTTATTGTAGGGGAATAACAGTGCATTAACTGTACAGCTGTAGTTATTGATATTATAGGTTGCTTCGACATCCATCTCATAGAGGTTTCTTAGCAGCATCCAATAAATCAAATCCCCCCCTCGGGGCAATATTTGGTTCTTCTTTGACATTTACACCATCGTCATCATTTCAACGATAGGGAACATCGATTGTGTTGCATTATCAATCATATTTTCCATGGGACCGCTATAATAATTTCATTACTTGATTACGTGCTATAAGTTCTCCACGACGACCCGACAAAAATTAATCTGGCACGAAACCGTTTTGACAGAAATGAGCTTTCACCATATCGGATATAATATTTTAAATGTTTCCACAAGCTACACGGACAATGATTTATTTTGTCTTTTCCGTTACTACATAACATAAACTCAAAAAAACATGTGTACCATTATAAAAATATTCATCTATTGAGCCACTCATCCTTTTTCATTTATACATCCAGTTTTTTCAATCAACAACATAGTTATTCAATTTCTATATTTCAAAAAAAAAAAAACTGGTACAAATTTAATAAAGTATGTTGATATTTAATGAATTGACCTTTTTTAAGTCATTCGTACATTTTAGTATTTTATTAATTATATAATGCACTATTCTTTATTACTATTTTAATAAAAATATAACATATATTTAATTTAAAAAAAATATGAACATAATTTTAAATTTATTTCATTATTTTATACTTTGATTAAGTTTGGTCATCCTACTTTCCATTACAAAAATAGTAATAATTACATTTTGTTAATCATTTCATTTCACACAATTCAATAAAATTTCGGCAGCACTTCCCCTTTGTTCTCTATATCATACAATTACGTGTACACTGGGAACAAAAAGGAAATGCTACCGAAATTTTGTGAACCATTTAAAATGAAATGATATACAACATGTAATTACTTATTGTGTTTGTAACTCGTTCAATACAAGGACAGGTCTAACAAATGAAGTATCAAATGGATATTGATATTCAATTTTATACAAAAATGAATATCCATATAGCGACTATATACAGTATGTTAACCCGTTTTAGGACCAGAGCAGCTTCAAACCAAACGTAGAGAAGCCATATGAACTCAGATTGGCTTGAAATTTAGACGGAACTCTTAAAAAACATAAAAGATGACTCATAAGAAAATGAGATTACTTAGTCAAGTCAATTGGAAGATACTGATGCATAAGCTATAGGTCAAATCCTACCCATCTACAATAGGCCCTACAACCTTCAACCCATAAGATATGTGCCGCATACCAATTTGAAAGCAATTTGCAAAGTTTCTTGCCAATCAAATAAGTACCGTGTGAGATACGGGTGGATCTTCTCCAAATTGAATCAGTTTGATGGATATGATCTGATAGTTGAGGATTGTGCCCTAAGGCATGAGACCCATATTGGTACTCATATGCCTTGCATGCGTGAAGTTTCATGTCATTCTTTTATGTATTATGCGAGTTATGGGTAGAACTTCTTTCCATTTGAACTTGAAGGGCCTAGAATTGGCTAATAGATTGGTCAATACCGATCCATCCTCTATGGATTGGCACCGATCCATCCCTCATGGATCAACGACCCATAAATGTTAGGTGTGACCTATCAAGGGTCACTCCATTATGATCCTCATAAACCCTTTAGTCTATCTTCCAAGTATGGTGGAATTCCAATGAGCATATATTAAGTTATTAGTGGACCATTGAACCTGAAATGCAGTTCAACTCAAGTCGAGTATAAAGTCCTACCAAACAAAGTCCAAACCCTACAAAACTTAGCGGAAGGCATCATATGAACTAAACTTGACGGAAGGCATCACATGAAGATAATAAATCTAAGAGAAGAAACTACCACTTTATATCTGTTAAGGATATAGATTAGTACTGATCCATACCCTGTGGATCGATATCGATTCATCAAATCAGCTCTAATGACCTTCATTTTTCTGGCTTGTCTCCCTCTATTCAATTCAAGACTTTTGTTGCAGTGGCCTGACTGATGTGCACGTAAAAATGCACATTTGTATTCACATATTTATTATTGTTTAGTTGAATAAATGAACATTTTTGGGTATTTTGTATGATCAAACCATGTTTTAAATATGTTCAAAATCATCACTTATTTTGGGAAAAAGTGGCCACTTGTTCATGTTTTAATTGTTCCTTGTGATTACCTCTTGTAGGAATTTTGGAGCTAAATGGATATATACACATGAAGAGATGAGGGAAACCATGCATTTACACAAAAAGAGGCAAAGAATTAATTCATTTTATAGATAGTGGATGTCCACACCTTTCAATTAGCCCACTTGCTCTTAAGCTTCATATTAAAGACTGAGACAAAATGCCTCACACATTATACATGACTTATTAGTGGCTAATGGCAACTAGAAGCTACATAAATGGGCATTTTGGTGATTTTTCTAAGAAAAGTGATTAGGGTTTTAGGGTTTCTTTGATCGTGTATATATACCCCTTTGTTTCATGTATTTTAGGATCTCTTTTTAGCAAATGAAAGGGTAATTGATCAAATAAACAAAAATGGCTTCCAAGCCTATTTCTTTAATGTCTCTCTCATGTTTCTTTTAATTTCTATGCTCTACTTTGTGTTAGTAGTTTAGATTTTCTTTTCTGCAAGTAATGTAATTTTATTTAATGTAATTAGTTGGTATTTAATATCTTTTCTTCATTATTTACTCTCTATTTTTGTTGTTCTTCAATGTTGAAATCTAATTGTGTTGAAATAATAATATAAATGAGGAGCTAAACCCCTACAATTTAGGGTTAATGAAGCTTTTCCCCTCATTGATGTAGATTCAACATAAATTTGTTCGAATGATCTATTTTGGGTTTAATGAGAATGGATGTTTTGTGTATTTGTGTTTCATATTGCATTTAGTAGCCTCTTTTGTTCATTTCATAACATTGAGGCTATGTTTATGACATAAACAACAAATTGCCTCTTCATCTAAAAATGTGATTATAGCAATGAAATGGGGTTTAAGTTGAAATTTGATGATCTATGTTACTAACCAGTAGTAAATAGATCATACTTAAATTAGATTTTAGTTTCATTCTGATGTCATGTTTCATGAAAGTTAAAAAGCTATATTGATTGTGTATTATAGCTTGATGACTTATTTTGTGTTAGTTATTAGCGCAAATAAGTCATGCTTATGATAATTACATAATTAATCTTACTTAGATTATTGAGAGATCTTCATATTATATTTGTTGAACCATGTTGAAAGAGAGAAAAGTGACGTTGCCTCTAAATTGGTTTTAATCTCGTAGTTTCAGTCTATATTTTAGTTTATTTTTTTTGTTTCTAGAACTTAACCAAAATTTAAAGTTGGGTTAATTTGATTGAATATATTTAAAATTGTTTCTTTTTCCGGGGATGGACTCGTACTCGCTAACATACTACAAGTGAACATCGTGCGCTTGCAGTTTATTACACTTCGCGACGGTTTTCTAATTCATAGAATATTCGTCGTCGAACAAGTTTTTAGCTCCGTTGTCGGGGAAGGAATTTAATTTTAATTTCATTCTTCGAATTAATTTTTTTTTTAGTGTTGTTCATTTTAAAAATAAAAATAAAAAATTGTTTATAAGTTCTTGAGTTTGTCCATTTTTTCTTGTTAATTTTTTGTGTATTCTTGCATTTGTTTGTGCACTTTTGCTTTTGTGTTGATTTTGTGTTTTGTGAGGTTGTTAATATTTTGTTTAGTTTCATTTTCTTTTAAATCTTCCTAAAAATGAAAAGTTCAAAAAAAAACACTCTTTTCTTTAGCTCCCCTTTTTCATTTATTTCTTTCCTTTCTTTGATCTCTTTCCAAATTTTCTCTACGTTTCTTTCCTCTTTTTCCTTACAAATAATTTTAAAAAAAAAATATTGCTTTCCTTTTCCTCCCTTTTTAATTTTCTTCCCCTTCTTTGCCTTACATTCTCTGACTTCCTTTCTTTCTTTCCTGTAATTAATTAAAATTATTGCTTTCCAATTCTTCATTTCTTTTCCCTCTCTGATTTCTTTCCCAAATTCTCTTCATAATTACTTTCTTTTTTAATTTTTTTCAAATCAAAACAAAATTAAAAAATATACAAATTTCTTTTGGTTTCTTTCTCCTTTTGTTTTTTTTTGTCTTCACCTTGAATCACGTCCATTGCCATAACTTTCCCTTCTCTGCCTCTGGCTTATTTATACACTACAATTTCCATCACTGAGATCTCATATCATCCACTTCAACACCTTCTTCTCTACCAATCTTCCAAAATCCTTTTCCATCTTCATACAATCACCGCATACACCAAAACCTTCTCTCATCCAACCACCAAATCATCCTTCACCATCATTCCTGCAAGCACCCATAGCCACCTCTAAAACTACCTCGTCCAATTTCCAATCACCATTCCCCTTCAGTCTACCATCAACTAGCTGTGCCAAACCTCAAAAAAAAAAAAAAAAAAAAAAAAAACCACAAAAACAACTCATCCCCTTGCACAAAACCACACCAGCCTCTCCATCAAAACCCCCATGTTCATATCCGAAGTCCCTCCGCTACCATACAACAAGCACCCCAATCCACCTACATGAACCCAATCGGCAATTGTTTGACTTGTTTTGGTGCAATTTCCAAAGCCGCAAGGTGCAATTTCAATAAAAAAAGTCTTTCATTTCCTTTATATTTCCAGTGAGATTTTCAATTTGAGGAATTAATGGCATTCCTTGACCTGTTCTGGTGATTTCTGAATTTGTAACGGTGGATTAATTTTTTTTTTGGGGTGCATGTGGCTTAACTTGTTTTGGGAGGGCTTATAGGCTTTGACTTGGCTAGTGGGCTTTAAATTTGTGAAAAAGTTTTAATTTTGTTTTATTTTACCTTTTGTTTTCTATTATCCTTTCTCTCTCTAAAAAAAAGAAGTGAAATCACAGAAGAAAAGACCAAAGTGCAAAGTGAAGAACAAATTCAAGCAAACGAACAAGAAATTCAAGAATTATTGGAGCGGTTGCACACCCAGTGGGTGTAAACACGCTAGCGCTACTCAGTTGCACTAGACGGACTGCCGATTTAGGTGAGAATTTTCTAAACTCTACAGGGACTGCTGCTACTTGAAAAAGAAAAAGAAAAATATATAAAAATTGCTTGTAAAGATTTTGTGCAGGTACCGCGACTTGCTTGTAAAAAAAATTTATTTCTGCAATTCCTTGTTTTGTGACTGTTCTAAGACTGTTCGTTCTGTGATTGATTAAAATATTCCAAAAATAAAAATAAAAATAAAAATAAAAAATTGTATTCATCTTAGTTTTGTGTTTATTTTCTAAGGACTTCATTATATTTTGACAAATTGGTTTATTTTTAATGGATTATTTCTCGGTGTCTAGACTATGACAGAGTAATAACCGTTTAAAAATATTACTGTGAATCGTAAATATTATATCGGTTCCTCTGAAGGTACTTAAACCTTCGGTTGCGTTGCTAAGGTGATTCCTGGTGCACCGATAACTCATGCCCATTAACTTGCAGAGAAATCTTTTGTTGAAATCAATCTAACCGTCATTATATAATTCTAGAAAAACTGTAAATGGCACTAGGTTCATCCATCTATATAAAAAAAGGTAATAGTATTTTGCTTTTTGTACAAATTTAACTTTTCTCTCTTAAAAGAAAAAAAAATCGCTTCAATCCTCTTCTCAAATTTGTACTTTCTCATATTTTTTGCGCTAGTGCAAGCGCAGTTGGACTCGCGATCTTTCAACTAATCGTTTAGTTCAAACAAACATTCCTTTAACCGTGGTCGAAGAAAATCCCCCTCGAACTCTTATGGATAGATACTTCCCCGATCGGGTGCTATTCCTTCTGGCATCATATTGCCCGCCCCAAGGGGTAATCACTTTGAAATTCATTTGAACCAAAATCGTTAATCTTCATCAATTTGGGGGTAAATCTTTTGTAAAATATTTCGAAAGATTTAAAGAACTTCAAATGTCCACACCATAATTTCGAAAATGGACTCTTTGTCAAATTTTATATGATGGACTCGAAAATAATTCTCGAACCATGCTTGAATTGATGTGCCAAAGAAACTTTTTAACCCAAAATCACGATGCTGCTTGGCAATTTCTCGAAAATTTGGCCGAAAAATCAGCTTAATGGGAAAGGTCTAATGAGAAATCGATTTATTCCCGATCAAACGCTCATTCGGTAGGATCTTCTACGGCTTTAGAAGTGAAAATATACGCGATGTTAACCAAAATTGATAATGTCTTTCATCAACTCAAATAAATCAAGCGTCTCAGCCTTCATGTTACAAATGTAACAATCCTAATCACATTGCTGACCAGTTCCCACATTCGTTAGAACAACTCAACGCATTTAATAAAGTTAGAAACGACCTATTCTCCCCAACATACAATCCAGGTTGGAGAAACCATCTTAACTTCTCTTGGGCCCAAAACAATGCAAATTTGAATTTGGTTCGACCCCCTTTTCAACCATTTTCGAATAATTCTTCGAATCCTCCCTTTCAACAAAAATCAATTCCAAAACCCTATGTCACCTTCTCAAAATCAAGCGCAACCATCTTATGTTGCCCAAGACGTTAACCGATTGACATCACTTGAGAAAACTCTCGAAGAATTGACTCAGGCATCGACTCAAAATCTCCAATCAAATAGCAATCTGCAAAATTTATTGATTTCGCACATGCAAAACACGAGTTAATCGATTGCTAAATTTGAAATGCAACTGAGTCAGTTGGCCACTTCTGTAAGTGAACGGGAAAGAGGCACTTTCCCGAGTCAACCCATTCCAAACACTAGAAATCAAAATCCTAATCCAAACCAAGCTCATATCATATAGGATAGCAATCAAACTCAGTTAAATGCTATCACAACTTTACGATCTGGTAAGAAAATCCATAACCAAGTTAAAAGTCCGAATAACTTACCGAATGTTCCTCTCGACTCTTATGAAACCACAAATAATCTTGATCCAAATTATGAGTCTAGTTCTACTCCAACTCAAGTGGATCGACCTACTGAGTTTCAGATTCCATTTCCTCATTGCTTTCGACTAAAGAAACATTCCAACCAAATGGAAAAGATGTTGGAAATTTTCAAACAAGTGAAAGTTAACATCCCTCTTATTGACATCATTCAACAAGTCGCCACCTACGCTAAATTTCTCAAAGACTTGTGTACCCAAAAATGACACACTCATGTACCCAAGAAAGTCTTCTTAGCCACCAGACTTAGCGAAGTTTTGACCCAATCGATTCCGATCAAATACAAAGATCCTAGATGCCCTACAATCTCGTGTGCACGACAGAAGATAAAACGATTAACAAATGCCTAGTTGATTTGGGTGCGAGTGTCAATTTGATTCCATATTCCGTTTACCAACAACTTGGTTTGGGTGAACTTAAACCAACAAAAATAACTCTTCAATTTGCTGATCTTTCAATTGAGAAACCCATTGGAGAAACTGAGGACATACTCATCAAAGTTGGTCAATTCATCTTCCTTGTCGATTTCGTTGTTTTGGAAACACAACCTGTCAATAATCCAATCAATCAAATTCCGTTGGTTTTAGGTTGACCCTTTTTGGCTACTTCAAATGCTTTAATAAATTTTCGCAACGGTTCAATGAAAATCTCTTTTGAAAACATGACTTTAGATCTTAATATTGAAGTTGTTCGAATGAATCATGTGCCCAAACCTTAGAAGTTAATGCCATTCACGAGAACTCCGAAAAAACGAATCGTTGATCTTAATGATGAGCGTGATTCAAGTACAAAAGAATGTTCCAAGACGCTCCTAACGAAGTCGAATACACACTTCCATTTGAATTGCCTTCAGTTGAGTCCAAATCTCAACCAAGTTCTGTGATCGAGAAACCACCAAAGTTGGATCTTAAACCTCTTGCCGATTACCTTAAGTATGTATATATAGGTGATAACGAAACTTGTCCTATCACAATTTCTTCAAATTTATCTCGTGATCAAGAAATTTCTCTTCTCTCGACTGTTTCTAAAAACAAAGATGCAATCATTTGGTCCATTTCTGACATAAAGGGAATTAGCTCCGCAATCGTTCAACATCGTATTCACTTAACCGATGAAACCAAACCCACTTGTGAAGCGCAACTAGGCTTAACCCTAAGATGGAAGAGGTGGTTCATAAAGAAATTCTTAAACTTCTCGACAACGGTATCATTTACCCCATTTCTGATAGCTTACGGGTTAGCCCCATTCACGTTATTCCTAAAAAGTCCGGACTCACCTTTGTTGCAAATGACCAAAATGAACTTCTTCCAACTCGTACTCAAACGGGTTAGCGTGTTTGCATCGATTATCGAAAATTGAATGTTGCAACGCATAAAGACAGCTTTCCTCTTCCCTTCATCGATCGAATGCTCGAACGTTTATCCGATCACGAATTCTACTGCTTTCTTAATGGTTATTCCGACTATAACGAAATTCCCATCGCTCCCGAAGATCAAGAGAAAACAACTTTCACATGTCCATTCGGTACCTTTGCTTACCGATGTTTGCCTTTCGGTCTTTGCAATGCTCCTGCAACTTTCCAACGATGTATGGTTAAAAAAAATTATGATATGATCAAACGCTTTCTTGAAGTCTTTATAAATGATTTTTCAATCTTTGGCGATTCTTTTTCCTCTTGCTTACATCATCTCGAACTTGTGTTTTGAATTGATGTAAAGAAAAACGCTTAACTTTGAATTGGGAAAAATGCCACTTTATGGTCAAACAAGGCATTGTCCTTGGACATGTAATTTCAAATAATGGCATTGAGGTAGAAGCGAAAGTTGACGTCATTTCAAAACTACCCATTCCAAAATGCGTTAAGGACATTCATTCATTTCTTGGGCATGTTGGTTTTTATCGACGCTTTGTGAAAGATTTTAGCAAAACTGCTCGTCCTTTGACTACTCTTCTAGGAAAGGACATCCCATTCGAATCTAATTTTGAATGTGTCGCTTCTTTTGAACATCTTAAAAATGAACTCATTTAAGCCCCAATAATTTGTTCGCCCAATTGGGAACTTCCTTTTGAAATCATGTGTGACGCTTCTAACTTTGCGATTGGTGCTGTCTTAGGACAACGCATCAACAAAATCCTTCATGTCATTTACTACGCGAGTATGACCTTGAATGACGCTCAACTGAATTATACGACCCTCGAAAAAGAACTTTTAGCTGTCATTTTTGCACTTGAGAAGTTTAGATCTTACTTGATTGGTTCCCACGTCACGGTCTATACTGACCATTCTTCTCTTCGACACCTTTTTGGTAAAAAAGGATGCTAAGCCACGCTTAATTCGATGGATCCTTTTACTTCAAGAATTAGATCTTACAATCAAAGACAAAAAGGATCCGATAACGTCATAGCCGATCACTTATCTCGTCTTCCGAATGCACCATCTTCTTTACCAATCAATGAAAACTTTCCCGATGAACAACTCCTTTCTGTTTCAATCGATCCTTGGTTCGCCGACATAGTGAACTATCTAGTCACTAAGGAAACCCCCTCATTTTGGTCCAAACAAGATAAATACAAATTTCTTTCCAAAGTGAAATACTTCTATTGGGACAACCCATACTTGTTTAAGTATTGTGCGGACCAAATCATTCGTCGATGCATTCCTGATGGCGAGATTATGAGTGTTCTCTCATTCTGCCGTGATCATGCATGCGGTGGACATTTTGGTCCTAGGAAAACCCTGAGAAGGTGCTTCAGTGTGGTTTTTATTGGCCTACTCTCTTTAAAGACTCGTTCAAATTCTGTAAAACTTGCATCATTGCCAAATGCTAGGAAAGATTTCTCGATGAAATATAATGCCTTTGAACCCCATCCTTACGATCGAGATCTTTGATGTATGGGGTATTGACTTTATGGGACCTCCCAAACTCTTTTCGAAACTTGTATATCCTTATCGCTGTCGACTACGTTTTGAAATGTGTCGAAGTTGTTCCATGTAAAACAAATGATCATAAAATTATTGTGAAATTTCTAAAAGAAAACATCTTTTCGAGGTTTGGTATACCTCGCACAATAATAAGCGGCAATGGAACGCATTTCTATAATCGATGTTTTGAATTTGTAACACCCCGTATTTTCTGTGAACGTATAAGTAATAAATCAGAGGATAATTAATTTTTAAAATAAGAATCAAGGGAAACGGGTTGTGCCATTGCATTCATCTCGGAATTCTGCTTGGAAACGAGTTCGAGTTTGCAAGAATCGGAGTCCGTATGAGGGAGATATGACCCTCCGAAGTTTCAGAAATTTTCAGAATCGAAAACAGATCGAAATTCGAATTCAAACCCAGAAGCGGGCTGGGCGGGAAATTTCCCGCCCAGGACCCAGGTCGACTGGGGAGTCGACTGGGTAGTCGACCCCCTCCCCCCGACCAGGTCGACTGGGGAGTCGACTGGGTAGTCGACCCCCCTGACCAGCTCGACTGGGTAGTCGACCTGGGGGTCGACCTGCTCCCGAAATCCAGTTTTTGAACCTGGTTCGTTCTGATGTATTTGGTCACGTTTTCTGCCTAGGTTCGTCTGCCTAACCCTATATAAATAGCCCTCTAGCCTCATTCTCTCTACACCATTTCATTCTGCCTATACTCTGCCTCTGTTTTAATTAAATAAAATAATGGCGTCGCTACTCTGCTGAAATCTGAACTGGAACTAGGACTAAAGCACCTTCTTCCAACCTGATTAGAATTAAAAGCTAAATCAAATCTCAAATCAGAGTTTAGAGCTACGACAACAATTAAAGAAGAGTAATTCAGCCTTTCTGCATCAACACCAGTTTATTTCCTTTCTTAAACCACGAAAGGTAAGTGCAGTTATTTTCTGATATAAACTTTAATCATAATTATGACATGATTGTAAATCTGAATTTGAGATTGTGTATGTTCTGTTCTGATCTATTTTATTCTGTATCTCTTCTTCTTTCTGTTCTATAGCCAGGCTACTACGAGCCTGCGCCAATCTCCTAAGAGATTAACGCACGAACGCTAAAATGTTTGGGACAAATAATGAATTTGGCATAATTGGACATGGCTAATCTGTGACTGATTTAAGAAAAAGGACATAGGTTGTAAACTAGATTTAGATCTATGCATATTCTGTGAATTGGAAGAAGAGGAACCATGGTATGTTAACATGTGACTTGAGACATTGGACATAACGCATATTTTGAATTAAGATATGTTATAACTAGGTTGTTGGGCATATTGTTTATATAACAATTCATGATTTGAAAGAGAATATGACTTAGGTGTGAAGATCTATATTAAGATTTGATAACTATCAAATGTGAATAACACCTAAGTAGGAGATTTTTGAATATATGACATGCATTGGAATCGATGGCTATATTTGATATAATTTATATGTGAATCTTTTGTACTAGGCAAGTTGAACTAAATTGGGACATGTAAATTATGACCATAATCTGTGACATGTAAATTCAATGCAAACGTGGGGTATATGATCATAATGTGAATCATGACAACTATTTAGGCATGCAAACTTAGGCCAAATTTATAATTAGGCAAGATATGTTTGTGAAACTTTAAGGAATGATTAAATCTGTTATATTTGCCTAATTTGCTAGTTCTGCTATATTTGCCTAATCTGCTAGTTCTGTTATATCGCCTAATCTGCTAGTTCTGTTATATTGCTTAATCTGCTAGTTCTGCTCTACTGCCTAGTCTGCTAGATCTGTTCATCTGCCAAATCTATCATCTGCTAAGTCTGCTGAAAATGCCAAATCTGTTATATGCTAAATCTGCTAAATTACTTAATCTGCTGAATCCGTTAAGTCGCCTAATCTACGAAAATCTGTTATCTGCTATATCTGTTAAATTGATATATTCAGTCTGTTATTGACATAATCTGAATTAGCTATGAATAATTGACATGTATATTAGGCGTGGGCATAAATGGTAAATTATTAATTAATTGGTCGCAAAGATAAACATGGCTGACTCGAGGTTAGAATGAGTTTGCAGCGTAATTCTGCCCGGAACCGCCCGACACATCCAGTGGCCGCAAACAATAGGTTCTAATGTGAGAAGTTAGTCATAACGTGCTTGAAACCCGAGGTTAGATTCAGTTTGCGGCAGAAATCTGCCCGGAACCAACCGGCCTAACCAGTAGCCGCAAACTGTCAGTCTAATGTGAGAGGTATGGGCATTAATATTTAATTAATGAAAATCTGAGATAAATATGATGTCTAAAACGTGTTGGGCGGATAGGATTAAACCCACTAGACTGATGAATTTAATTAATCTGTTCCGTGAATCTGTATGCCCAATTGCAAAGTTAGACAAATCTGTAAATATGTTAAATCTGTATATCTGATCCGTTAGTCTGAAAACTTATCTGATCTATGAACTAGTTGATCTGAATTCTGTATGTCTGAAACTTGTAAACAAGTTAATCTGAAATCTGTTAGTTTGGGGACACAAGGTTAGGAGGGGAATTACTTGTGTCATCTGTTGTTTGGGGCCCATATTAGTCAGTAACCCTTTCTGGTATCAAAACTTTGACCCAACAGTAGGTAGGGTCCGGGCACACTTACTGAAATAATTATAAGCAGTTCATTCTGATAATGGCGAGGGGTGTTGATGGTGCGTTCCAACCGGTTCATGTGCGTGCATGGATCCCGGTCTGCCTCTGAGGATGTAAGACGCCGTGACATCTGTAAATAGGTCTGTGTCATTTAAAGGTTGCCACCTTGGGAAGTGATACACCCTTTTGTGGGCCTGGCACAGGGTATTTATGTATTAGGGAGCCGATCGCTTGGGGTAGGGTTTTAGGGTACACTTAGTTCTGTCTGTTTCTGTTGGTACCGTATGTTTCTGTTGGGTGGTAACACCTATCTATTTCTGAGTGGTACCGTCTATTTGGGTGGTAAAGGCCCATTACTAGTGTACACCTAATTCTACATTCTGTTTCCGTAGGGATTAATCTGTTTCTGTCCGTTTCTGCTGGGGTGGTAAAGGCCCATTATTAGCATTCTGTTTCTGTCCGTTTCTGTTGGGGTGGTAAAAGCCCATTACTAGCATTCTCTTCTGTGGAAATTATTCTGTACCCGTTTCTGTTTCAGTTTAGACATTAGGGTGACACCTAATTCTGTTATACTAGTATTAGTGCAGAGAAGTGTAAAGCAATAGCTTATATCGTTCTGTTCTTCTGTTATATCTGCTACACCTGTTACAGTTATCTCTCATCCAGTTTTATTTTCATGTCATGTTATTATTATCTGTTCATAACTAAAAATCACTAGATTTGCCAGACTTTTTGTCTGACCCTTGTTGTTTCGCCTCCTTTCTTCCGTTTCCCCCCAGGTTTTGTTGAAGGGAATACTCTAGCTTGATCCAGATTTCTTCTGCTTGAAGTGCTTAAAGTATGGCTTGTCTTCTTCTGTGGGGATTATGATTTTAAACTATGCATTCTGAAGGCTTTTGTACAAGACTGATATTTTGTACTTGAATTCTGATATTGTGATTTGAAAGGATGTAACCAAGCTTATTTCGGTTTCTGTTGTAATAAAGTTATAAATTTTTCAAGTACTGTTTTATCTGTCTTGTAAGTTTCTGTTCTGTTTACTAAAATGCTCCGCCAAAGTTAAGGCATTCCCTTTGTGAGTGACCTTAACGGAGGTGGGGTGTTACAGAATCCTTAATGAACAAATACTCAATAACCCACAAGTTATCCACTCCTTATCATCCGCAAACTTGTGGTCAAATGGAAGTATCGAATCATCAAATAAATCATATTTTGGAAAAAGCTGTGAAAAGACCGAAAAGATAGGTCACAAAAATTGACCGACGCGCTTTGGGCTTACTGTAATGCTTTTAAAACTAATATTGTAATGTCCCCTTTCCAATTGGTTTACGGTAAAGCCTGTCATTTACCCGTTGAACTTGAACATAAAGCGCTTTGGGCAACAAGAACTTAAATTTTGATCTTGAACAAGCTGGCGAAAATTGCAACTTAACGAATTAGAAGAAATTAGGAATGATGCATACGAAAATGCGAAAATTTACAAGGAAAAAACCAAAGTTTTTTATGACAAGTCAATCCTAAGAAAAACGTTTTCGCCAGGCCAAAAAGTTCTACTGTATGACTCACGACTTCATTTATTCCCTGGGAAGCTAAAATCGAGATGGACAGGACCACATGTTGTTCGAACTGTTTTTCCATATGGTGCTATTGAAATAGAAAACCCGAGGGATGGATCCATATTAAAAGTCAATGGTCAATGTCTAAAACCATCCTTGGAATTGCCCACTGATCAAGAGGAGGAGCTCATGATTCTTCATGAGTCATGCTATGTGAAATAAGAAAGTTAAGTTTAACCCTCCTTTGTAAATATGAAATTATTTCTCTTCCGTTCACTCATTATGTCATGCGTTGACTGTGGGGACACAGTCCAAATCAAGTGTGGGGGGAGTTTCATATTTATTTTAGTTTTGCATAGAATTTTCCTTTCTTTTTTTTCATTCAAAAAAAAAATAATTTCGCATTTCTATTTACTTTTAAATAAGATATAATGGAGTTAGCATACAATTTTGGTCATTCGATTAAAATGTTTGGAGATTTACTTCTCTTAGCGGATAACGAAAGGAAAGTTCGAATTATGAGAAAATTTGGTGTAACTGGTATATTGGGAAATTCATAGGTGATGAGTATGAAATGTTTTCTGAATTGTAATCCGATTAAATGATTGGTTGATTTAGACTACTTGCGATAACATTTTCGATTTTTTAAGTGAAGTTGTGCTAAGATATCCTCGCTTAACTCTCTCTCTCTTATGTAAAAAAAAGAGAGAAAAAAAGAATATATATGTATAGTAATAATCCAAGGGTATCTAACATTGTTAGTACGTCTCTCGTTGGTGTGCATACCCGCCAAACTCTTTCCGACACCTTGTTGACAAAGTCAACTTCGGTATACATTGGTCTCATTTTATGAGTTTGACATCATAGGATTACCGGCCTCACGTAAGTCGTAATGCTGTGTAAGGGTGGTACACCAAGGTATTTGTAAATAATAATAATGTGAATATTTTGTAATAAAGAGAGTGTTAACACTTAAAATCCAATCACACTCTTCACTTATTCGACCTAACTTGTTAATAAAAAGGAAGTTGAGATGCCGTTTTACGACCGTTGATATCGATTATAGAATTCATTTCATATTTGCACTATGTTTCTACCAAAACAACTGGCCAAGCTGGATGAGCTTGCATTCATCTTGTAAATATTTACTAATCTTGCATTGTGTAAATATTTTTTGCGTTCAACTTTTGGATTTTGTGGGTAGTATCCGCTGAAAACCCTCGCGAGACAACACTCGTCCTACTGGGACACCCAGAGGTTTAACAGCTTGTTGAATGCAATTGTGCGCCCTACGAAAACGGATTTATCTTAGTTTTAACTTTATTCACTACAACAAAATCAGCATTTAACTGCAATTGGTCTCAGCGTTGGTAAATGAAGTGCTGTTAAGTTTTTTCCAAACGGATTATTTTTAGCCCAAACGCTGACATATCGAACCTGCCTAAAACATTTGTGGCCCCCTTTCTAATTATTACATTCCACAAAAAAGAAACAGGTTTCCCTCATCTTATTTTCTCTTGTTTTCATTTCCCTCGTTTTCCAATCTCATCCAACCCTAATCCGTAGTTCATCACCTTCGTCATGCCTTAACTTCTCTTTATTCAGTTTGGTTATGCCCAAATTCGTTTGTTCAACTACTCCGGTATGTTCAGATCTAAATCTTCTCGTTTTTACCAATGTTTGAATTTGTAGGGTACATACTTTCGAGGTTGATTCTACAGTTCTTTCATTTGGGTTAGAACTTTGATTCATACGTTTTGATTCAGACATTAATTTCTAGGTATTGATTCAGAATTTGATCTCGCTCAGGTATTGTAAGTTGAATTGCTTTTCATATGCGTTTTTGTTAGGTTCTATGTTGACTGCTGAATGAAGCATAGAGCCTTGTAATATTTGCACTTCTGGAAATTTTGGACTAAGTTAGAATTTAGAAATTACAAAAGTGAAAAGTTTTTAAACAATTATGGTTGAAAATATCCGATGGCTTAAAAGATTCACTTTGCAACAATTCTCTCATTGACTTTGCATACGTTGATTATAGCTTGTGTTATTTACTGAATACGCTTTAGTCCAAGTTTATCTAAATGATTGTTATTTTCTTAACATGTTAGTAATAAATAATGTGCTTTCATTTTATATTTTTCATACTTTTGATTTTGTTATCTAGTTACATCAGTCCGTAGAATCCTCATTACATATTTGTGTGTTTTTTAGGGTTTTGATTGGTTTTTTTTGGGTGGGAGAGGGGTGTTGGATAGGGTGGGGTGGGTTTTCTTTACAAACTGATAATTGAAAAATATTACAAGCAGAGCCCACTGTTAATAAATTAGATTTATGCATTTGCTGGTGGATTTATACGTTATTGTGATCAACCTTACTATTCTTCCCTATCAGATCCATCGTTACAATTTTCATTTTATCTAAAAATACTTGGTATAAATATTAAACATTTTAGTGTGGTAAAATTGTGATTATAATTCCTATAGCTTGGATTTTATTTTCTGGTATGATTACTAAAAGTTATAATTTTATATACTCGTTATTTAAAAGGAGTAGTAAATAAGCTTCCCTTGCATTATATATTGTATTTTCGTTAAATGTTGTTATATCTGGTTCTAACAGGTATATATTTTCCCTTTTTTGCTATGTATCCTAGTATCCTATATAACTTTGTCATCGAGTCACTAAGTATAACATTTTAGAGCTGTTATAATGTATGCTATTCTAGTGATTGTATTGTTTCATAACAAGACTTTGCATTTTATGATTTGTACTTGACATGTATAATGACTTTGAAGTAAAAGATGTTTAATTGGAACATACTTGGTCATACAGAGCTTTTTATGTTTAATCAGTTGACGTCACAACTGGAAGTAATTACTTACAGAAACACATACCGCATCCTAGTTCACATTTATCAAATATTCATGCGAATTACGGTGCTGAGTATTGAAATTTCACTAATGCTAAAAATGCTTTGCTTTATTCATCATCATGTCATAATATTTTCTCTAGCTTTGAATATTTTTACATGCATTTCAGTCCTTCCTTTAATAGATATAGTTTGTACTGAATCGGCCTACGTTTTAGCTTGCTCTGTCTTTGAAATAAGTTACATGTCATAGATGAAAAAACTCAAAAGAAAAGAAATAGGACATAATTCTTAAAGGCTTAACAAATATAAGATGAGCAAAAAGAAAACAACACAATCAGATAGCTGAACGAAGGTTTCTACTTATCACATATATCAAACAACGAAATTGGAAAATACATCATAAATTGTGGCTTACAGCAAATTTACTGCAATTATGAATGTAAAGCTGCACCGATGGAATCATCAGAGTTTAGGAAATCGTTCGCTGCTAGAAATTTCTTGTTGAAAAACAATGGCTGAGTCGCGGACTAGGTCGCTTTCTTGAAGACGATTCGACGATCTGGTCAAAGGTGCAAACCAGTTCGTTCCTTCGCCGCCACCTCTAGGATAAAACAGCCTCTAAAAATGATAACCGATTTGCTTGCACAACAAATCAGTGCAGATTTGCATTTTGAAAATAATATTGCTCGAATTTTCTGTAAGAAAGATTTAATGGCGGAGGCTAGAAGAGAAAACAGAACTCGGTATATTTTCTGTCTGTAGATAAAAAGTATATATAGAACGAGAATTAGGGTTTGGAAGAAAAAACCGGATCTGCTAAAATTTCGGGGGACAATGTTTTTACCATTGCAGAAAAAAAATTATCGGTGCAGAAAATAATTTTCCATAATAAAAATGGTTCGAAAACTGGAAAGTTTTATGGTCCAAAAATATAAGTGTCTACACCACAAAGCCCAAGCCTGAGCCCGAGCCCGAACCGGACCGGGCCGGGTCGGATCGAGTCGAGTCGGTCTGTCGGTCGCGCGCGTATGTGGTGTTCATGATGCATGGTCTCCCTCCTCACAACAAAGCATGTATTGGGAGCCCAAAGCCCCAACATGATTTCTTAGAAACAAGTATAAATCCTTGCCTCTTCCATATAATCCCATGATGTGGGACTATTCACAGATATGAGCCATTCATACACTTATTCAACATTTTTAATAATTCACTTAGTGTTTGTAAAACATTTCCAATAATCCCCCACTTGAATTTTTAAAAATATTTTCGAGCAATTTCTAAAAACATAAGATCGTGCATAAACAAAGGTGTCATCCGACTTGAACCTTTGCATAGTGAATAAGATTCAGTTTTTACTAGAGTAACACGTAGTCTTGAACTCTATTTCTGACATCAAACCACACACAACCTTTTCTATAGTGCAATCAAATAAGCCCGTGCATTTATGGCCATGCACGTCTATCCTATTTTAGTGAATGCTCTAGAAGTTTTGCCCAAAACTCCATAGGAAACGGCCACATTTCCACATTCACAAAGATGATTCTATCAAGAGTACTCCTGAAGGTAGGTACTCCACTACAAATAGAGTATAGATCTCATAAGAGTTTCTATTAACTCATCCTCTAATCACTTCAGGAATACATGCTTCTTGGTTTATTAAATAGCATGCTCAACTCCTATCATTACGCAACTTGTTTTTACCCATTAAACCTAGTTCTTGGGATCACCAGTCATTTAGGTCGGGTTACCATTGTGCGTGACTCAATAATCTAAGGGCAATAGTCTCATTCTTTTAGAAGAATTGTGGACTTTCTCTCTTGACAGTCCCTTTGTCAAAGGATCTGCCAAATTTTCTTCACTACGTACGTAATCCACTCTAACGGTACCTGTGGAAAGCTGTTCTCTAACCGTGCTGTGCTTACGACGTATTTGTCGTCTCTTACCATTATAATAATGGTTCTGAACTTTTGCAATAGCCGCGGTACTATCGCAATGTGTCAACACAGCCAGTATCGGTTTTTCCCATAAGGGAATCTCAGCTAGCAGGTTTCTCAAATACTCTGCCTCTTCACCAGCTGTAGCTAGTGCGATCATCTCAGACTCCATAGTAGTTTGAGCCAAAATAGTTTCCAAGAAACAGCTCCTCCAGCAATGCTAAATATATAGCCACTGGTCGCTTTAGAATCATCAGTTAAGGTATTCCAGTCTGCATCAGAATATCCTTCAAGTACAGCTGGAAACCTTTCATAATGTAATCCAAGGTTCATGGTTCGTTTAAGGAATCTCATCACCCTTTTAATAGCATGCTAGTGCTCTATACTAGGTCTACTGGTAAACCTGCACAATAATCCCATGACATAGGCAATGTCGGGTCTAGTACAATCAGTGGCATGCCGAAGGCTGCCAATGATGTTCGCATAATCAGATTGTTTTACACTTTCACCAGTGTTCTTAAATAACTTTACACTGTGATCATATGGTGTACTTGCAGGTTTATAGTCAAAGTAATTATATTTCTTTAGGATCTTCTCAATGTAGTGAGATTGATCCAAAGAAATTCCCTTTTCTGACCTAGTAATTTTAATACCAAGTATTACACTTGCCTCACCTAGATCTTTCATATCAAAATTGGCACATAATAAGGATTTGAATGAGTTTATGGCATGAATGTTTGACCCAAAAATGAGTAGGTCATCTACATAAAGACATATAATAGTGCAAATGTCATTCTCAGATTTGTAATAAATGCATTTGTCACTTTCATTAACTTTAAAACCATGTGAAATGATTAAATTATCAAATTTTCATGCCATTGTTTAGGTGCTTGTTTTAAACCATATAATGATTTATCTAATTTGCATACTTTATGTTCTTGACCATGTACCACCAATCCTTCAGGCTGGTCCATATATATTTCTTCGTCTAATTCACCGTTCAAAAATGCGGTTTTCACATCCATTTGGTGTATCAACAAATTATGAATAGAGGCAAGTGAGACTAATACCCAAATGGATATGATTCTAGTAACATGTGAAAAAGTGTCGAAGAAATCTATGTTTTCTTTTTGTTTATAACCTTTGGCTACTAGACGTGCTTTATATTTATTAATAGTGCCATCAGGTTTTAATTTCTTTTTAAGTACCCATTTACAGCCTATAGACTTACAACCAGGGGGTAAATCTACCAAGTGCCAAGTCTTATTGGATTCTAAAGAATCCATCTCATCATTTATAGCCTCTTGCCAAAAATCGGCATCTAAGGAAGATAAGGCCTCATGGAGGTTTATGGGATCCTCCTCAATAGTAAAAACACAAAAATCTGAAATAAAATCTTTTATGGTTCTTACTCTTTTACTTCTTCTAGGTTCAGCTTCAGAATTTTCATTAAGTTCTGTTCTAATAGGCATACTTGAAGTGCCCCCACTATTCCTTAATTTAAAAGGAAATTTAGTTTCATAAAAATCGGCATCATTTGATTCAATTATATTATGTGCATTAAGGTCATAAATTCTGTATGCTTTGCTATTAATAGCATAGCCTATAAATACACATTCATATGCTCTACTTGCCAATTTTATTCTCTTAGGGTCTGGAATGCGAACATATGCTAAACAACCCCAAGTTCTAAAATATGAGACATTAGGTTTATGATTCTTTAAAATTTCATATGGTGAAATTTTATTCTTAGATTTGGGGATTCTATTCAGAACATAGCATACAGTCAATAAAATATCCCCCTACCAATGTTTTTCTTGTGTACAGAATGAATCAAGTCTAAGGGTTCAGAAATTCTATCAACAGATATATGAGGTTTCCTTGTGATTTTTTCTTGTGTACAGAATTCACATTTATCAAGTTCAGATTCTGTCAAATTAGGAATCATATCTAGGGTGCTCATGTTGTGAATTATTCGTTTATTAACATGACATAATCTTGAGTGCCAAATATTAAAATCACACGACATATAAGCAGAAGTAGCCACTTTATTTGTTTCAACATTCAGTTTAAACATACCCTCACAAGCATAACCCTTTCCCATAAAAGTTCCCTTATAAGTTAGGGTATACAAATCAGCCCCAATAACTTGAGTAAACCCAGCCTTATTAAGGAGAAAGCTAGACACCAGATTCTTCTTAATCTCTGGAGTATGCTAACATATTTCAGAATTACAGTCTTTCCAGAGGTAAACTTAATTTCCACATTGCCAATCCCTGCAACTTTAGTTGTGTGAGAATCTCCCAACAACACTTTCTGATTTTCAGCAGCCGTGTATGTAGAGAACAAGCCACGATCATAACAGACATGGCGAGAGGCACCAGTGTCTACCCACCAACCCTCTGATCCACCAACAAGGTGAATCTTAGTAATCATAGCCGTAAGAGGCTCTTCAGTCAGGTTAGCCTGCGGTGCAGAGCTTGGCCTATTTCGACACTTTAGTGCCATATGACCTAGTTTTCCACAGTTGTAGCAAAGAAACAACTGTCCAGAATCATTCTTTTGGGCTGGTTTCTGCTGTCCTTTTGGGTTTCCTTGCGGATTCCCATTCTGTTTGTTGCACCTGTTCTGATTCTTAAAAGATTTTTGATTCGGTTTCAGAACAGCGGGTGTGGTCTTTTTAGTGTTGTTGTTATTGACAATCAACACCTTTTCTTTCTAGTCCTGTTTGCGTGCCTCCTCCTCAATATGGAGGCGCTTGATCAAGCTTTCTAAGGAAAATTCCTTAGTCTTATGACGTAAAACATTTTTAAAATCTTTCCAGCTAGGGGGTAATTTGTCAATGATAACAGCAATTTGAAATTGTTCATCCAATGTCATACCTTCGGAGATGATCTCATGAGCTATTTTCTGCAGCTCATGAGACTGCATCTCAACTGATCTGGTCAGTCATCTGGTACTTTAGGTAGCGGCTTACAACATATTTCTTTGCCCCTGCCTCCTCTATATCATACTTCTTTTTCAGTGCTTCCCAGATCTCCTTTGTTGTCTTCTCATCTGTGTTATAGTAATCATACAGATCATCGCTCGGTCCATTCAGAATGAAGTTCTTGCATAGATAATCTGGTTCAGTCCAGGTCTGCAGTTGCTTTAACTGTTCAGTCCATGATGCCATCTTCGCTGCATCAGCCTCGTCAGGTTTATCTGGTAGCTGCGGTTTTTCAGTAGTCAGCGCAGCCGCAACCTTTTTGATCATGAGGAAGAACTCCATCTTCTGACACCATCGCTTGAAATTCAAGCCTTCGAATTTGAATGGAGCAGCAGTCACGAGAGGGTTCTGGAAAGCAGAGGGTGGAGTAGCTTCGTCTATGGTTGAGTTCGAAGCCATTGTTTTAGATCGTCTTCAAATTGTTGAAAAACAATGGCTGAGTCACGGACTAGGTCGCTTTCTTGAAGACGATTCGGCGATCTGGTCAAAGGTGCAAACCAGTTTGTTCCTTCGCCGCCGCCTCTAGGATTAAACAACCTCTAAAAACGATAACCGATTTGCTTGCACAACAAATCAGTGCAGATTTGCACTTTCGAAAATAATATTGCTCGAATTTTCTATAAGAAAGATTTAATGGCGGAGACTAGAAGAGAAAACAGAACTCGGTATATTTTCTATCTGCAGATAAAAAGTATATATAGAACGAGAATTAGGGTTTGGGAGAAAAAACCGGATCTGCTAAAATTTCAGGGGACAATGTTTTTATCGTTGCAACCTTTTTACCGTTGCAGGAAAAAAAAAATTGGTGCAGAAAATAATTTTCCATAAAAAAAGGTTCGAAAACTGCAAAGTTTTATGGTCCAAAAATATGTGTCTACACCACAAAGCCCAAGCCCGAACCGGACCGGGCCGGGTCGAGTCGGTCGGTCGGTCGCGCGTGTGTGTGTTGTTCATGATGCATGGTCTCCCTCCTCACAACAAAGCATGTACTGGGAGCCCAAGGCCCCAACATGATTTCTTAGAAACAAGCATAAATCCTTGCCTCTTCCATATAATCCCATGATGTGGGACTATTCACACATAGGAGCCATTCATACACTTATTCAAACATTTTTAATAATTCACTTAATGTTTGTAAAATATTTCCAACATTTCTTGCTAGCAACATTTTACATTTTTAGTTCCTGCCATAGGACATTTGTTTGCTAGTCTTCAATTTTCCCAAGTCGACTTTTCTAGTTTGTGTTCGGTTTACCCTTGTTTTTGTAGAGTTTCCGTCATTTTATTTTATGTTGTTGTTTCTTTGTTCCCGAACTTTTACATGGACCTCGATTTCTTCTGTTGGTTGCATTGTTAGTTGGTCTGGGTTGCTTGGGATTAAGATGATATTTTAACTGTCCTTTCGTCTGGTGATCATTTACATGGTTAAAATTAACATGGATGAACAAATTTTGGTTAGAACCAAATGAACAAACCAAATCGGTTTAGTTATCGGGTCAAACAAAATTAACCATCATTTTATTATATTGTTGAAATTACTCATATTGTCATGATTTTGCTTGTCGATATGGTCACGATGTAGTGTTGTTCACATTAACATTTCAAAGGAAATACAAAATTTGAATTATTTAATCATATTCATGTTTTTATTTCGAAGTACAATGAATATATTACAAACATAAAATGGTGCTATGTGTGAGAAAACCTGGTCTGTTCTTAGTTAGGATTTATAAATGTGCATTCTATGTACTGTTAATCCCATATAATAATATCGGCTCAATTGTACTTTTTGCATTCATTCTTCCCGTAACAAGTTGTTTACCTTTTAAGTGCTATTTCAAGGCGAACTAAGGTACCTCTGTTTATATCAAATTTACTGAAATGTGTAGTTTAAGAAACGAATGCAATATGTTAAGCTTATTTTGCTTAGAATTTCTTTTTTTAAAACACAACAAGAGAAGTTAGTTTTGTTAGGCTTATTTTGATTACGAAATTTGTTAAATAAATATTTATTTACTTTCCTGCCATTATGAAAAAAAAAAGTTTGACGATATTTATCTATTACAATTTATAGGTGCTTAAGAATATGAGATATTCTAATGATATTGACTGTTCTTTTGTTGTTTAAACTCCTATTACGTAAACATCTATTCATTAATCCTTTCATCTTATTTAATTGATTTTGAAGCTAATAATGGGTCACTAAATCTTATTTAATTCCCAATTCACTTTAGCGAAGAACATAGGTATTTAATATATTAACATCAGTTGGAGTTATTGTGGTGAATAAAGCATTAATGGATACACACGATTCCACATTTGGTAAGTCCTTGTAAAAAGCGCCAATTTTATTAAAAAAATCATTCATGATGATCTATGTGTTGGAATATTTCGACAATTGGGTCACATATGTAAAATAAAATGTGTTGTGCTATTTTGGTGTAAAGCCTAATTAATGTGATCTAATTTTAGAACAGAATTAACAGGCTTAAAGTTTAAGTTATCATGGGCCTAATGTGTAGATACCGGGGCATTTTATAATTTGTTGAAGGGCCGAATTACAAAATGTCAACTCTATAAATAAAGGGTTATGGTCCCCGAATTACACAAGCCTTAGAAACTCTCTTACCTCTTCTACGGAGAGCTGATTTCAAACCTAGGGTTTGTGTCAATTTGGAAGACCGAACCAAATTAAATCTTCTTCTTCTTAGCAACCAAATATGGATTCAGGTATTGCCATGATTAACTACGGATTCAGGTACGCTTCCGCTAATCTATTTCTGTTTTGTTCTCAATTAAATCAATATGGATTACATATTTGGATCTAGGGTTTCGTGATTGTCTGCTATTAATATATATTGAAATCCTAACAAGTGGTATCAGAGCAAACCATAATTGATTTAATTGAGAAGTTAAGAATTTAATCATTGAATTTATTTTTTCAAATTGATCTGAGATCTGGAAAATGTTTGTTTATAAATACTGACCTTGATTTCCTAAAATCTTGAATCGCTGCTTTGCTCGGTGGTTTCACTATTTTGATTTCCTTCCTTTTGCATAAATTATGCTTCTGTTGCATTATTAAGAGTCAGTAACAAAAGAACAAAGTTTCATAGAAGTTTTTACTTTGTATGATACGTTATTACATGCGCAAAGGCATGACTGATGCGATTTTTTTTCATCGGTTCATACAATCACGTTTTGCTGTGTACTTAAAAAAAATGAAAAAAAACCGTAAAAGGAGGATCTGGCTATAATTTTGACTAGGTAATGATGTTGATAAGCAGCTATGAATCTTTTGGCTTAAATGGTACCGCACTTTAATTAAGCAAAAGGACCCAGTCAAAATTTTTATGTAGGCAAACTTATTATTGTACGGTACATCTCCCCACTTGATGGATACATTTCTGGATACATTATTTAGTTAATACGTGATGCTACATATTGATGTCAGCTAGTCTATGGATTCTAATGTTTAAAGAAATGCCATGCGAACCAATCGTATTGAACTTGAGCTATCATTTACCCTGTTGATTTTGTATAACCCGACGAAGAAATATTGCAGTACATACTTGCAACAGTATAGTCCATTAAGATTACATATGTTAATAGTTAAAATCATCAGGGTGTTTTTTGAATTGCTTGTCATTTGTGGGTATTTGTTGCATGCCCAGCGCAGACCATACTGTAGGTTTCCATCATGTGTATTAATAAAGTTCCAATGTACATACCCTACTTCCTATTTTCTTTTGCAAGGAACTTAAAGTCTACACGTAACAATCAAATTAGTTGTTTGTGTGGGTTAAGAAAAATCTGTTTTTATTATTTTGTACATATGGTATGTTGTCATGATGCCTAAAGGGACAACATGCTATATACATTTATTGAAAATAGATCCTGCTACTATGCGTTTTTCTTAAAAGGATTGAGATGGCATAAATTAGTCTTGTAATATGTCGGACTAATTAGTTTAAGTTTTTTAATTATAATAGTCTAGTCTCCATTATGGATTTGGACATGAGCCGTTTTTCTTAACCTTTTTTTTGATATGGTTGGTTAAGTTTTATGAATTGTTAATGGCCTTGATTTATGGTATTGGATACTTGAAAATATTTCGTTTATAGCTTTGGATAAATAACATATATACATCATAGTCGCTATGCTATATTCCTTCATGGTATTCAGTACGATATCTATTATGTCGTTTACACATAATTTTATGTGTTATTCGATCATGACATTCATTTGTGATATCGTGATTTTTTTTAATGATGTCTTGTGTTATATTTATTACAACTATGACTTAATTTTGTTATGTCGTTGTTACAGTTTTTTGTGATTTGCAAATGTTATATAGACATAAAGCATTTTTGGAGTGTTTATAACACTCAAAATATATTGTACATATATTAAGGATAAATTCAAATATAATTTTGGCGTCTCTTTATAACCGTAAATATCCTACATACATAGTGAATTGACTGAAATAATATGTCACCAAAGTGACCTCTATATTTTGGTGGTTCTTGAAAATGTTTGATATTTGTGTGTAGTTGTTCATGCGAGTATTAGCCGGCCCAAAGGAAGACTAATATTTGGCCGAATCGCTTGCACATGTGTGATGATAAATACGTGACAATTATAAGGTTTTTTCGAGTGAATAATTAATCGGCCTAAAGGAAGGTTGTTATTTGACTTGAATTTATTGTCAGTGTTTGATCATTACAACAAGAGTACCACTTACAGTTAATATTACTGTCCAAAGACTTGATATTAATGTGTACTAGGTATCTTGAAAAGAGACTTACCAATTATTTGAGTTTACTATGGTTGATATTTGGCTATGAGCATATACAGTCAATTTTCATTTTATTTTATTTTTGTTCATTTTCAGCGAATTTAACTGAATTATCTGCCAATTTAAAGAATATTCCCATCTTGTTTTGGGATAAATATAACGATTTGTATAAGAGCATGTTATTTATTCTTGACTTTATAGATTTAACTCTTGTAACTAGGAGGGTTACAGCCAATCCTACTACGGTTATATATTCTTATAATGTTATGAAGAATATTGAAAGGTGGTATAATTTAAAAAGGCAAGAGTTAAAGAATCATTAAGTAAATATTTCAGAAGCTTTTCAAGGATGGACTATATGTAATGATACGTATTTTTTGATAGGTTACCTATTGAGAATGGAATCGATTATGTGAAAACAATAAAGGGAAACTAGCATTTTTTGTGGTGTTTGATTCCATAAATTAAAAGTAAAAGAAATATAAATGAGTACTATACGGAAAAAGATATTACTTCAAAAGCTAAAGATGCTCAAGTTATTGTTATTTTTGGTGCTATCTTCAATATATTCTTTTAAAGATTAAAATTATTTTAAGAATAATATGTTATCTTATTAGGCTAATTTAGCGCTTTGGTAATTAAAATAGAGATTGAAGTTTTTTATGATTGAAAAGTACTCATTTGATATACATTGTAAATAAATGTATGAATAAGGATTAAGAAGTCGCTAAGGATCTCAAAGAAAAGAAATAACATGCGGATATTTTTTTTATAGTTGTTTCTTTAATGAAATATACAGACATATAAAGTAAAATATACTTAATATTTTATAGTTATTATTGAGATTTAAGTCAAATTTTTTTGGATTTATTTGATATTTTTTTATGTTGTCATTTAGACAAATTTCGATTTTATATTTCTAACGTGAACATATTAGGTTATTATTGTTCATCAAGAAATAGTAATGTTAATTTGTGAATAAATTCAAAATCTTATGTAATTGAAGCTCATATAAGTTATGGCTACTTATGCTAAATAACTTATGTAATGATATCTTAAATTTTGTTTTGGTGACTAATACAATTTTTGTTTCAGTTTACTGAGGAATTATAGATTGAGATATCATAAAGAAAGAAAATGCTTTATTGATATTATAAGGGATTTAAAGTTTATAATTTTTTATAAACCCACACTAAGGAAAATTTTTAAAGCGGGAATTGCAATAGTTATTTTGAGGATGTTGAGTTTGGAGGGAGAAATAAAGTAATATCATTGTCTTTAAAGAAAATCATTATCTTTGATTCAGCTGCGGTTGCTTCTTCGCTTAAAGTTTAAGATTTGTTTTCTTTTATTAGGAAGAAGTAAATTAAGAACCATAATAAGACGATGTTGAAGATATTTTTTTCTTTAATCTAAGGTTATTGTTTCAGGAAAACAAACTCAACAACCTCAAAATGCAAGATCACTATGGAAATCCATCTAAATGGGAAGAAATGCTATTTCAGATTATTGTGTAGTATTTCTTCATAAAGATAAATAATGGATTGATAAAGATGATGCTATTGACTTACATCAATCCATATAAGGTACTAATTTAAAATGTGGATTTAAGAAATGAACATATAGCATAAATCTATATGAATAATAAAGTTTGAAATCTCCCTCTGACTTAAGAAATAAGATAATTGGTTATGAATAACTATTCAAAGCCAAAAGGGATCAAGTGGGTAATATTGAATTTTATAAGGCACTTTTATTGAAATCACTATTATTAAAAGGAAATTTTATTTTCTTTAAAGAATGTTTCATTTTGGACTTAGTAAACGATTTTTTAGAATCGATCGCTTTGGAGCTTACTACATTTTGTACTTTTGAGCATTATCTGATGGAGATTAAAGTTATGTTTATCAATGGAGAAATTGGTGATACTACTTAAGAAACTCATTTATGGATTAATCTTTTGCATTTGGGATTCAAATATACCATTATTGTTTATGAGGTGATATTTGGATTATTATAAAAGAATTAGGAAGATAAATGCTTAAAAGATTTGGTATGTAAATTGCGATTCAGTTGTTTTTCTTTTACCAAACAGATAAGTGCTACCATCCTTGAAATTAAAGAAATGCAAAAGATTTCTCATGCATTTGCAGTGTGAATTTTAATGCATACTAATGTATATACACATATGGATATGCGTGTATTATTTGGTAGATATTTTACTGTGGATCAATGATTTAGTAGCCAAAATGGTTATGATATATCTTTAAAAGACAAAATAAAAGATTATATGCTCATAGATAAAAGATCGAATTGGATAGAGATCATAAAGAGTAACGATCCAGATATTTTGGATGTCATTACCGTAAAAGATCCACTTCTAGCAATGATAATATATTTTATGGTGAAGCTATATAAGGGAAAAGGGTCATTTAGGCACTTATAGTTTTCGCCATTTTGAAAATTTCGTCTTTGGTTAATTATAAGACATCCAAATATGGAAAATAATAATGAAATTTTGTCACAAGACTCCAGTTATAGATAAAGAATTGAAAGACCAAGTAATATTGTGACAGTAAAGAATATATTATTTTCCAATAAGGGAAGAGTGCAAAATATATTGTAATTCATAGAGCACACTTAGACAAACTCCATTATGGCAGATCCACTTACCAAATGTTTATCACCTAAGGTCTTTCATGAGCATGTAGCTCAACTGGTGTAACTTTTATGTAAGGATATTTTGGTTCGGGGGGAGTTTGTATTTGGTATTGTCGTATGACTCATTGCTCTATACTTCAGTTACAGATATATGCATATCAAGTTCTTTTTCTGATCAGAAATAAAGTAATGAATTTTTCTTTGCACTCAGGTTGTTTAAATATTAAACATTTGATCTCACTAAAGAAGGACCAGTTGGAAATAGACATGTATAGATCACATTTCATGTAATTTCCATGCTACGCATCCATGATTGATCTATGTCATTTGATTGTATTGATATATGTGACCATTGATGGGTTTAGTTACGATAAATGTAACGAATGCTGCTTTGATCCTTTGTCAATCCAATTAATGGACGAGATTGTTTCAGATACACCATATGTTATAAATAGCAAATTTTGGAGCTCATAAAGTTAAACACATTTTAAGGTTATTTCATATGTGGCCCAGGGGGAGATTGTTGGAATATTTCGACAATTGGGTCACATATGTAAAATAAAATGTGTTGTGCTATTTTGGTGTAAAGCCTAATTAAAGTGATCTAATTTTAGAACAGAATTAATAGGCTTAAAGTTTAAGTTATCATGGGCCTAATGTGTAGATACCGGGGCATTTTATAATTTGTTGAAGGGCCGAATTACAAAATGTCAACTCTATAAATAAAGGGTTATGGTCCCCGAATTACACAAGCCTTAGCAACTCTCTAACCTCTTCTACGGAGAGCTGATTTCAAATCTAGGGTTTGTGTCAATTTGGAAGACCAAACCAAATTATATCTTCTTCTTCTTAGCAACCAAATATGGATTCAGGTATTGCCATGATTAACTACGGATTCAGGTACGCTTCCGCTAATCTATTTCTGTTTTGTTCTCAATTAAATCAATATGGATTACATATTTGGATCTAGGGTTTCGTGATTGTCTGCTATTAATATATATTGAAATCCTAACACCATGCTATTAAATTGATCGTGCAACCTAGGCATCATGTCATTGTACAACCGTGGTTCTTTATACAAGGGTTCTGCGTTGTACGTGGGATTCTATTCTAATCAACTATAGTGTTTTTTCTTTACAGGAAATATTTTCAGAGGCTGGAAATGTGAAATGTTGCTCAGTTCATTTTGACAGAAGTGGAAGATCTAAGGTATTGCATTAAGTAAATTTTTGTAGGTCAATCTGAGACCTACTTTTTCATCTCAGCTTTTTAATTTTGAGATGTAAGTTGTTTTTTTCATTTCTTGTAAGGGAACGACTGAGGTAATCTTTTCAAGAAAGCAAGATGCTCTAGCAGCAGTGAAAAAATGCAACAATGTGCAACTTGTTCGCAGTCCCATGAAAATAGAGATAGTTGGAACTAATATACCAGCTGTACCTACTACTCAAGTATCGCAGACATGTAATGGGGAATTTGGCAATCCTAATGGTGCTCCAAGAAGGTACGTGTTGAATATTTGCTATTAATCATGATAAATTTTATTTGCACATCTATTAGTTTTAAATCGCCAAATGATGAAAAAATAGATTTGGGTGATCTTTTCTATGTGCCATCATTGCACATCTATTGGACGTGCTTTCCTTTTAGCATAAGCTTTTGTTGTTTGGGTTTTTAACTAAGTGGTCATATAGCTATATTTTTCAACTCAAACCATAGTCCGATTTGATTTCTGGTTTTTATTCTTTATATTATTTACTAGATATAAGACAGGATGACAAAAGCAACTCAATAATCCTAATCTGCCTAGATACGTTTGGAAAATGAACAAACAAGCATCATCCATTATAAATTCACTTAAGTTTCATGCTTCCATGTTTGAACCAATCCACTGTTGTTGCTTCTCCAGCTCTCAACAGAACAATTTTTTGAAGCAGTCTATAATAAATTTATTAGTGAATCAAATGAATACAATAGCAAGCACATATCAAATTTATGAATTATGGCCCTTTTGGCAGTAACTTCTTCCTTATAGGCCTATAAGTCACTTTTCTAAAAAGCGACTTAAAAGCCATAAACAATTAAGAGCCGGTTATGAAATTATCCAAAATATTTGACTTATAATTCAAGAAAAGAGGTTGTTATTGAATTTTTTTAATGGGTTACTTATATAAACCAAAATTTTGACTTGTAAATAATATTCAAATATGCTCTGCCTTCTTGCAACATTTGATTCAAATATGTAAACATTCATTAAAGCCTGTTTGGATTGGTTTGTAATAAGCGATTTTTCTGCCTTTTAAAATAAAAGTGAATTGGTTGGCCAGTTAAAAGGGAATCTTGTAGAAGCCCAGTGGACAATGTTCATTATCAAACTTGCTTGATAAGGACCATAAGGTGAAGCAAGGACCATATGAACATGCATTAATTTTAGTGCAGATATAACTGGAGTGGGTAAACAATCTATAACCAGCAGTGCAGAAGTTGCACCCATGCTATGGTGTAGAAGTACACTAACACATTTTGACATGAAAGCAACAAGTTAATAAAAAGGAAACCGTATCAACATATTAGCATAATAGACAGTTTGCCGAGGAATTAAGACACGAATCACATGTTATGGAATCAAAGCCACAACTTTTGACCACTCTTACAAGCGAGTATTGTAGATATGCAACTAATAAGGTTGGAACACTTGATTATTGCAATTGGAGGGGTTTTACTGAAATGAGAAGTACACCATATATTGTAATGTATGCATGTTTTCAAAGTATATGTAAATAGCTTTGAGTACGAGCAGAATGCTTCCAAGGAAAATGTAAGAATTACTGCTTCTGTTTATTAAACTGATAGGACAAGATGAGCAGGCATTATTGTCTCAAAATGGAGTCTACAGCATAGCTATAGAAATGTGAATCCATTACATGTCATATATAGGTTTAGTTTTCTAATGTTAGAAAATGGCAACATCTATGATTGTTGTAATAAAGCAGTCCAGAGCCAATAACTTGAGACTATTACAATGAGCTTAAGTATGTTCTCTGATAAGCGAAAACGATCTCAAGTGCATATGATACTCCCCATCTTTTAGAAAAAGAAATTGTGTTATTTAATTAATTGCGATTTAACCAATGTTGTTGCAGCTTGATGCACTTTCACAGGCAAAATTCATTGCATAAGCTGGTTCACATTGCGAATGGTTCCCATCAAACTATCAAAGGAACAGTGTTTTTCTTATGGGTAGGAATGTTCGTGTAGTATAATACTAATATCAGCTGCATGTCAAGTTCATTGATATATTAGCAGAACTGTGGAAAAAATAGATGAGAATATTGAAACCAAAATAGTTAATAGAAAACAAATATTAATGAACGTATTCCAATAGTGATAAACTGATGGTGCACGTTAGTAGGAAACACAGTGCAATCCATTTTGATATTAAATGGGCTATTATAACTTTTGGGCTATTCATGCTACCATTTCGGCATGCTACACTATTTTGGGTTGTTTTCACTTAACTTGGTTTAGGTAATAGCAGTTTGGTTAAGACATGATTTCTTTGATAAATTTGTGAACTGCTACAAAGAAAATATCACCAATTAAGATAAAAGTGGTCCATTTTACCAATTCTGTAACTGAGGCTACAAATGATTGCAGAAAATGTTGTCAATTCTATATATTATTTCTAGAAGTTATCTGTGTTTTTTATATTTTAGCTCCCACTGAATATTTTGTAGCTTATACACTTTGCGAACATTTAATTTCGCACAAATAAATGTTATTGATTAGGTTTAATTATTAGATTATTTTAATGGTAGTAACTAGCAGTATTCAATTTCAAATCGCTTTTGTAAGGTAACTGATTTTTGCAGAGGGGACCAAACCTATGAAGCTTTATGTCTCAGTTTGATATATTTAATTCATAAGGGCTCCTAAAATGAATCTGTCAATTGATTGCTGGTTTCCTATGTAATTAGTAAGGTTTTATAAGAGGAACATGCTGATGAAACATAAAGGGAAGAAGATATTGTCTGTAGAAGATTTGTTGATGTTGAATCTTTATTATCGTTCTTGTACATGCTGATGCTGTGGTGCCTAATGCACGGATGAGTTTAACCAATGCATGATAACTGACTATGGTTGCGTTTGAGGTCAGAAGTTGTTTATTTTGTAAATGATTGCACATATGTTTATTTAATTTATTGAAACAAAACATATAGTTTATTTTTATTCGAAAGTAAGGCTGTTGACAAATAATAGCAATTAATAATCTATATCTTCTACACTAGAAAATGCTTATTCATTACTTTGTTTTCATCAATTCTTTTGGCTACACCATACATATATTACATAATAATGTATGTTTATTAAGTTAGTGTTTCAATTTTGGATATTGTATTCTTAGAACTCATATTAATTCATATGCTATATTACTAAATCTTCTATATTAATCATAATAATAATTACAACTAAGATTTATAATAATAATAATAAGTTAACTAAACTTTATAAATAATAAGTTTATAAAAATTGACTAAGTGTCGTAAAAATTTAAGTAAGTTAACTTAAGTTTTATGAAAATTAACAAGTTTACTTTATAAAAATTAACCAAGTATACTAAAATATAAAAAATATAACTAAATCTTCTATAATAATAAACTAAGATTTATAATAATGACAACAACAATAACAATAATAATAGGTTAACTGAGGTTTATAAATATTAAATAAGTTTACTAAACTTAACTAAGTATTTTATAAATTTAACTAAGTCAACTAAACTTTATAAAAATTAACAAGTTTAGTTTATAAAAGTTAACTAAGTATATTTTATATGAAATAAAACTAAATATTATATAATATATTATATATAATAATAGTAGTAGTAGTAGTAGAAACAAGATTTATAAATATTTGAAAAAATTATAATATTAGCTAAGTTTTAACTTAACTAAGTTTTATAAAGATTAACATGTTTAATTTTTGAAATTTAACTAAAGTATATAAAACTCCTCTGATGATGCTTTTTGGGACTATAATGTTGATGCAATCTATCTAGAACTCTTACCAAAACATGTTTAACCAATGAAAATATGCATTCCTTTTAAGAAGACCTCCTTTTCCAGCAACTGAAGGGCCCGGATCTGAGCAAGCTATGAATGATTAAGGAGGCTGGAACGAATGAACAAGACATGGATTTAGCAACAAGTACAAGTCTTTGAGGTTGGAAATTCATTTATGCTGGCAACATTCAAAATTTTAGAAACCAGCAATATAGATGGACTTGTGGTCGTGCTAACTTATTCATAAACACTTTTGGAGATATTTTAAGAACCAAGGTTAGTGTTTTTTTCTTATTTCTAAGGCAAAATGTCTGCATTTTTCCTGTGCCTAAATGATAGAGGTTCGTTTCTATATAAATCTATGTTACAACACGAGCAATTCTCTGTGCCTATAGCATATACTTGTAAACAGTTGGAATTTTCATTATCAGGAATAGTTTAACGTAGCAATGCACAAATTACTTGTATTTATTTATGCAAGCAAGACATGGGGTGTCATTTTTAGAACTTATAATTGCTAATCTTGTAACATGCAAGTGCAAAATAAGCAGTGTTACTTGAAATTGTTTGGTGCTTGGTTTCTTTCAGATAAACATGGATATGTAGATTATTTTGTTTCAGACATTTCGTGTTTGTTGCTGTGATCTTTGGTGGCCCACATGTTTCACTAATCTACTGAATATGTTAAGAGAAATGGGCATCATATTTTGAATAAAAAGCAAAACATATTATATTATTAAGTCATGTAAAGAAGATATAAGCAGTATTTAATGATTCAAGATTGAGTCACGCTTGATTTTATTTATGTGATTCAAATCTCATACGTATAAATTCAAATTTCTATAACATAGTATTATAAAAAATTAACTGAATTATCAATTTTATAAAAATTAACTATGATATAAAAACAATAATTAAGTTTATAAAAATTAACTATGTATTGTGAAATTTAACTAAGTTAACTATGTACCATGGTATAATAATTTGTCATTTTGTGATTATTTCAGTTTTTGTATTGCTGGCTAAGATAATTTAAATCTTCTTGATGAGTATTATAGTCTTTGTGGTGCAAAAAAGTGTTGAATGCTTTGAAGCATGATGATGTTATTTATTAGAACTTGTTACATTGATATTATTTTAGTGTTTTTAATTGCTTGGCTAAGATGTGATATCTTCTTAATGCACACTGCAATACCAATGGTTCAGAAATGTCATATACTTATTAGTATTCAAGCCACTTCTCCTCAGAGGAGCAGTAAAAATCAGTGGTAATAGTTAATGATCACATCTTCACTTATCCACTTGCACTGATATCATAATTTAGTTCTGCTAATTTTTGCACTGATGAACATATCCAAGTCTGATTTTATTTGGTAAATAATTACTATTCAAGCCTGAACCATTTTGAAGTTTTGAAACCATCAGCTAATGTTGCATTATTTTTCATGATTTTGCAGCAGCCAATATGTCAATTTTAGATTGGTTTTTTCTTGTTCTTCATTCTTATGTTTAGTAGCAAGTTGCTTTTCCTCTTAGTGTTCTATTTATGTCTTACTTTTTATATGTCCTAATACAGTGAAAAGAACATCATATGTAATTTTTTTAGGTTATACACTAGTTTATTGGTGTTATCAGATGACAGTTGAAAAATAATGGAGAGATTATGTATCAGTGTATGACAAGGCTAGTTAATATCAGAGGTCTATTTCAGCTGTTGAATTATTGCATAACAAACAGGAGATGCTCAATAAGTTATTTGCCCCTAGCAGGTATACCATGTGACTGGCACATAGCGATGATGTGTAGGTTGGGAACTTTTTAACCCACGGGTACTTACCACTTATTAGCCTTAGTTAAATAAATATTCCATCTTCTACTTTCTGATTTGAAATTAAATGAAGTTTCTTGGAAGATGTAATCCTTCCATTTCAAATTTTGTATCCTCCTGTTTTCTTTTTAATCTCATGCACTTATCAGAACAATTTTACCATCACTTGGGACTTAACATATATCAAATGAGCATAAGATATAATTTGAGAACATGCGTGTATGCCTGCATAATAACACAGTGGGAGCACTTGTACTTAATTATATACCTATATTTAAATGCATCCTTTTGTGTATTTTTGTTGATTAAAGTAGGAGCATATGTATAGATTTATTATAGGTTTCATTTATAGTCATATAATTTGAAGTATTGACCTGGAACGGGTATGGTAAAATATATGCATAGTATCTCCTAGTAAAAGAGACAATGTAGGTTAGAAAATTTGCTCTACTTGGCAACCATGTATATACTGTAAATTATATTTGCTAGCTGATAACTCGGGAAAAATAAATTATAATTCAATGCTTATCAAAACTGCCCCAGTGCCCTCTCTTCCCACTATGACTACTGATTTTATTTTGATTTGAAATTTTTGCAATCGTCCCATAATCTTACTGTATACACTGTTCTAGAAAATTAAATATTATGAAAAATTAGGTAGCAGTTTGATTGTCATAGTACACTGTCTTTTAAATGTATTTTTCGTCATTGACTTTTAAATTTCATTGTTACAGGTAGGTGAAGTTTTTAAATGCAAGAATTACACAAGATATTCTTTTGGTTTTTGGAGGTTCGGCCTAGTTAGCATATGAAAAGTTTTTTTTTGCATGTTTTGTCATTAATATTTGAAGCAAACTCTGTAGATATTGTGTCTTTGTCTAATGTTGTATGAAAATGATTTATAAATTTCATAGTTGTTTGTAAGCAAACTTTGTTAATGGATATTGTGTTCAACTAATCTTATGAAAATGATTAACTATTATGCTTTTATTTTATTGTTTTTAAATTGATTTGTATATGTTTAGTATATTAATCAATGAAAATATAATTAAATGCAATTAGACTAATGGCGTGTGAATATTGCAATGATACAGTATGTCTTAAACGATGGCGTTTATACCTTGCTATGAAATCTCGGAAAAGAAACAACATAGATATTAACAACGTTTAGGAACTGCTGATGAAACAAATAATAATAGCGTTTATAAACTGCTGTTGAATATTCGAGGCCGAATAAAAAGATAAGTGTGGAAGTATTTGATGTGCACATAAAAATGCACAATTATATTCACATATTTATTCTTGTTTAGTTGAATAAACAAACATTTTTAGGTATTTTGTATGATCAAACCATGTTTTAAATATTTTCAAAATCATCACTTATTTTGGGAAAAAGTGGCCACTTGTGCATGTTTTAATTTGTGAAATCTTTTATTTGTTCCTTGTGATTAACTCTTGCAAGAATTTTGGAGCTAAAAGGATATATACACATGAAGAGATGAGGGAAAGAATGCATTTACACAAAAGGAGGCAAAGAATTAATTCATTTTATGGACAGTGGAGGCCCACACCTTTCAATTAGCCCACTTGCTCTTAAGATTCATATTAAAGACTGAGACAAAATGCCTCATGCATTCTACATGACTTATTAGTGGCTAATGACAATTAGAAGCTACATGAATGGGCATTTTTGGGATTTCCCAAGGAAAGTGATTAGGGTTTTAGGGTTTATTTGATTATGTATATATACCCCTTTGTTTCATGTATTTCAGGATCTCTCTTTAACAAATGAAAGGGTAATTGACCAAATAAACAAAAATGGCTTCCAAGCCTGTTTCTTTTAAGTTTCTCTCATGTCTCTTTTAATTTCTATGCTCTACTTTATGTTAGTAGTTTATATTTTCTTTTCTTTAAGTAGTGTTATTTTATTTTATGCAATTAGTTAGTAGTTAATATCTTTTCTTCATTATTTATTCTCTATTTTTGTTGTTCTTCAATGTTGAAATTTAATTGTGTTGAAATAATAACACAAATGAGGAGCTAAACCCATACGATTTTGGGATGATTGTAACGACCCGTATTTTTCAGCATATTTATTTGGATTATTTAATTTTTTTTAATTATTTAAAATATTGGTTCGAATTTAAATAATCGAATTTAACGATTTATTTGGAATATATTATTTAAATAATAAAATAATATTTTAATTTCCAAAATATTTGGAAAATGTCGAATTTGAAATATATTGTGACCGGGCGATTTAATTTGGTCAAATATTGGTTGTGTTGAAATTTTAGTGACAGTTTCGATTTTAAAATGACGGTCGAACGAATAATTTATAATTTAATTAAATAACGAGCTGCAGCGGCGCGGCAGTTCGCGTTCTGGCGTTTTGAACTTCAAACGGTCGTACCGGGTTCAAAATAAGTCGGATTTCCTCGAAACAAGAAACGTCGGGACCGGCTTGATGATATCTTTCCAATGGCAGAGAAAAATCCAGTTTTCGTCATGTAGATTTCATTTTATGTCCAATTCAAATTCTCAGAAAATCAGCGCCAGGAATTCCTTTATATATATAGCGCTGCAATTATATAAAATAACGGTTTTTAAATATTTTAAATATCGAATTGGCTTGAAATTCAACCTGTGATATTTTTCCTTGATAATATATCAGATTTTGGTCGTGTATGATCCATTACAGTATTTTATTTATTTTATATTTAAGTATTTTAAATTTGGTCTATTTTATTTGAATTTGACAGTTATAAAAGGGCCATTTTTCAAACGGCCTCTGTTTTCGACGAAACAAATTTTGTTGGGACCGTAACGGTAAATTATTGCTAGATTTTCTGACGGCACGTCAATCGGGGTTATTCTGTGAGCATGACAAAATAAAATGTAAAATAAATCGATCTAATTGGATGTGTACAAATGCTATTTGAGCAAACGGACACGGAATTTGACGAAACAAGTTTCATTAGGACCGTATCGTCAAAATATACTATGTCGTCCAGTTGCGCCTCGAACGGGGTTTGTATGTGAGCGCAGCAGCCAATAAACGACGTCCAGAATTGCGATAGACATGAAAGAAAATATCGTTCGTCGTTGTCAGTCGTCAAATCAACATTAATAATATTATTTCCCCTCTATATAAACCCCCCTCCACCTACATTTTCAGCCAAACCCATTTTCTTGTTATGCAAATTTGCAAATAAACCCCTCAACACTAAAATAATTATATCTACCAATCCGGGAAGAAATCGCTAAGGGGTCCTGAAGCAAAGATGTAGATCGGGTCCTTAGCTACCTGCACGCAAAATTCCAGGGTGATCGGACACCCGAGGTGGTCAGAATTTCGCGAAAACCAGCGAAAACGAGTTTCGTTCTTCCTCGAAATTCATGCAACTGAGTTGATGTAAGTGGACAGGACCTGGGGGGTTTTGAAGAGGAGAGTTGTAGCTTCATTTTGGTGGTGGTCTCGAGTGCTATAGTGGTCTGTGGTCGGAGAAATCGAGGGATGATCGGAGAGTGGGTTTTTGGGTTGATTTTCGAAGTCACAAACGGGAATGGCCGGATTCCGGCGACTGGGGGGCGATCTAGCATCGGGGTCTAGGGGGTATCAGAGCGTGCGGGTGAGCTCTGTCTATTGGTGGTGGTGGAGGTGGATGAAGTGGCATGTGGGGCGTGATTTTGGGCGTGAACGAAATTGGGGCAAGCGGGAAATTAGGGCGGAGGCGGAGGCTATGGCGGCCGTGGATTCCGGTGGAGGCAGCTGGCGTTGAGGCGAAGCGGAGGAGCTATGCAGGTGGGGCCCAGATCGTCGGAGGCAGCGGTGGTGAGGGCTGGAAGGATTGGTCGCAATGAACGAAATGGGGTGTCGGGTTCAAACGAGAAAGGAAAGGGAAAACGCGTTTCTTCATTGTCCAAGGATGACGTGGACTAAAGGACAGAAAGTGGTTAAGGTAAAGATTAAATAAATAAATTAATTAATATCATAAATTATTCAAAACTTTGAATTGACGTATCTTGGTCATACGTTAATGAAATTTAACGAAACAAGATCCGTTGGGATCGCAGGGACGAGACCTACCCAATGGCACTGACTAGGAGTCAATCCGACACCGTTGAAAATTCAGCTAATTTTGGACGGTCATCCCAAAATAAAAGCGACAAACGCATCAACCGTTGACCAGAATAAACTCTGGTGAGTTAATTCTCACACCTTCTGGAATACTGTGAGGTGGTACATCCACAGTTAAATATAATTTACAGTTTACAGTTTAAATTGGTTGATTGGATGCGATGGATGCAAATTGGTTATTATTGTCTGATTGATTGCAGTTGATTATTTGTTTAACTCGTATACTGTTATCAGCTGACGTCTGTGATGCAGAGAAGGACAGGTTGGAGGGATCCGACCAGATTCCTCAAATTAACTGTATTTTTGTTCGTTGTGCATATATATGAACTGTTCACCTTGATTGACACCAAAACCTGTCCGTATGGGATGGTTGAATAAATATTTACCTGTATTGTGTTTAAAATCAACTGTCAGTGTTGATTTGGTAATTGATAGTGAATGTCTAAGAATGTGTTGGTTCGGACGTCATTTGACTGTTTGGGGAATTGACGTAGTGTTAGAGTTATAAATTATTTTATAACTGGATTTAAGTTTAAATTAAAATTTTCAAGGAATTTAGATGGGGAATTAGGAATATAGTTTTAATCAAGTTTTTTTAAAGGGGATTATGGCAGTTTTGACATCAGGAAAAAAAAACCCAAAGTTTTACCTACGGGTTGGTTAGATTAGACGATTGTTTTGAAACAATTAAAAGGTGATTTTAATTAATTAAGTTAATTAATTAATTTTAGAAAGGGAAAAGGACAGTTGGAATTCAGTTAATAGTTAACTGATGTGTATGGTTGGTAAATCCACTGTTTCGAGTGGAATGGATAAAGGAAATAAATATGGGTCTAAATATTCGTTAAAGTTTAACGAACAGTGTTGGATATTAGTTAACCTTCGATTAACTATATCTAAAGGGATAATTGAATTGGTTATTGTTAGCAACCTTGATTATAATTAAGGAAGCGTATAATAATGATATTTTTGGTTAAGATTAAAGTTAACTATATTTTAATATAGAAAATGTTAAAGCGAATTATTCTTTAATTTAAAATGATTTAAAGTAGTGAATTCAATTTAATGCCAAGTAAGAATTTTATTAAAGGGATTTATAAATCCAAGTTTTCAAACAAGATTTGTTAAAGGGAAATTCAAATAAATAAGTGATTAATTGACGAGGAGGTTAGCCAGAATGGCAATAAGAGTTATTATAGAAGGTTCAATTTGATGGAATCAAACTATTTGACGATAGATTTGTGTATAAGCAAAAAGTGTATAAGTTTAAGAATACGTGAAGAAAGTGGTATTTTTGAATGGATGTTTCTAAAAAAAAAAAGAAATTTAAATAAAAAGGTTTTAAAACGAGATTCAAATGGAATCAGCGGCGTAAAAACCAGATTTGAAATCAAAAAGGGAAAATGGGATTTTGGATGTTTGGGGTTAAACTAATATTATTCTGAGGTGAGAAGGTTGTTGACTAAGGTCTGAGAGGTAACTAAAATACCCCAACTTGGTTGGCTTCACGATTATCGAGGAATGGTATTAGTTGGAGTGAGCTAAGGTGTGAAGTTGGTTTCATCTTATACAAGAAATATCAAACTCAAATACAAGGATTTGGGCAATAAGTAATATTAAAATATTGGTTTAAAAGGGAATAAGAATAAGGGATTTCAAATTTGTATTAAACATTTTTATTCAATTTGAGTCAATCGAATATAGTATTTAAGTTGGAATCAGGCAAATATAGTAAATCAAGAAAAGTTTCCATTTCGTACGACTGCTAGCGTAATTCGCAGGGCTGCAGATAGCCTACGGCGGTCGGATGTTTCCTGAGGGAATCAGGCGTAACCATTGTGATCACTGCGATCTAGAGTCGAGCGAATGGAGTTAGGTCGAGTCTTAATAAATCGATAATAGTGATCAAGTCGAGTTAGTCTAGTCGAGTTAAATAAGTCGAGTTAGTTAAGTAGAATTAATCAATCAAAGTAAACCAATCAGAGTTAATCAGAATAAACTTGGTATATACACATATTTTTAAAGAGGTCGAGTTGTGTCTAGTGCTGAGTCAACAAACTGATTGTATTCACACCTTTGATATTTGATAGTTAAAACACCGACTATCAAAACCAGACCAATACGCTTGTTGGTATGGAAAGTCCGGGATCGAATTATATTCGAATACCATTCCAACCAACAATACGTGAAGATGATAATTGAAGATGGAGAAATTGAAGACCGTGGATCTTCCTAAGCGGAGGGATTGCTTGACGAATATTCTCTATGTTGCAACCAGAGTTATTCTGACGTGATCCAGTTGTGATTGAAATCTACAGGTTGCAAGGACTTCTCGCTACTGATCCTTGGGGTGATTCCTATATGAGATGCAGTAGGAGAGTACCTTCGGTTCATCCTGTTCCTGGATGACTTGTATGGACGGATGTCTGACAGAGTATTTCCAAAAGGAATTACATGCGTTGATTTCTCCAAACGTACCATAGTTGATGGCGGAGAAATGGTTATTCTCTAGCCTGATAGCTAGAGTATGTTTGTGGACGTCAATCAAGTGTGATCTGGCGGATCTGATGATGTGGCATCCAAAGTGTATGATGACCAGATGATTAAAAGGTAAAGTTCTAGCCTCAAGCCTCATCAACCGGGAAATGACAGAAATCAGGCAGGCAGCATGGCTATGTGGGTCGCTCCCATTAGGATGTATGATCACCTATCTAGAGAAATTCCTTTTGCTTCTTAATCTATATTCGATGCTGACCCTATTCGGGTGGCGGTTGCTGATCCCAACCGTCGGTGATATACATTCGATACACTCAAGCGAAATGAGTGGTCAGTCATGTGAGGGCCGGGTTGCAAGACGTTCTTGTTGAACCCAGTGTATTCGCCTCTAGAGATACACTATCGGAAGGTGGTCCCATACCTTGTCATGTTGGAAATCCAATCTCCAATAAGCGCCCGCGGTTTTGATTGTATAATATATATGGGGAGCGTGAGATGCAAGTGTTCCTCTAGATTGTTATTTACTTGTATTTAGACATTATGATAATATCAGAATAAGTTATGATTTCAAAAACGTTTTGGGTTATAGTAAGGTAAAAACCGTCCGTGTTTATGTGTGGGCTGGTCTTACTATTTTCCTTTATTTCAGAAAGGATTTTCCAAAGTTAAACCAGTTGTTTGTTTATCCTGTGAATTTATCACTGATAGTATTCTAGACTAACCCGGTGTATTTTTGTTTTAAATCAATTGTGCTCGGGTCAGACCAAGCATATGTACAGGTTAGGTTCGCTTGGAGTTTCAGGAGCTGGAAGCAGGTGGCTTCACCGCTAGTTATATAGAATTATTTCCGCTGTGCAGTTTCATGTTATGCTCTGATAATTGGTATGTATATATACAATTCTTTTGTATAAAGGTATTTGATATTATATTTTATTCGTTCCGCTGTGAGAGTTTGATGTGTTCTTCTTCTTTCTTCTATTCTAATATTTCTTCCTTTCTATTCTCACCCTCTAACTTCTTTCTCATGACAATCTGGGGGTTCGATACTTGGGTTTTTGGCAAGTGATACTGGTTTATGTATTGTTGTCGAGAACCCGATTGTCGTTCGTTTCCCCGGGTCGTTACAATGATGAAGCTTTTCCTCTCATTGATGTAGATTCAATATAAATTTGTATGAATGATCTCTTTTGGGTTTAATGAGAATGGATGTTTTGCATATTTGTGTTTCAAATTGCATTTAATAGCCTCTTTGGTTCATTTCATAACATTGAGGCTATGTTTATGACATAAACAACAAATTGCCTCTTTATCTAAAAATGTGATTATGGCAATGAAATAGGGTTTAAGCTGAAATTTGGTGATCTATGTTACTAACCAGTAGTAAATAGATCATGCTTAAATTAGATTTTAGTTTCATTTCGATGTCATGTTTCATGAAAGTTAAAAAGTTAGATTAATTGTGTATTATAGCTTGATGACTTACTTTGTGTTAATTATTAGCGCAAATAAGTCATGCTTATGATATATACATAATTAATCTTATCTAGATTATTGAGAGTTCTTCATTTTTTAATTGTTGAACCATGATGAAAGAGAGAAAAGTGACGTCGCCTCTAAATTGGTTTTAATCTCATTGTTTCAGTCTATATTTTAGTTTATTTTTTTTGTTTCTAGAACTTAACCAAAATTTAAAGTTGGGTTAATTTGATTGAATATAATTAAAATTGTTTCTTTCACCGTGGATCGACTCGTACTCGCTAACGTACTACAAGTGTATGTCGTGCGCTTGCGGTTTATCACACTTCGCGACGGTTTTCTAATTCATAGAATATTCGTCGTCAGACCCAGCTCATCTCCAAACTCTTATAAACTCTGGTGCACCAACAACATAAAGGAGGACAGATTCTCCCTGCGTAAATGCTGCTAAAATAATTCTTCAACCTTCTCCTTCCACAAGAAATGATAAAAAAACTATTGCGTGATCTATTCCAGTCAGCGTCAGCACTTGTGATTCTTCCCTGTTCGTGTTTCTTCAATTAAATTATAATCTAACTGCTTGTAATTGGCAACGGCGAACGAAATCTAAATTTATAAAGTGGATCTAGCTTAATTGACAACCGAATCATTATAAATCTGTCTCTTTTCATTATTTATTTTTATTTATTTAACTTGTCTATGTCTGGATCAATGTTTAATTTATCTAAATTTCCTATAAGGCTGGTGATTTTAATCATATATGAGGTTGATGCCATTTTTAATGTTAACAAAATAATTGTCGAACGAGAACAGACTCTCTAAGGAATTCAAAATAATAAAGTATAATATACATTTTACTTTTTTTAATTAATTATGAAATGACATATTAACATTATGCATAGTAATTTGTTTATATTTTAAGCTTAGTTCTTTATATATTATATTAGATAACTTTAAAAAAAAGCATTCAGGTATTCAAATTTAAAGATTTATGAACATTTTTTTATATAAATAGTCTACATTAAACAATAATTTATCGTACATCATATATTCTAGCAAACTAGAATAAATACATATTTAAGCACGCAAACAGGTAAATAATGTTACATAACAATTTTTATTCCCAATAGTTTACAGAACACATGAACTAAATCATGCGCATGCACAATAAATAAACTAAGTTAGCAGTAGTTATTAACCATTTGCAATTACAACAATTAACACATACCAACATTCGCCTAATTAAACCTTAATCTTTGTATGTGAACCCTAGCAACTGGAAACTAAATGTCAATAGGGGTATAATAAGTTGTCAATTGTGTAGTATAAACGAGCAAAATCACTAACTAAACCTAATTATAAAATTGAGCATGATTAATGTTGCGGGGAAAACCTAGTTCGAACACCTTTGATTGACTAGGATTGTGGATAGTGGGAAGTGAAGAGCTTCCTAAACGTTAAGAGGGTGCTGCAACAACATCCATGGAGTGTGGATAGAGGAGGTTGGGGATTTTGGTTGATTTAGGAGGATGAAGATGAATGAAGCAACGTTCAGGTTCAGATCAGGGTATTCATGATTTTTCCGATGGCTTCTAGACGACTGCTTATGACCACGATTTACGACAATTTCCAGCGGTTGCTATATATATTTACTTTTGTATTTTCTCCCGCCCATTTTAAAATAAATTTAATTTAAATTAATTTATTCAATTTTTTTAATTTATATGAAAAAAAATAATATCTCATAATAGTTATTAATGAATAAGAAATACATATTCATAATTGCAACTATTTTAATTTGTATTTTCAAACTAATTTTAATTTTATAATCATGGTTAAACCATAACAGTATTTGCAATATAAACTCAATAAACATTTATGAGTCATAATTTTCAATACAGAAATTTAACTAATAGGCAGAATGTTGTAGAATGTTATTGTCTATGTTTGAATTTTGATAAAATTAATTATAAAAGATAATTAACAAACCGGACAATTAAAATATTATTAACAAGGCTAATTAGATTAATCAAAGCGGTTACAAACTTGGATAATTCAAAATATTCTACCTCGTTTATACCGATGTCGCCTAACAACGCCTGTAACAAAAAAGAATGAAGCCAAAATAAACTTGTGTTTAATTTAAGTAAAAATGCACATAGCCATTAAAATTGGATGACGAAGCCGTCGGTGGCATTTAAAAGGGTCCGTCACATTTTTGCCTGTTTCTTATAGTGTAGTCAAATGTATATAAATAAAAGTAAATTTTTTTCCTTTTTTATTTATCAATTTTGACATAATTTGGTTTAGGATTATAAGAAATGAACTATTAAGTCTTACAGATATACGTATAAATATGATAAATCATACATACCGATTAGGTGCGCATCTTCCCGGTTTCAAGATGAATCCGCTTTATCCTTCATCGTCTAGGAATTGCTTACCATGACAAAACCCAAATTCATTAATAATTCCTAAATAGTTTCTAGCCCATTTAACCAAATTCAGCAAACTATTCATGTTTTCTGGTTGTAAACGACTTTTTGCATTGAATGAAATAAGTCTCAAAGCCTAATTCCAAATACAATGCATACTTTGTCATTTATATTAAAATTACGGTTTTTATTTTTAAATTTAATTAATTAATTTCATAAAATTATGGGATGTTACAGAACACTAGCTCAAGTAATTATAATGGTTATTTTTTAGATAGAGTTTGGAGGTCATCATGTAACGAAAAAGAATTTCGCTCGATCCGAATCAGTCGCTAAACCGACCAAGATCGTTCGAAACCCCTGATTGTTTTGAGAACACGACAAATTAAATTGCAAACAGAAGAACATTTCATTGTATATTACAACAATTCCATCAGAATACAAGAATATACAGAGTATAAATCAATATTACACATTCACTAAATATCAGAGATTACAATACATTACATAGCAGCGGAAAAATAATACAATACATAACTAGAAGAGATATATGGATACAGAGCTTTCCGGATATCATCCCAGCTGTAAACCAGGATCCTGTGAATATAAATCTGCAAAACCAAAACTACTAGCTGCCCGTGTCAAAATAAGGGCACCTAGAGTTTAGGTTAAAACAATAAACTCCAGGTCAGTCATGGGACTGGTGTGAGAACTAAAACAGTTATTAATCTTTATTTTAAAGTTAGGTAAATCAAAGTACCACGCCGTATAACACGGAACGGGTTTCCTCCCAAGATTACCAGTGCACAAAATCATAGCGCAATGCTAAATGAAGATCAATGAAGCTATTATAAGACCCAGGTCCTATCACACAATGCAACACAAGCCGGAGGATAGGGTTTTACCTTATAATAGCCAAAGAATGCTTGATATGCTAAATTTCATCTTTTATTATCACTATAAGTGTATAGTGTCAAAACAATTTCAATCATAAGTATCAATCATAGACGGCATAAGTGCCCCATCCCATGTCGCCATACTAGGCTCTACAATCAAAACCGCGAAGTCACGTATTGGAAGCTGGATTTCCATCTGTGAACCGAGGCAAGGGATCGTCCTCCACCGAATTCGAGACGCTCTAGCCCGCCCCTCAGGCAAGTACTCAGTCAAGCCTTTGGGTCGTCAGGGCCGGTCCACCGATGTGGATTAAAATGCTTGAACACTGCGTTTCCCCACCCTATGGGGTGTCAATGAGTCCAATGACTCCATCGGCTCTACACAGTCACCGATATATCCGAGGCGCCTCGCAACAGCAACAACCACACAAGTCAAACTCGTCAGAGCGTGTAAAACCACTGACGCCGCTTCTTGCTAGAAGGAAACACATGCCCTCCCTGAAGTCCTCTCCCATTTCTGGTTCACAACCGGGGTGTGAGGCTCGCAAATCAACGCTACACAAAGCTGTGCCACATAGGCTGTGCTTTGATCATCAACCATAAGACTTTGCTTTTCAACAAAAGCCTTTATCAATTGCCACTTAGGCATGCCACACAGGCAATTCACTCCATGCGATTGATATCCATCAATATATAACCCCTGAGCTCGTACGTCTCAGAGAAGGGCGTTAAGCAAAAGAATAAATTCTCCGCCGCCAAACAGATATATATATTTAATAGAAATCAATCACACAGAATAAAATCCAATGTCAAACACACAGTCCATTTACAAGTTCGTTCTGGGTTTGAACGAAACCGGAGGCACCTTGTACCTCGCATATCCATCGATCTCCAAGCACGTCTGGACGATCACCAACTGATTCCCTCCTCTTGGGTGTACAGCCCAATCAAGATCATCAGTAATCACCCAAACGATGTGAAGACCTCCGATCTTCAACCACCGTCTTCATCCTCGACACCACGTCGAATCAGTTATTCAGAATGGGTTAAACCCGGTCTTTCTGAATAACTCGCGTATATAATAAACAAGTGTTACACAAACACAACATACGGCTCATTCCAATTCAGAATATTCTTTTATTCAAATATTCTTATACTTTGGGAAAGGTTCCCATTAATTTTATCAAAGATAAATTCTTTAAATTTATTCTTTAATCTCCTCTTGAATATCAATTCAAATTAGTCGGTATTAGCGAACCACACCGAAGTAATCGTTTATTTTATTTCCCAATCCCAACCTATTCATCCCATGAAGTAAAACTGGTCATACTTCATATCTAACACCACGGTGTTATCGGTAAATTCAATTATCATTTCACGTTCAAATCTAGTTAAAGATTTAACTATCGCCTGGAGCAAAACGGGTGATACTCCATTCCCGATCGTTTCAATCTAATTAAAGATTCATTAAAACTCCACTTAGTTTTAATCTTCCCAAAAATCAATATCCTGTCTTTAACTGGGTTAAAGAACCAATGTCATCTAAAACACGGTTCACGATAAACCCAAAATCACATTCATTAATTATCGGGTTAAAGAACAAGTGTTATTTAAAACAATGTTCACGATAAACCCAAAAATCAATTCAAATTCAATTCCAATTAAATACCATTTAATTGGTACACTTCATTAAATCTAAATAAAAAGATTTAATCTTTTTCTCAACTGGGTTTGAGAACAGTGTTAATGAAGACACCATTCACAACAAACCCAAATCACATTTGATATTATGTACAAGGCTCTGAATAGAAAATATATCGGCTTATATTCAATATCAAATTCTACGACCAACAAATATCGTATTGGAAATAACGATATAAATATATCTTTCAAATTTCCATAACAATATCTGTATAATCATGACATCCAACATCGAAATATTCCAAAAATAATTTCGATTCAAATCCATTCCAATTCAATTATTGGAAATTCTGGTTACTTTTAAAACCATTTCAAATCCAATTTATTTATTTAAAAATAAATAAATTATTATTCTAGTTCAAAACTAGTTCATTTCGATAAAAATCTATTTTTATCTTTTCAAATTTGGAATTTTTCATCTCAATTCTTTACAAATCGTTTCTTATGATTTTACACAAATTATTACTATTTTTAATAATTTTATCAAGGCTCATATAGTCGATTTCCATCAACGGCCATCGAACTGCACTTACAGTGACCTTTTCCAAATTTGATTTGGTCATAATTCCAAATCCAACCGTTTGATTTCAAATCTCTAATATTCGTTAGAAAGCTCTTTTCAATACAAACCCAACGGTTCCGGTTTTAGGAGAATCCGACGGTCAGATCTCCTGTAACTTCTATTCGAAGTTAGTGGTCGAAATTCGCGAACTGCCGCGGTGCGGCGCGTTCTTTTCAGGCCATTATATACATATAATATATATATTATATATATTTCATCGATTTCCTTTTAAAACGTATTTTATAAATCGTTTTAAATTCGTTTTCAAAACGATTTCAATTTCATATTCAATTTCTAATCAAAATTGAATATTCCACATCATCGATATACAAATGATAATGTAAAGACCCGCAACTTCCCCGTAAAGGAAAGTGTCGGATAGTTCGAGAACAAACCACAACAGAACGCATATAAAAGAACAATTCACTGTATATTACAACAATGCATCAGATTACAAGAATATACAGAGTAACAATGAATATTACACAGAAATATCAGAGATTTAAATTACATTTAAATACATAGCAGCGGAAAATAATACAATACACAACCAGAAGAGATATACGGATACAAAGCTTTCCGGATATCATTCCAGCTGTAAACCAGGATCCTGTGAATATAAATCTGCAAAACCAAAACTACTAGCTGCCCGTGTCAAAATAAGGGCACCCAGAGTTTAGGTTAAAACAATAAACTCCAGGTCAGTCATGGGACTGGTGTGAGAACTAAAACAGTTATAAATCTTTATTTTAAAGATAGGTAAATCAAGGGACCACGCCGTATAACACGGAACGGGTTTCCACCCAAGAATACCAGTGCATAAAACAAACAGCGCAATGCTAAATAAAGGAAAATGAAGCTGTTATAAGACCCAGGTCCCATCACACAATGCAACGCAGCCGAGGATAGGGTTTTCCCTTATAACAGCCAAAGAATGCTTGATACGGTTAAAACAAATCGTTTGATACTATTATAAGTGCATAGTGTATAAAACAACTTCAAATCATAAGTATCAATCATAGGCGGCATGAGCGCCCCATCCCACTATGTCACCATACTAGGTTCTACAAATAAAACCGCAAATGTCACGTATTTGGAAATTGGATTTCCGTCTATGAACCGAGGCAAAAGATAGTCCTCCACCGATTCGAGACAATCTAGCCCATGTCTCAGGTCCCAGACTCAGGTGGGCCTTGGATCGTCAGGGCCGGTCCACCGATGTGGATTATTATGCCTGAACACTACGTCTCTTCGCCCTATGGGGCGTAAATGAGCCAACAAATGACTCCATCGGACCCGGATCGTCCGATCAAACCGAGGCGCCTCGCAACAGCAACAACAACATAAGTCAAACTCGTCAGGGCGTGTAAAACCACTGACGCCACTTCTAGCTAGAAAGAAACGCAAGTCCTCCCTGAGGTCCGTCTCCCGTTTTTGGTTCATACCGGGTGTGAAACTCGCGAAGCAAACGTTACACAAAGCTACGCCACAAAGGCCGTGCTTTGATCATCACCACAAGACTTTGCTTTTCAACAGAAGCCTCGATCAATTGCCACTTAGGCCTGCCACACAGGCAATTCACTCCATGCGTTTGATGTCCATCAATATATAACCCCTGAGCTCGTACGTCTCAGAGAAGGGCGTTAAGCAAGAGAATAAATTCTCCGCCGCCAAACAGATATATATTTAATAGAGATCAATCACACAGACTAAAATCCAATGTCAGACACATAGTCCATTCACAAGTCCGTTCTGGGTCTGAACGAAACCGGAGGCACCTAGTACCCCGCATATCCTTCGATCTCCAAGTACGTCTGGACGATCACCAACTGTTTCCATCTTCTTGGGTGTACAGCCCAATCAAGATCATCAGTAATTACCCAAACGACGTGAAGACTTCCGGTCTTCGACCATCGTCTTCATCTTCGACTTATCGTCGTATCAGTTATTCAGAATGGGATAAACCCGGTCTTTCCGAATAACTCGCGTATATTTTAAATAAGTGTTACACAAACACAACATACGCCTCATTCCAATTCATTAGTCACTAACCGTAAATTAATCAAGAGAATAATTCCCCAAATATTAACCCCGAAGGCCGAAACCAACATCAGATCAATATCCAGAAAACCATTCTGCTTGGCTAACCGACAGTTAGTTTCTAAATTTCACGTTCATAGGGAAAGGTTCCCATTAATTTTATCAAAGATAAATTCTTGGAATTTATTCTTTAATCTACTTTTGAATTTCGATTCAACTAGTCGGGATTAACGAAACTTACCGAAGTAATCATTTGTTTTAATTTCCCAATCCCAACCTATTCATCCCATGAAGTAAAACTGGTAATACTTCATATCTAACACCACGGTGTTATCGGTAAACTCAATTACCATTTCACGTTCAAATCTAATTAAAGATTTGACTATCGCCTGGAGCAAAACTGGTGGTACTCCATTTTCGATCTTTTCAATCTAATTAAAGATTCATTAAAACTCTACTTAGTTTTAATCGTTAACTGGGTTAAAGAATCAGTGTCATTTAAAACACAGTTCACGATAAACCCAAAATCACATTCCATTAATTATCGGGTTAAAGAACAAGTGTTATTTAAAACACTGTTCACGATAAACCCAAAAATCAATACCAATTCAATTCCAATTAAATATTATTCAATTGGTACACTTCATTAAATCTAAATAAAAAGATTTAATCTTTTCACAACTGGGTTCAAGAACAGTGTTAGTGAAGACACCATTCACGACAAACCCAAATCACATTTGATATTCAATACTAGGCTCTGAATAGAAAATATATCGGCTTATATTCAATATCAAATTCTACGACTAACAAATGCCGTATTGGAAATAACGATATAAATATATATATCTTTCAAATTTCCATAACAACATCTGTATAATCACGAATTCCAACATCGAGATATTCCGAAGACAATTTCGATTCAAATCCACTCCAATGCAATCATTGGAAATTTTGGTTATTTTCAAAACCCTTTTCAAATTCAATTTATTTATTTAAAAATAAATAGAATTATAATTCTAGTTCAAAACTAGTTCATTTCGATAAAAATCTATTTTTATCTTTTCAAATATGGAGTTTTTCATCCCAATCCTTTCTAAATCATTTCTTATGATTTTACACAAATTATTACTATTTTTAATAATTTTATCAAGGCCCGTATAGTCGATTTCCATCAATGGCCATCGAACTGCACTTACAGCGACCTTTTTCAATTTTGATTTGGACATAATTCCAAATCCAACCGTTAGATTTCAAATTTCTAATATTCGTTAGAAAGCTCTTTTCGATACAAACCCAACGGTTCCGGTTTTAGGAGAATCCGATGGTCGGATCTCCCGTAATGTCCGTTTGAAATAAATGGTCGAAATTCACGAACTGCCGCGGCGCGGCGCGTTCTATTCAGGCCATTATATTATATATATAATATATATAATATATATATCGTCGATTTCTATTTAAAACGAATTATATAAATAGTTTTGAATTCGTTTCAAAAACATTTTCAACTTCCATTTCAATTCAAATCAAAATTGAATTCCTCTTTATAAATTCGTTTTAAAATCCATTTCTATTCAATTCAAATTTCAATTCAATTTGAATTCATTTCACTTCGCTTTCAATTCAATTTGAATTCGTTTTCAATTCAATTCATTTCGAAATCGTTTTCAATTCAATTCATTTCGAAATCGTTTTCAATTCAATTCATTTCGAAATCGTTTTCAATTCAATTCATTTCGAAATCGTTTTCAATTCAATTCATTTCGAAATCGTTTTCAATTCAATTCATTTCGAAATCGTTTTCAATTCAATTCATTTCGAAATCGTTTTCAATTCAATTCATTTCGAAATCGTTTTAAAATCGATATAAACATCGTTCACTTCTAAATGGCGTCAATCTAATCAACAGGGCTTCATACATTTCTATTTCAAATATTTCTTTTTCAAAATAGTTGTTATTATCAAAATATTTCGTTCAACACATGACCAATCTCAAAGGATGAGTACTGTCAACACATGAACTTTTATTTTATATTGATAAAGATGTAAATTTTATTATCAAAATATTTCGTTCAACACATGACCAATCTCAAAGGATGAGTACTGTCAACACATGAACTTTTATTTTATAATAATCTTTATTTTCTAAATTGGAATGAGGCCCAATCAATCACCATATAATGTTAATTATATGGATTTTCATACAACACATGTATATAATAGCATTGAAAAATAATCAACCATCAACCAAAGTGCACTACACTGTATAAGCATCAAATATAGACATTTAACGCTTATAGCAGCTTGTCAATCAATCGATCGACATATTTAATCAATCAGGATGAGTGAACTTCAAGTTTCATCCCAACACCCGTGTGGGGTTTCAAACAATCAAACAAATATTTTATTCGTGCAGTTGGGCGATGTGTAAAATTTTATCGTTCCAATCAATGTCATTCAAATAAGTGTACATAAACAAACCGTCCGGTTTGTAAATGAATATTTTATTTATTCACATTCACGTTAAAAATTATATTTTTAACGATAAAACATTTTATTCCAACATATGAATTTCTATTAAGTTCATTCTTTAAATAAAATGATATTTTTATTTTTCTAACATATTTTAGAAAAATTTCGGCGGCATAACGACACGATACTAGAAACGGGACGAGGCCTAGCCTTATCCCCGGTCCAGTGAAGGCCCACGCCATTCACACATCAATCATATCAATTCATCTCACCAAACAATTCAATTTCAAACCAAATAATCTAACCAACTACACAACCAAACAATTAAACAAACAAGCCATCCATGGTCTGTGGATGACGGGTGTCGGGTGCTACTAAACACCGTCTGCATCCTAGTATATATATATATAACTAGAAAATTTAAATTGAAAGGTGAGAAGTTCTCACCCTTTCGCTAAACTGAATGACGCAATTCTTCATGGGTAGGAAATCTTCACCGTGCTTTCTTTCGTCTATTTCGTTGCCCTTATCCACTACCTATATAAAAATCGAATTTTTATTCGCTATTCAATATATAAAAATCGAATTTTTATTCGCTATTCAATATATAAAAATCGAATTTTTATTCGCTATTCAATATATAAAAATCGAATTTTTTTCGCTACGATATATACAAAGTTCATATTTTATTTGCTTCTTCATATATAAAGATAATATTTTTATAGTCTCTATTATATAAAAATCGAATCTTTAACTTGTTTATATATAAACAAAATCACCTTTTTAACTAAACAAAAATCGTGTGTTTAAAACACGGTCATTTGTAATAAAAATTATATTTTTACCTCTCAACAATATACATAAAAATCATATTCTGACTTACAATCCTTTTATATAAATTAAAATCGAATTTTTCTAAACAAATGTATTGTATAAATTTGAAAACTCACCGTGTCTTCGATGTGGAGGAGGGCTGGTGGTACGGGGTGATGGCCAGCGGTCTTGGGAGCCGCGGAGCACGCTGGAGAGGGGGTAGGGCTCAGCCGGTGGTCGGAAGGGAGGGGGGGGGCGACGCTTTACAGTGGCGGTGGCGGTTTAATTAGAGGAGAGAGGAGCGCCAAAGGGAAGGGGGAAGAAGGAAGAGATCGACGGATGAGGGGGGGGGGATCGATGGTGGTCTCCACTCGCGAGCGACGGCGGAGGGCGCCTGGGGCGACGGGGGGGTTTTGAAGTGGCGGCTGAGGAAGAAAACGGGTTTGGAGAAATGAATGAGGGTTCGGGCCCGTAAATGAATATATATTAATATTTTATTATTTAATTTTCTAATTTATTCTCCCATTGGTCGCTTTTCATCCGAACACCCAAATTGAACCCAACGACTGTCGCCCCTAACCAATTACCCCCATTCCGAACACAACGGGATATGCTTCGTAACCCAATTCGGCTGTTACAATCAGCTTTCGCTTAATTTAAAATATAAATCTATATATTCTATTTTAAACGTACATTTCAATTTACCGGGGTCGCATATTAACTCTATAAATTGCAGAAAAATATTTTCTAGCTTCGTATTGACGATACGGTCCTAACAAAACTAGTTTCGTCGAATTCTGAGACCGTTTGAAAAATGGCCAATTTCCAGTCGATTAAAATCAACTGAAACTGGTCAAACGCGTTTTCCTTTGCCACGCTCACATATTAATTCGAAAAATTATGAAATTTGAAACCTAGCAATAACTTGACACTGCGGATCCAACAAAAGTGGTTTCGTCGAAATCCGAGGTCGTTTGCAAAAAGTCCATTTTTAAGGGCCTTATATATATAAAAATATATATAAATTCCACAGCGACTATTTCTAATTTTAAACTGGACATATCTTATCATTTCTAAGATGAAATCCCAGTTTGTTAACTTCGTTGGAAAGATATCGTCAATTAGATCCTAATGTTTTTGGTTTCACTAAAATCCGGATTGTTTTGCACCCGGTACATTCATTTGAAGTTTGAAATCGAATTATCGAACTACCGCGCCATTTTCAATTCTATTTATAATTATATATAAATATTTATATTCTAACGACGACGCGTATAATATATACGTTCGAATTATATTCAAAATAAATTTCACGTCGATATTATTTAAAATAATTCATTTTAAATAATCAAAATTCGCTAAAATTGCCAAAATAAAAATTTTAAACTGGCCCAGAATTTGCGGGTTGTTACAATCTCCCCCACTTAAAACTTTTCGTCCCCGAAAAGGAACAAAGTCGAAAGTGGTTTGATTAATCAACTCTACGTTCGATCTGGCTTCCATTCTCCAACTCTTTAGTTTCTGAGAATTTTCAAAATTTCAAAAATTTGGCTAACACCCTAAATTTTGGAAAAATTTCGCCATAACCTCCCCTGCACCGGGAGCATCGGGGAATTTCAAATAGCTTCCCCGGTCCTTCAGATCTCAAAAAGAAAAAGAAAAAGCCAAGCGGCTAGCCAATAGGCTCACAAAATCATCATCACCCAAACAAAACAGTAAATTATGTAGTAAACATGTACCTATTTGTCGGGCAAACAAATTTTATTCTTCGGCTCTAGCCTCCTTGCTATGACCTGTTCAATGATATATATGCATATGCAATCAAATGCGACCAATTTTCAATACAGTTCAATATTTGGTTCAATTAGGCTAAATGGTTCAAAATTATCAAACAAATAAACAAACAACACAAACATCAATCAATTAGTGAATTAGAGTCTCAAATTCATAATTTTGATACATATAGTCAAAAATCAGATTTTTGATGCCAATTCACAACAATGTGTTCTAACTATATAAGTTTTGGTTCTCACACCAGCCTAATGGAAATATATAGATATCACACCTTCGTCACTCGAAAATAAATACTGGTAACGCTGCAGCATTATCAGAATCATCCCCGGGCAACTAGAATGTGATTCTATATCTACCCAATATATTAAAACTTTGAATATACGTTTGCAAGGCGTATATGCAAATTCTTTATATACTGAATTGTCCAAAATCAATATAAATAACTAATCAAATACGAATAGTTGATTTAAATCTTCAAAACAAAAATGTTTTCCTTTGAAAAATATACTCTTCACACTCGTTCTAGGATACTACTGATCCTATCTCTAACGAGTCATTCTAATTGGATATTACTAATCCAATATCTGATGAATTCTTTCGTATGGTTCTAACGTGCCTTGTTCTCTGCTTTGTAAACCAAAGCTCTGATACCACGTGTAAAGACCCGCAACTTCCCCGTAAAGGAAAGTGTCGGATAGTTCGAGAACAAACCACAACAGAACGCATATAAAAGAACATTTCACTGTATATTACAACAATGCATCAGATTACAAGAATATACAGAGTAACAATGAATATTACACAGAAATATCAGAGATTTAAATTACATTTAAATACATAGCAGCGGAAAATAATACAATACACAACCAGAAGAGATATACGGATACAAAGCTTTCCGGATATCATTCCAGCTGTAAACCAGGATCCTGTGAATATAAATCTGCAAAACCAAAACTACTAGCTGCCCGTGTCAAAATAAGGGCACCCAGAGTTTAGGTTAAAACAATAAACTCCAGGTCAGTCATGGGACTGGTGTGAGAACTAAAACAGTTATAAATCTTTATTTTAAAGATAGGTAAATCAAGGGACCACGCCGTATAACACGGAACGGGTTTCCACCCAAGAATACCAGTGCATAAAACAAACAGCGCAATGCTAAATAAAGGAAAATGAAGCTGTTATAAGACCCAGGTCCCATCACACAATGCAACGCAGCCGAGGATAGGGTTTTCCCTTATAACAGCCAAAGAATGCTTGATACGGTTAAAACAAATCGTTTGATACTATTATAAGTGCATAGTGTATAAAACAACTTCAAATCATAAGTATCAATCATAGGCGGCATGAGCGCCCCATCCCACTATGTCACCATACTAGGTTCTACAAATAAAACCGCAAATGTCACGTATTTGGAAATTGGATTTCCGTCTATGAACCGAGGCAAAAGATAGTCCTCCACCGATTCGAGACAATCTAGCCCATGTCTCAGGTCCCAGACTCAGGTGGGCCTTGGATCGTCAGGGCCGGTCCACCGATGTGGATTATTATGCCTGAACACTACGTCTCTCCGCCCTATGGGGCGTAAATGAGCCAACAAATGACTCCATCGGACCCGGATCGTCCGATCAAACCGAGGCGCCTCGCAACAGCAACAACAACATAAGTCAAACTCGTCAGGGCGTGTAAAACCACTGACGCCACTTCTAGCTAGAAAGAAACGCAAGTCCTCCCTGAGGTCCGTCTCCCGTTTTTGGTTCATACCGGGTGTGAAACTCGCGAAGCAAACGTTACACAAAGCTACGCCACAAAGGCCGTGCTTTGATCATCACCACAAGACTTTGCTTTTCAACAGAAGCCTCGATCAATTGCCACTTAGGCCTGCCACACAGGCAATTCACTCCATGCGTTTGATGTCCATCAATATATAACCCCTGAGCTCGTACGTCTCAGAGAAGGCGTTAAGCAAGAGAATAAATTCTCCGCCGCCAAACAGATATATATTTAATAGAGATCAATCACACAGACTAAAATCCAATGTCAGACACATAGTCCATTCACAAGTCCGTTCTGGGTCTGAACGAAACCGGAGGCACCTAGTACCCCGCATATCCTTCGATCTCCAAGTACGTCTGGACGATCACCAACTGTTTCCATCTTCTTGGGTGTACAACCCAATCAAGATCATCAGTAATTACCCAAACGACGTGAAGACTTCCGGTCTTCGACCATCGTCTTCATCTTCGACTTATCGTCGTATCAGTTATTCAGAATGGGATAAACCCGGTCTTTCCGAATAACTCGCGCATATTTTAAATAAGTGTTACACAAACACAACATACGCCTCATTCCAATTCATTAGTCACTAACCGTAAATTAATCAAGAGAATAATTCCCCAAATATTAACCCCGAAGGCCGAAACCAACATCAGATCAATATCCAGAAAACCATTCTGCTTGGCTAACCGACAGTTAGTTTCTAAATTTCACGTTCATAGGGAAAGGTTCCCATTAATTTTATCAAAGATAAATTCCTGGAATTTATTCTTTAATCTACTTTTGAATTTCGATTCAACTAGTCGGGATTAACGAAACTTACCGAAGTAATCATTTGTTTTAATTTCCCAATCCCAACCTATTCATCCCATGAAGTAAAACTGGTAATACTTCATATCTAACACCACGGTGTTATCGGTAAACTCAATTACCATTTCACGTTCAAATCTAATTAAAGATTTGACTATCGCCTGGAGCAAAACTGGTGGTACTCCATTTTCGATCTTTTCAATCTAATTAAAGATTCATTAAAACTCTACTTAGTTTTAATCGTTAACTGGGTTAAAGAATCAGTGTCATTTAAAACACAGTTCACGATAAACCCAAAATCACATTCCATTAATTATCGGGTTAAAGAACAAGTGTTATTTAAAACACTGTTCACGATAAACCCAAAAATCAATACCAATTCAATTCCAATTAAATATTATTCAATTGGTACACTTCATTAAATCTAAATAAAAAGATTTAATCTTTTCACAACTGGGTTCAAGAACAGTGTTAGTGAAGACACCATTCACGACAAACCCAAATCACATTTGATATTCAATACTAGGCTCTGAATAGAAAATATATCGGCTTATATTCAATATCAAATTCTACGACTAACAAATGCCGTATTGGAAATAACGATATAAATATATATATCTTTCAAATTTCCATAACAACATCTGTATAATCACGAATTCCAACATCGAGATATTCCGAAGACAATTTCGATTCAAATCCACTCCAATGCAATCATTGGAAATTTTGGTTATTTTCAAAACCCTTTTCAAATTCAATTTATTTATTTAAAAATAAATAGAATTATAATTCTAGTTCAAAACTTGTTCATTTCGATAAAAATCTATTTTTATCTTTTCAAATATGGAGTTTTTCATCCCAATCCTTTCTAAATCATTTCTTATGATTTTACACAAATTATTACTATTTTTAATAATTTTATCAAGGCCCGTATAGTCGATTTCCATCAATGGCCATCGAACTGCACTTACAGCGACCTTTTTCAAATTTGATTTGGACATAATTCCAAATCCAACCGTTAGATTTCAAATTTCTAATATTCGTTAGAAAGCTCTTTTCGATACGAACCCAACGGTTCCGGTTTTAGGAGAATCCGACGGTCGGATCTCCCGTAATGTCCGTTTGAAATAAATGGTCGAAATTCACGAACTGCCGCGGCGCGGCGCGTTCTATTCAGGCCATTATATTATATATATAATATATATAATATATATATCGTCGATTTCTATTTAAAACGAATTATATAAATAGTTTTGAATTCGTTTCAAAAACATTTTCAACTTCCATTTCAATTCAAATCAAAATTGAATTCCTCTTTATAAATTCGTTTTAAAATCCATTTCTATTCAATTCAAATTTCAATTCAATTTGAATTCATTTCACTTCGCTTTCAATTCAATTTGAATTCGTTTTCAATTCAATTCATTTCGAAATCGTTTTCAATTCAATTCATTTCGAAATCGTTTTCAATTCAATTCATTTCGAAATCGTTTTCAATTCAATTCATTTCGAAATCGTTTTCAATTCAATTCATTTCGAAATCGTTTTCAATTCAATTCATTTCGAAATCGTTTTCAATTCAATTCATTTCGAAATCGTTTTAAAATCGATATAAACATCGTTCACGTCTAAATGGCGTCAATCTAATCAACACGGCTTCATACATTTCTATTTCAAATATTTCTTTTTCAAAATAGTTGTTATTATCAAAATATTTCGTTCAACACATGACCAATCTCAAAGGATGAGTACTGTCAACACATGAACTTTTATTTTATATTGATAAAGATGTAAATTTTATTATCAAAATATTTCGTTCAACACATGACCAATCTCAAAGGATGAGTACTGTCAACACATGAACTTTTATTTTATAATATTCTTTATTTTCTAAATTGGAATGAGGCCCAATCAATCACCATATAATGTTAATTATATGGATTTTCATACAACACATGTATATAATAGCATTGAAAAATAATCAACCATCAACCAAAGTGCACTACACTGTATAAGCATCAAATATAGACATTTAACGCTTATAGCAGCTTGTCAATCAATCGATCGACATATTTAATCAATCAGGATGAGTGAACTTCAAGTTTCATCCCAACACCCGTGTGGGGTTTCAAACAATCAAACAAATATTTTATTCGTGCAGTTGGGCGATGTGTAAAATTTTATCGTTCCAATCAATGTCATTCAAATAAGTGTACATAAACAAACCGTCCGGTTTGTAAATGAATATTTTATTTATTCACATTCACGTTAAAAATTATATTTTTAACGATAAAACATTTTATTCCAACATATGAATTTCTATTAAGTTCATTCTTTAAATAAAATGATATTTTTATTTTTCTAACATATTTTAGAAAAATTTCGGCGGCATAACGGCACGATACTAGAAACGGGACGAGGCCTAGCCTTATCCCCGGTCCAGTGAAGGCCCACGCCATTCACACATCAATCATATCAATTCATCTCACCAAACAATTCAATTTCAAACCAAATAATCTAACCAACTACACAACCAAACAATTAAACAAACAAGCCATCCATGGTCTGTGGATGACGGGTGTCGGGTGCTACTAAACACCGTCTGCATCCTAGTATATATATATATAACTAGAAAATTTAAATTGAAAGGTGAGAAGTTCTCACCCTTTCGCTAAACTGAATGACGCAATTCTTCATGGGTAGGAAATCTTCACCGTGCTTTTCTTTCGTCTATTTCGTTGCCCTTATCCACTACCTATATAAAAATCACATTTTTACTTTGCTATTCAATATATAAAAATCGAATTTTTATTCGCTATTCAATATATAAAAATCGAATTTTTATTCGCTATTCAATATATAAAAATCGAATTTTTATTCGCTATTCAATATATAAAAATCGAATTTTTATTCGCTATTCAATATATAAAAATCGAATTTTTTTCGCTACGATATATACAAAGTTCATATTTTATTTGCTTCTTCATATATAAAGATAATATTTTTATAGTCTCTATTATATAAAAATCGAATCTTTAACTTGTTTATATATAAACAAAATCACCTTTTTAACTAAACAAAAATCGTGTGTTTAAAACACGGTCATTTGTAATAAAAATTATATTTTTACCTCAAAACAATATACATAAAAATCATATTCTGACTTACAATCCTTTTATATAAATTAAAATCGAATTTTTCTAAACAAATGTATTGTATAAATTTGAAAACTCACTGTGTCTTCGATGTGGAGGAGGGCTGGTGGTACGGGGTGATGGCCAGCGGTCTTGGGAGCCGCGGAGCACGCTGGAGAGGGGGTAGGGCTCAGCCGGTGGTCGGAAGGGGGGGGGGCGACGCTTTACAGTGGCGGTGGCGGTTTAATTAGAGGAGAGAGGAGCGCCAAAGGGAAGGGGGAAGAAGGAAGAGATCGACGGATGAGGGGGGGGGGTCGATGGTGGTCTTCACTCGCGAGCAACGGCGGAGGGCGCCTGGGGCGACGGGGGGGGGGGGGGGGGGGGGGGTTTTGAAGTGGCGGCTGAGGAAGAAAACGGGTTTGGAGAAATGAATGAGGGTTCGGGCCCGTAAATGAATATATATTAATATTTTATTATTTAATTTTCTAATTTATTCTCCCATTGGTCGCTTTTCATCCGAACACCCAAATTGAACCCAACGACTGTCGCCCCTAACCAATTACCCCCATTCCGAACACAACGGGATATGCTTCGTAACCCAATTCGGCTGTTACAATCAGCTTTCGCTTAATTTAAAATATAAATCTATATATTCTATTTTAAACGTACATTTCAATTTACCGGGGTCACATATTAACTCTATAAATTGCAGAAAAATATTTTCTAGCTTCGTATTGACGATACGGTCCTAACAAAACTAGTTTCGTCGAATTCTGAGACCGTTTGAAAAATGGCCAATTTCCAGTCGATTAAAATCAACTGAAACTGGTCAAACGCGTTTTCCTTTGCCACGCTCACATATTAATTCGAAAAATTATGAAATTTGAAACCTAGCAATAACTTGACACTGCGGATCCAACAAAAGTGGTTTCGTCGAAATCCGAGGTCGTTTGCAAAAAGTCCATTTTTAAGGGCCTTATATATATAAAAATATATATAAATTCCACAGCGACTATTTCTAATTTTAAACTGGACATATCTTATCATTTCTAAGATGAAATCCCAGTTTGTTAACTTCGTTGGAAAGATATCGTCAATTAGATCCTAATGTTTTTGGTTTCACTAAAATCCGGATTGTTTTGCACCCGGTACATTCATTTGAAGTTTGAAATCGAATTATCGAACTACCGCGCCATTTTCAATTCTATTTATAATTATATATAAATATTTATATTCTAACGACGACGTGTATAATATATACGTTCGAATTATATTCAAAATAAATTTCACGTCGATATTATTTAAAATAATTCATTTTAAATAATCAAAATTCGCTAAAATTGCCAAAATAAAAATTTTAAACTGGCCCAGAATTTGCGGGTTGTTACAGATAATATTTTCAAAACGTTATATTTTGAAATCACTTCGTTTTCTATATTCATTATAAAAATGAATAAAATCGATATAAATATCGTTCACGTCAAAATGGCGTCAATCTAATCAACACGGCTTTTATTCAACACATGAATGTTTATTCTATTCAACACATAAATGTTTATTCTATTCAACACATGAATATTTATTCTATTCAACACATGAATATATTTTCTATTCAACACATGAATTTATTTTCTATTCAACACATGAATATATTTTCTATCCAACACATGAATTTATTTTCTATTCAACACATGAATATATTTTCTATTCAACACACAAGAATTTTCGTTCTATTCAACACATGAATATATTCTTTTATAATATTCTTTATTTTCCCAATTAGAATGATTCCCAATCAATTACCATATAATGTTAATTATATGGATTCCATACAACATATGTATATAATAGCAACGATAAATCATCAACCATCATCCAGAGCGCACCACACCACTGCATAAGCATTAAATATCAATAATTAATGCTTACACAGTCTGTCAATCCATCGATTGACATACAACTAAACAATCGAGATTAGTGTACGTCAAATATCATCCCAATACCCGTGTGGGGTTCAAATCGACAAACACATATTTTTATTTGTGGAGTTGGGCGATGTGTAAAATTTATCGTCCCAATCAATATCAGTCAAATCAGTGTATATAAACAAATCGCTCGATTTGTTTATTACTATTTATTTTATATACACGTTAAAAATCATAGTTTTAACTTTAAAATATTTTCCACTATAAAATATTTTATTTCATTCCACATCACACAATCAAATTTCACAACATAGCAATCAAACAAACAAGTCATCCACGGTCTGTGGACGACGGGTGCTGCTAAGCACCATCTGCATCCTAGTATATATTTGAACTAGAAAATAAAATATAAGTGAGGAGTTCTCACCGAGAGCTAAATCCAACTCCGCTTCTCTTCATATGTAGAAAATCTTCGCCACTAGCCGTTTGTCACTTTCGTCGTCCGTATACGCTACATATATAAAAATCACATTTCTATTATGCTATGGTATAAATAAAAATCATACCTTTACATAACTAAAAATCTGATCTTTTCTTGTTTAAAAATATAATCTTTCCTATTTCAAAAATATGATCTTTTCTATTATAAAAATCCATTCTTTCTCTACTTAAAATTGTATTTTTACTTTGCTAATATATATATATATATATATATATATATATATATCATATTTTTGATCTTCACATCTGATAAAAATCATTTTTTTTTTATTATCATACTTATATAAAAATTATATTTACATCGCCTTTCCAACAATAAAGATCATATTTTTATTCTTTATATAATGTAAAAATCATATTTTTAATCTTCCTATAATATAAAAATCATATTTTTAAGACAACACTTTGCATATAAAAATCGAATTTTTATTGCAACTTCATGTATGTAAAAATCAAAATTTTCTACTATGAAAAATCTAATTTTCCTTCTATGAAAAATCACACCTTTTTAATGAACAAAATCAAATTTTTACTTCATTAAAAATCCGTCCTTTCTTTGCTAATATCACATATAAAAATCGTATTTTTACTTTGATGTCAAACATATAAAGATCGAATTTTTACTACCTATATAATATATAAAAATCCTATTTTTATCGTAACATTTATATTAAAACTGAAAAACAAAAATAAATAAATAAGCAAAAATAAAATAATCAAAGGAAAACTCACGGTGCTCGTCGGTGGTAGAGGAGGCTCGGGGAGTTAATCACTCGCTTTCGAAACAATAAAAATTGGATCTTTGAACACGGGAAGGACCATGGACGGATTTTGGCGAAGTGGGGGCGCGGTCGGGGTTTGATGTGGCGGGGGAGGTGCGCCCGGGGTCGAGGAGGCGTCGGCATGGGGTTCAGGTGGAAGGAAATGGTCAAAGGGGTGGATGGCGGCGGGTTTGGGCGTGGCGACTGATTCGGAGGTTCTCTGGTGAGGTATTCGCGAGGTGGGGGTTCCAAGAGGGGGAGGCGGTGGTGCCACGGAGGGCGGAGGTCGGCGTCGCGGCGGAAAGGGGGGGGGGAAGGGTCGCCGTCGCTGGCGGCTTAGGGATTCGAGCGGGAGTTTTTTTTTCTTTTTTCTTAAGAACGACTTTTGACCGGGGAGAGAGAAAATAGAGTGGGGGGTAAGGGTGAGGTTTATTATATAATTAATTTAATTTTAATTCCCCAAAAAGTAACTTTTTATTTCAAACTCTAAACGTGACCCACCGCCTGTCGTACATAGCTAATTACCCCCATTTCGAGCACATTGGGATATGTATCGTAGGCTGATTCGACTATTTCGATTAGTTTTCGTCAAAATCAAAAATATAAATCTATATATTGAATTTGAACGCACATTTCCATTTACCGGGGCCACATACAGACTCTAAAAATTCCCGAAAAATATTTTCTAGCCTCGTATTGACGATACGGTCCTAACAAACTAATTTCGTCGAATTCTGAGGCCATTTGAAAAATGGCCATTTTCCAGTCGATTAAAATCAACTAAAACTGGTCAAACGCGTTTTCCTTTGCTACGCTCACATATTGATTCAGAAAATTACGAGTTTTGAAATCTAGCAATAACTTGACATCACGAATCCAACAAAAGTAGTTTCGTCGAAAACCGAGGTCATTTGCAAACTTTCCATTTTTAAGGGCTATATTTTCCATAGCGACTATTCTGAATTTTCATCTGGGCGTATCTTTTGATTCCCGCTATGAAATTTCAATTTTTCGGATTCGTTGGAAAGATATTTTCAAATAGATTCTAATATTTTTGGTTTTGCTAAAATCCGGTTTATTTTGAATCTTGCACATTCATTTGAACTTTGAAATCGAAATTTCAAACTACCGCGCCATTTTAGGCTCGTTATATAATTAAAATAAATTATTTATATTCTAATGACGATTCGAATAAATATATATGTTCTAATTCTATTCAAAATAAATTTCTCGTCGATGTTATTTAAAATAATTCATTTTAAATATTCATTTTACACATCAGTTCAAGCCTAGTTGGGCTACATCAGTTTGACCCAACTTGAGTACGTAGACAAACACTTAAGTGAAGTAGCTTTTCCTTTTATTTATTTTGAAAATTAGGGGAAATGATGATTGTTTTCAATATCATTAGATTTTGTTGTTTGTTGTAGAAGAAGGGAGAATGAATAAGATATTAGTCTACGTTATTAAGAAATGAGATCTTATGTTTGTATAAATATAAGACTTTCAAGAGCAGGTTGGACCCATGGGAAATCCAATTGTTTTTTTCTTAAGCTGAAGAGAGAGACCATGTATAGTAACATATGCATCATCGTTGTTCGACTAGCCCAACTAGGCTGGATCTAGTTAGGTTAGAATTATACTTTTGAAAAACATTGTAAATTATAACAGTCGTTCTTTTATTGCCCGTTATAAATCTTGAAACAGTTCGAAGTCAAACAAGATCAAATGGCGAGTGATACTACCATTGTAAACAAACAGATGATTTTTTTGGTATTAAACATGAAAAAAGATTGTTGTAGCCGGTACACGCAATCATTGGAAATGAATACTGATGATTAAATGTTGCACCATCAATACAAAAGCCATAGTCAAATTTATTTCTATGCATTATCCCCTCTTTCATTTCCAAACTACCTGTTGCATCATTAAATTCAAAATTGTTGAATAAATTATTGATCGAATCAAAGTCATAAAATTTTAGATTCAGTTACAGTGTTAAATGATTGTATTGAATCATGAAGCAAATAATTTGATAATTCGTTTATGCTTATAGAGTTGAAACTATTATCTAAAAGAATATTTTATAAAGATCCTTGAAATTTGAAGTATAATTAACATCATCATTATCCTTAAACCGCCAAGCACTTCCTAAATTAATCTGTTTGACTTTTATCGAATCTATGTGTTATGATCTAAAACAATGTGTTTAAATAATCATAAGCATTATTTCAAGTATTAGCTATTTAAATAGTATCACATTTTCAATTATTTAGTGTGAAAGTTATCAGGAACCTATTTTTATACGATTTTAGCAAGTGTAAAAACATAAAAAGTTGTTAGAACTTGCAAAATATAATACCACTTCATTGTTATGGGAAAAACTTTTAAGAATGTGTTCTACAATATTTCACATAAATTATGAATGTATTCTTTTTTTCTTTACAACTACCAACAAAAATTTGTGTTAAAACATCGTTAATGCATGTGATAATGTTTTACCTTTTTTTCCTTTAAGTAAATCATCTCTCCTAGCTCTAAAGAAAAAGTAAATCGTCTATCCAAGCCACTTTGAAACCAATGTGATATTTACTTAATTGGTTTCAGTATATTACAAATTACTTCTTTGTTTGTTACTCTTTTTTATCCTATTCAAAACACAAGTCTCAAATATCTTCATAAGAAAAGAAATCGAGGAAAAAACCATCAAAAACTTAGCTAAACTAAGGTTGCTTATAATTCAAACACGCTTCAAACCATCATTAGAAAAAGGAAAAAAAAGAAAAAAGTAAGAATTTCTTTTGAATATAATTTTGTCATTTGTTGTCGCTTCAGCAGATTTAAAGGGGTGAAAATGCCACGGAGAGGGGCATTATTAATGAGGGTAAAATGGGAAAAACAATATTTTCCCTCCTGCCATGTAGGATTTCCCCATTTTCCCCTCTTCCATTTATTTATTTTCTGGCGAAAATAGCATAATTTCCTTTCTCCTCCGTTTTCCTTTTTTCCAACTTTTACGGAGTTAGCTTTATATTCATGGCCTTTCTACATAGGTTGCGTCAATTTTAAGTAGAAAGCGATTACTCATTTCAGCCGATTCCTCTTCTCCCTTTTGTGCCTTTTCTCAGATACAGTAGTCAGTATGTATTTGTATTATGATTATTTATTATGCGTTGTCTCACAGTTTCAATATCCATTATTCCATTTGTTGTTCAAAACATCCATGGCTACATATCATTCAGTATTTTTCATGGTTGTATTTTGGTTTCAAATGTCTATTGCATAAGTAAAATCATGGTTTCAAAAAAATTCTTCTGATATATCAACTTTTATGGTTTAAAACAATGTGTTTCATATTAGTATTAGTAGCAAAAATAATCATAAGCATTATTTCAAGTATTAGCTATTTAAACAGTATCACAATTTCAATTATTTAGTGTGAAAGTTATCCGGAACCTATTTTTATATGATTTTAGAAAGTGTAAAAGCATAAAAAGTTGTTGGAACTTGCAAAATATAATACCACTTCATTGTTATGGGAACAACTTTTAAGATTGTGTTCTACAATGTTTCACATTAATGAATGTATTCTTGTTTCTTTACAACTACCAATAAAAATTTGTATTTTAAAACATCGTGAATGCATGTGATAATGTTTTACTTCTTTTCCTTTAACTAAATCATCTCTCCTAGCTCTAAAAAAATGTAAATCGTCTCTCCAAGCCACTTTGAAACCGATGTGATATTTACCTAATTGGTATCAGTATATTGCAAATTACTTCTTTGTTCATTACTCTTTCTTATCCAATTCAAAACACAAGTCTCAAATATCTTTATAAGAAAAGAAATTGAGGAAAAAGCCATTAAATTCTTAGCTAAACTAAAGTTGTTTATAATTCAAACATGCTTCAGTCAACTATTAGAAAAAGAAGGAAAGAAAAAAGTAAGTTTTTTTTTAATATAATTTGCTTTGTCATTTTTTGTCGCTTCAGCATATTTAGAGGGCTGAAAATGCCACAGAGAGGTGAATTATTAATGAGGGTAAAATGGTAAAAGAAATATTTTCCCTCCTGCCATGTTTCGTAGCCCTCAAGGATTTCCCCATTTTTCCCTCTTCCATTTATTTATTTTCTTGCAAAAATAGAAAAATTTCCTTTCTCCTCCGTTTTCCTTTTTTTCCAACTTTTACGGAATTAGCTTATATTCATGGCCTTTCTTCATAGATTGCGTCAATTTTAAGTCGAAAGCACATACTCATTCGACATATTCCTCTTTTCCCTTTTGTTCCCTTTTCTCAGATACAGTAGTCGGTATGTATTTGTATTATGATTGTCTATTATGTGTTGTCTTACGGTTTCAATATCCATTATTCCATTTGTTGTTCAATACATCCATGGTTACATATCATTCAGTATTATTCATGATTGTATTTTGGTTTCAAATGTCTATTGCATAAGTAAAATCATAGTTTCAAAATTTTCTTCCGATGTATCAACTTTTATGGTTTTTAAATGCTACTTTTCATAGTTGTTCATGGTTCATATATCCATGATTTTAATGTTTTTTCTCATGATTGTGTATTGATTATGGCTTCCATCTTTCAGGATTGTTGATGGTATCAATGTTTTTCTTTGAACTTGAATATCAATTTTTCATAGTTTATAATGCATAAGAAAAGGTATAATGCAGAGGTATAATATTGTTTGTATATCATTTTATTTCATTTATCATGATAACTAATAAAAATGTTCACAAATGTAAGCAAACAATAATTTGACTATTCAACATTCAGAATTCAACTTTTTGCAATTAAAACAAATGCAATCTTTACAAGTTCAATTGCAATAGGCATTTAACTATCCTAAAGCTTATTAGTCAAAAAAATAAGCAAAAACCATGGTGGGATATTGAACCCTTGTTGAAATAATCATTCTTGTAACGCCCTGCCATTTCGACTGCTCCAAGTCGGTAATTAAACCAATTCAGAGTGTTCAAAACGACAACTCATTATTAGCTTACAGGGTTCAAATAGAAAGTACACACAGAATCACAGAACATAAATGTTTGCAGCTGAATAAATTTTTATATACATAATATCAGAGTTTTACAAATCATTTTATACAATGGAAGAATTTATAAATACAGCACATGATTTTTAGATTTAAAGTTTACTTTCTCAATCGGTCCTTGTGCGCACAAATGCGTCTTCACATTCCTCTCCAGTTTGCTAGTTGAAATCTTTAAATCTGGAACACTTAGGATCTGACCCGAGCGTTCCATGCAAAATACACAAAACACACGAGTCAAGATTAAACTTAATTCAAGTTAGCAAAATTCGATAATCACAAAATATAACTTGTTTAATCTCGATAAGTTATTAAATAATACGAGTATCTAAAGCACTGAAGCGCCAAAATAAACATTACAAAACAACTCGACATGTGTGTGCGGTTTCATGCTTGGGCTGTGAACTTAGTATTGGCGAGATAGTAGCCATGTACATGCTACCATAAGTAGTGTGGAACAAGCTAAAATAAGTAATACCTCCTAATAAGGCATGGAAGTGGAAGAAGATACTAATTTTAAACCAATGTAAACGAAAAAGATAACAATTATATATATATATATACACACATGGTGCATGCATAGGGAAAAGGTACTGTAAACATACTTGGAAAACTAAAATGCAGTGCACAAATAAACGGTCCATGTATGAGTGAATGTCAGTAACGCATGGATAGAGTTTAATGCAAATAGAAAGGACCTATGTTCCAAAGCATGATACTATTTTACTAATTCGATTGCAAGCTTTAAGGCAACCAGTCATAATTTTATTAAGAGAGTACTGGGTTCAAAAGAAACAATATCAAACCATAACCAGGTACATACACATGTAAGTATGTTATACTGTACTTCAGGTATTTTTTTTCATATTTCATACAGTTATAGTAAATAATGGTATGCACTGGAAATCTAGCCAATATATTGTGTCCACATATTCATATAACAAGCGTAATTGAAAGTCAGGCTTCAAAAACTAGTACTACACAACAAGTAGTGATCATGGCCGAAAAATCAAGTGGGAGAAAAAAAAAGAACAGACTTGACAATTCTTTGCTGAATGATAGCAACCAACAATGACTCAATTTAAATAGTTTTAACAGTCCATTTCCTTTTCATGAGTTCACAACATATGGTATTTTTTTTGAGTTATTACATGCGTCCTTGAATGAACTAATGCATGCAGAAAAATAAGTAATTGTTCTTTCAGATAAAATATGCATTGTTTTTTTTTTCTTTCAGGTCACAATGATATAGGACATGCAACCAACGAACAAAAATTTGATATCAAATTGGTATAGGAAAATCAAGACTTAAACAAATTCCTTGTACCCATTGGGAAAATCACACAGCAAGGGTAGTGGCACTTTATATAACCATGTATGTAAATAAATGGTATTCCTAACATACTAAAGTGATTGCATGGCATCAACATAACTAGCGGCTTTTAAAACTTTAAGACAACATCAAAAAAAAAAAAAAATGATTGTCAAGCGGGAAAGCAAGGCAGTCGACGAAAAATAAAGTATCAAACAACGGGCCTCAACCAATTATTCTCGGAGGAATCCGAATTCGTGAACTTGCCAAAAGTTTAATCGTAAGAAAAACTTACTGTTGGTCATGACGTAGGTGACAGTTGCAGGTTCGATTTTGAGGCGGTGCGGCTATCGGACGACGATTTAATGACAACTTCATTAATGCGGGCGAATGGATCCAGCTGCAGGTGGACAACTTGTGCGTTTGGGAAAGAGGTGGAGTTTTTTTTTTTGAAGACAAAAGGGAGAAGCGGACCTCTTTGGCGGCTATTACTGCGGCGCGGGTTTCAGATGAAACGGGAGTGGAGCAAATTCAGTCTTTGCGATTTGGACTTGGTGGAGGTGAATGCTCGGCTTGAGGAGCAAAAGGCTAGGGGAGCAGTGTGGTGAAATTTGGCGAAGGCGGAACCTTGGAAGAGGCCACACTTCCGATTTGGGGATTTTGAGATTTTTTTTTTGGAAGAAGAATTTATTTGTCGGCTGAAAATAAAAAATGAGGACAGGATGGAGTTGCTCTTATATATATATATATATATATATATATATATATATATATATATACACGCGGATAAGCATCAAGTTAGTGACCAAAAGAATAGGTAGGAGAGAGTGGAACAATTAAAAGAAAGTGAACTATAGGGAGTAATTGACGGCAGTTATAAAAGAATTTGAATTTTAAATTGAACGTCTCATTCACGATGCACGTTTTCCATTAATTCCAAGAGAACAGTTCCAAATATGGGCGACACAGATTTTTATTCATTTACTATTTATAGTCACATATTTGCTTAAATATGGTAGGGCCAAATAATTGGGTTTACCAAAAAATAAAATCCAACCGTTTCTACAGTTTCAGATTAAATAACAAAACGTACAACATAAAAATGGCCTTTGTTAAAATGCGTTGATACTTAAAGAAAGAGCATCCTTTGTTTAACAGGAAACAAGAAGAAGAGGAAAAAAAGATATTTAAAATGGTAGAACTCAAAAGATAGTTAACGCCATGCATGCTTTATGAGACAAGTGATGACAAATGTGAACATATATATGCATGCAAAAGGTTAATGCTTTTTTATTGTGACGATTCAAATTTAAGGAGAAGTGGAAGGGAGAAAAAATGAAGTAACGAATTGAAAGAGATGAAGGTTTTGGAAATGTATTAATATAGACATGGGTAATTTATGGTACTAAATAAACGAATGCATGTATGGTTTAAAGTTAAAAAGGGAACTTGAAATAAAGACAACTTGAAAATGAATGGCCACCGCATGTGTATTACTGTATGAAACGTTGTCTGTTCAGAAAAAAATGCATATGTTGAAAATATAACAAATTGTAGCAATTCAAAATTTACAGTGAATGCATGCATTTAATAAGGGTAGGCAATGCATGGCCTTTTTGTTTTATACATAATAAAAGGCCTACAGACTAAATAACCTTTTTTAACTTCAATACTAAAATAAATACAGTAATACACTAGAGATACATGGAAAGGTTGGACAATAAATATGTTTTATGTTTTGCTTGTTTTTTTAATATTTATTTATTATTATAAATGTTAACATTAATTTTCGTTAACTGTGATAGTTAAAACATACATTATATATCGTTGACACTCCGTTGTGTTATAATTTTTCCTATACAAAATTAAACTGGAAACAGTCACAAATTTATTTTCAATTATCGCATTAATTCCTATATTGAACCTTTAAATAAAATCAAGGATTCAACTATTAAATTTTATCGATAATAACTTAAAGTTGGTTATTCCGTATGCACATACAAATTGATTATTTTCATCATTATAAACCACAATTTAACAAATTAATTAAAGAAGATTTGAACATGTAATCCCCATTTCAAATTTCTACGCGTTATATTTTGAAAAAACAAGGAAATAATTAAAGAAAATGGCCACATATATATATATATTGTTAGAATTTATTTCATCTGCAAGCCACATATTATTTTCAATCAAACATTTAGCAGAAATTAATAAATTTCATTAATAACAAAAAAAACTTTATTTGAAAACCATTTTTACATTCAATAATTAAATTAAATTCGATAACTTAAATGATTGAAATATATGGGATGTTACAATCTCCCCTACTCAGAACTTTTCGTCCTCGAAAAGGAGAGGTTAAAAAAATATGCATATGTGTACAACAAAATACATACTAATACAAAATTTAGTTTAAACGAAATAAAAATAGGCTTTTAAACAAACTTAAAATATTTATAACAAAACTTAAAATTTGAAAATATGATTCCTATGTGTAAAAACAACTTTTGAAATAGGAAATAAGAATTTTATTGAAAATTTAAAGCTGTTGTATTTATTAAGGCGTTTAAAACTTTTCTTTCTTAATCTATTATGTTGAAGTTATATATATTTAATTGCTGGTTACTGGTTTGTTATTTAACATTTGAAAATACTTAATAACTCGAAGTTTAACAAGTTTACTGTCGTTCTTACAGACGTTAGGCATACGCTGGTCAGGCATGTGACTAAAATATCTTAGTATTAAATATACTTGTTTTAACTCATAGTGAATATACTTAAAACATTTAAAATAGATATGGAAATTACGTTCCCCCATGGATCGCGGTTACTCAGCTATTATGCTACTATCTCAGTAGAATTGCTTGTAACCGTAGGTATCACACCCCTCAAATTTCGTTATGGTTGTTGCCATAGACCGCAGTTACATAGCGGTTACGACCACTATCTCAGTGGAACCGCTTGTACTGTAGGCATCGCGCCCCTCGAATTTCGCTATGGCATCTAGATCGCAGTTACATGACGGTTACGACCACTATCTCAGTGGAACCACTCGTAACTATAGGCTTCGTACCCCTCGAATTACGCTAGAACAGATAAGTAATAACAATCAATGTGATCCCACCAAGTGGGATTCTGATATCGATGGATACTCCAATCAACGGAGCACCAACGTAGCTACAATTTTCAATTTTCAATTTACAATGGAAGGCAATTTCCATATCTTCGTTTGGAAAACATACATACTAAATATATATAGTACTTCATTTCGCGTTTCGCATATATCGCACTAACATAACTATCGGTTTACATAAGATTTTCTTTTCAAATCACGTTTTCCAACATATCATTCTCATATAAATTCTACAATATAAGACTACTATTTCAATCAGTTATCTTCCAAACCAACGTTCTTTGAATTAATCTCATACATATATAAGTCATATAAGTTTCAAATATTTTAAATCACAATATTCATAAGTCGATAAATCTTCAAAATTTTCATTTCAATATCAATTTAGTTTTGATTTCACAATTGATTTGAATATTCAATATCATTTCAAATCTAGTTCATATTAACAATCAATTCATTATTAAAACTTCACTTTCGATTTGGGTTACATATCACAAATATCATTAATCAATTGAATATTTACATTCAGTCACTTATCTAAACGGTTTCAAGTATTTTCGACGTTTAAATCGGAAACATACAATCATCCCACTTTCGAGACTCGTAAATAAACATATGATAATGATGCATCAATCATCAGAATCATCCTTGGGCGACTAGAGTGTGATTCTATATCTGTCTAGTACGCATAAGACATTGTACATACGCTGGCCAGACGTATATTCGAAATCTTCTCATACCGACAGTCCAATCTCGACGTCGAATAAAATACTCAAAACTCTTATCATAAATTATATTTCAAAATAATTTCGCTTTTCAAAGTATTTATTTAATTTTAAGTAATTCATATTTTCAAAATACGCTCTCTCAACAGTGATTCTTGTGATAATTCCACTCATTCTAGAGTATTGCAACTCTATCTCTAATGAGTTTTTAAACCCGATAAGCTAAGCTTTGTCAAGCCAAAGCTCTGATACCACTTGTAACGCCCTACCATTTCGACCGTTTCAAGTCGGTAATTAAACCAACTCAGAGTGTTCAAAATGACAGCTCGTTATTAGCTTACAGGATTCAAATAGAAAATACACATAGAATCACAGAACATAAATATTTGCAGTGGAATAAATTTTTATATACATAATATCAGAGTTTTACAGATCAATTTATACAATGGAAGAATTTATAAATACAGTACATGATTTTTAGATTTAAAGTTATCTTTTTCAATCGGTCCTTGTGCGCACAAATACGTCTTCACATTCCTCTCCAGTTTGCTAGTTGAAATCTTTAAATCTGAAACACTTAGGACCTGACCCGAGCGTTCCATGCAAAATACACAAAATGCCCAAGTTAGGATTAAACTTATTTCAAGTTAGCAAACTTCGATAATCACAAAAATATAATTTGTGTAACGACCCGGGGATTTTCGGCTCCGAAAATCGACACAAATACCAATGTCGACTATTCAGACATTGGAAATACTAGATAATTAATAGAAAGAAGTCAGAGGGTGAGAATAGATAAGGTAGAACTATTAGAATAGAAGAAGAAGAATGCAACAACATCAGAGTAACACAAATCTCACAGCGGAATGAATAAATTATAGTATCCAAAATAACTGTGAAACAAAAATTTGTATTTGTATATTAGAGTACAACACTTACATCACAGCGGAAATAAACAATAACTATAAAATCCTGAAGCCTCCTGCCCCAGTTCCTCCAAGAATTCCTGGAAATACCAGAACTACTTGACTGCCCGTACAAATTTGTGCACCCAAGAGTTTAGGATAAAACAAAATAAACTTTGGGTCAGTCATGAGACTGGGGTGAGTAAACTCCAACTATTCGGTTTAACTTTTCAAAATCATTTTCAAAAGAAATGATAATCGTAAGACCGATCCACACATGAAAACAAATGGTTTTTACCTAACGATAACCCAAAACATTTTCAAAATTAATACTTTTCAGATATTATAATAATGGCTAATCACAAATAATTAACAATCTACCAGAACGCTTGCATCCACGCTCCACATATATATAGTATACAATCAAAACCACAGGCGCTTACTAGAGATTGGATTCTGACTATGACAAGGTATGGAACCACCTGCCGATAGTGTACCTCTAGAGAGGAATACACTGGGTTCAACAAGAACGTCTTGCAACCGACCCACACATGACCAGCCACTCATTTCTCTTAATTGTATCGAATATATTGTCACCTACGGTTGCTAGCAACATAACCATTCCCGGGAGATATAGAAGCGAAAAGAAGTAACAAATATGAATATTCTCTAGATAGTGACAATACATCCTAATGGGAGCGACCCACATAGCCATGTTGCCTGCCCAAATTTTGTCATTTCCCGGTTGATGAGGCTTGAGGTCATAACATATCTTTTGACAGATCATACATTCATTTACTTTGAATGCCACATCACATCGTCATACCCCCTAAATCACAAATTGATTTCCACAAAAATACCACGGGTATACAGCTAAGAGAAACGAATTCCTCCTCCACCAAACGTGGATATGTTTGAAGCGACCAACTTACGTGATTTATTAGATATACTCTATCAGACATTCGTCCATACATGTTGTCCTGGGTCTGGACAAACCGAAGGCACTATTATATAAATCCATTTTGGGTAATTTCTACCTAGGATCGCCACAACAGCCCTTACACAACTTTGTCTTCAATTATCTTCATCATATTTGATTCACAACGCTAATGCCTATACGGAGTGGTTTTCAAATAATAAATCTAATTCCGGTCTCTCCGTATTGACAACGGAAATGGTCAAAAACTTTGATAGTTGGTGATTTAACTATCAAAGGAAAACATGTGTACAAACAACGGTTGTATTTCCAAATGGAAATCTTGCCGAGCAAATCATCAATCAACACTGATCTCCTTTAATTTAATTTGTCATTCAATTATTCATTTCCCTATTCCCGTTTCCATATATTCGTAAATTCTTATTTTCTAAAATTAGAAAATATACGTTATTAACCATTGGAAAACTTTTTCATATTTACTCTCATTTCTTATTTTCTATATTAGAAAACATTTCTGATTCCTGTTTGGAAAACATTTCCAAAACACCTTCATTAGATTTAAACAGATGTTTAAATAAAACATCGCTACGCCAACTCGAACCACCAGCACTTATTAACTAAATTCAATTAACTAACCTTCCCTATCGAACCTTAACCATTCCTCAGTTAAAAATGAAGTCAATCAAGTTGGGGTACAATTACCTCTCAGACCTTAACTGAACAACATTTCTAACCTCGAAATAGACAAAGTTCACATTTTAAATCTTCAATAAACTTTCTTACGTAACTCTCGGATTCTATTTAGGAATCTACTTCTTTTACAGAAATAATTTGATTATAACTATAGTGTTAAAATCCCATGCCTCCAAAATATAATAACTTAAATATAACTTTTATTTCTTAATTTGAATAAATAAATAAAGGATTTATTTAAATAAATAAATCTTGATTTAAAAACCAGAAAGTAAATAATACTTTTCTACATTCGATATAGTCGAATCCCGATGTATAATTCTTTCTCGAATAAACTATATTCGATACTCTTTTCCGAGTAAACCATATTCGATAATCTCTCCTTCGAATAAACTATATTCGATAATCTCTCTTCGAATAACTATATTTGATAATCTCTCCTTCGAATAAACTATATTCGATAACTCTTTTCTTCGAATAACTATATTTGATAACTCTATTCCAATAACTAATATTCGGTTAACTCTAATTCGATTAACTCTATTCGATTACTCTAATTCGAATCACTAATATTCGATTAACTCTAATTCGAATAACTAATATTGGATTAACTTTAATTCGAATAACTAATATTCGATTAACTCTATTCGATTTAACTCTAATTGATTAACACTAATTGATTAACACTAATTGATTAACTTTAATTGATTCTCTAATTGAATAACTAATATTCGTCTAACTCTAATCGATTAACTCTATTCGATAACTCTACTTCGAATGACTAACATTCGACTAACTCTATTCGAATAACAAATATCTGATTAACTCTCTTCGAATAAACTGTATTCGATTAACTCTCTGTTTGAATAACTGTAACACCCCACTCCCGCTATGGACACTCGCTAAGGGAATGCCATAACATCGGTGGAGTATTTTAAGTGAATATAGAACAGAGAAATTACAGCAAGACAGATATAAGTAATACTTGAAAATTTAAAACACCATTTCATTACAGCGGAAAGTAAAACATGTTTGGTTACATCACAAAACCATAATAAGAGTCAAGTACAAAATATCCATCCTGATAAATAAAAATACATAATCCCAATACATGAACTGATAGCCATAAAAGAAAAGGGTAAGCTGAGCTCTACATCTAGGGTCCAAGCTCCAAGAGAGTAATAAAAGCAGCCTGATCAAAGCCCACTCGTGCTGGGCCCACTCTGAGAACCTGAGGGTTGGGAAAAAAGATAAAAACAACGGGGTCAGACATAAGTCTGAGCGAGTCCTATAACTTTAACAATGCGATCATTAAAGTAATTAGGGTATGATATAACTTGGTACGGTGTGACTGGGGATAAATGACTACACTCAGTAGCCAATCAGACTTAGAATGAACTAAGATAACGATAAAGACGCATTTACCCACCCAAGGATAATTACTACACTGCACCACACCAGTCATTTCCTACTTAAAGGTTGATCCCTCCCAAGGACTTAGTAAATTTACCCAGTAGTTTCGTGTACCCCTAGCTGACTACATAGGTGCCGCCTGCCCCTATCTCCACTAGGTGTACCCACTACTCCCAAGCGATCGGCTCCCTACCGTAGATACCCGTGCTGGCCCCACAATAGGGTGTATCACTCCCCATAGTGGCAACCCGATACAACAAATGGTGCACGGCTTATATCTACATGATGCAACAACGTCTTACCTACCAGCCCGGGCCCACACACGCATATGAAACCCGTTGGACTCGCGTTGCCACCGCTACCCCGTTTTGGCCTCTTATAGTCAAGCCCAATATGCGTGTCCCGTCCTCGACTTGGGTCGAGCCCACAAAGATACGTTTGGGATATTGGTTGAAATGGGCCCGCATAAGCTACCCACCTAAGCTTGTCATTTCTAGTGTATATCACTTAACCCTTTAATCATGTTTTAATTACATGTTCCACTTTGGTTAAGTATTCTAATCGTATTTTCTACTGCCACCCAAGGCAACCACTAGATTTACACATGCCACCCAAGGCACTCACTTAACCCCTCATGTCCCTCTACATGCTAATATGGTTAAGTGTTTCTTAATTAATTAACTAAGATCATGACCTCATAAAGACCTCTCACATTAGACCATCTTTTATGACTGCTGGATATGCCGGTTGGGTCCGGGCAGACTTCTGTCATAAAAAGAGTCTAACCTCGTGTCTTTACTTTAATCACATATTTAGTTTATGACTAAGACCTCTCACATTGGGCCAATCATTTGTAGCTGCTGGATTGCCGGTCGGTTCCGGGCAGACTTCCGCTACAAAAGGGTCCAACCTCGTGTCTTAGTTGATTAATTACACCTAATTAATCACCCCCATAATTTGTATTAATTATCCCTAATTAATTACACATTTTTAAGAATATGGGTAGACCTAACTCAATAGGTAAATTCCCAATTCCATAGTATGGGTAGACCTAACTTAATAGGTAAATTCCCAACTCCATAATATGGGTAGACCTAACTTAATAGGTAAATTCCCAATTATGTCCATTCATTTTATGTTATGCTTAAGCACACCAACTTTACACATTTCTATTAACATGCATATTAACCCCATCGTTTCCCACGTAATTCGTTCTCATGACATGTCATATAAATGGGAAGATTTACTATAAATGTAACGGGTTCAATCTTAGCACAACGTTGGCATTTACATGGGTTTAAAAGGTGTCAACTTGCATCATAACATTAAACCCAACTAGCATAAATCATTAACCCAAACTTGCATATGAACTTGCATATAAACTTGCATATGAACTTGTATATAAACTTGCATATGAACTTGCATATAAACTTGCATATGAACTTGCATATAAACTTGCATATGAGCTTGCATATCATGTCATACATAGAGACAACCTTGCATATGTTATGCATATCATAAAAAGAGACAAACTTGCATATGAACTTGCATATAAACTTGCATATGAACTTGCATATCATGTCATACATAGAGGCAACCTTGCATATGTTATGCATATCATAAAAAGAGACAAACTTGCATATGAACTTGCATATAAACTTGCATATGAACTTGCATATGAACTTGCATATCATGTCATACATAGAGGCAACCTTGCATATGTTATGCATATCATAAAAAGAGACAAACTTGCATATGAACTTGCATATAAACTTGCATATGAACTTGCATAACATGTCATATCATAAAAAGAGACAAACTTGCATATGAACTTATAACATATGACAACCACAACATGCATAGATCCTCATTTACATCCATAGCCTCCTAATATCCTATCCTAATTAGTTTAGCAACTGCTTGCTAAAGGCATAGGAACTCACAAATCACTAATTAGCACTCCAATGAGGAAGATTAAGTTGCTAGAGTGGATTAGAACTTGATTAGAGTTGATTTGAGATGCCAACTTCCTCTCAAATTTGGTGGAGGCTCCTTCTAGTTTTGATTTGACGGCATGAGGCCCTTGGATCTATTTTTAGTATGAATTAGGGTAGTGTTAGGGTGTATTTATAGATTAGGCAAGTGTTTTAGGTCATTAGATTAACCCTAAATTAGATTAGGACCATCAGATCTCGTAAGCTTCTAGAGAACAGCCCAAAACACAGCTAAACCCTAAAATGGTGCACCAGGTTACACTGGCCGAGCACCCTCTGTCGACACACAAGTCGACAGGGCTGTCGACTTGGTCCTAGCCAAGTCGACTGCCCAGTCGACAGGGCTGTCGACTTGGGTAGGTAGGCGGGAATTTTTCCCTCCTGCGCCCAATGGCTCCAATTTCGAAATTTAAACCTGAATTTTAAATCTGTTTTGAACTTTGAATTTTCTGCAAACTTCATTGGGCCATAACTGGGCCATACGGACTCCGATTTACAAAATTTCGGACTCTATTTTGCGTATTTTTCCGAGACGAACGCAATGACGCAGCCCGTTTCCCCCAATTCTCACATCTGAGATTATTTATTCTGCATTTAGTGAATTTTAGCATTAACTGAAATTCGGGGTGTTACATTCTCCCCTCCTCAAAGGATTTCGTCCCCGAAATCTCTAAGCTAAGGAGAATGCATATCCTACCATCCAAACAACCATGTACTCAATCCATCAAACACGGGCATCCATTGTCCTTAAAACAATTTCTAATGATGTATGAGCATATGCAAAAAGTGTGTGTATATGTTCCCTATCTAATGTATGAACGTATGCAAACCATGATAGTGCCATGCATCCATTATGTATGCGAGAGAACCCTATCGACACATACAATATCTACATGAGTGCACAATCATTCACCAAAATGCATCATCCATATGATAACACAATCATTATACATCCATAAATATATCTACCTACACACAATTATATGCAATATGCAATATGAAGTGACTGAGCCGATCTAGTGCCTAGAGTGTGTGTATATGCATCCACGAGCAACCACTAGCAAACACTTGCATCCACATGCATCCATCAACCATAACATGTCTCAAACACATGTTTCAACCATAGGTTTACCCTATCTAAAGGTCAAAAGTACTAACGAGAGGACACACTAAAGATAAGATAAGTACTAGACAAACGATAAAGGAGAAGTTAAAAGACATACCCTCAAAAAGGAATGGGTATAATGAACGCATCTTCGCTTCCGTCTCCCAAGTAGCGTTGCCCTCATCTTCTCCCCATTGTACTTTGACTAGTTGAACCTCTCGATTCCTCAGTTTCCTAGTCTCTGACCCAAGGATGCTAGTAGGAGCTCGTCGAATAGTCGCATCACGCTCTACTTCCACTTCTCTAAGCAAGCTCGGCTCTACCACCTCTGCGGCCTCATGTAGGCACTTCCTCAAATGTGACACATGGAATACATCATGTACACCACTAAGTCTGTCGGGCAACTCCACTCTATATGCCATCCGTCCAATCCTTTCCTTAATAGGAAACGGCCCTACGAACCTTGGTGCTAACTTCCCAACAGATCCAAAGCGAACCACATTTCCTAACGGAGACACATTGACAAAGACCATGTCCCCAACTTCAAACTCAAGATCCGTCCTCCTCTTGTCCGCATAAGATTTTTGCCTATCCTATGCTGCTTTCATCCTTCTTTGTAACACCCCACCTCCGCCAGGGTGGCTCTTGCAAGCAACTCTGACTTTGGTGGGGCGTTTTAAAACAAGGTAAACATGCATAATGATATAACAAGGCAGGACATGACATATATATATGTAAATAAACAGAGTAAGTAGATAAAACAGCGGAAGATTTTTAAACCATTTCAAAACAAAAGTCTGGTACATCAAAATGTCAATTTCCCAAAATTACAAGTCTAGATAAAAACATCATCTGATAAACTGAAATACATAAGTACTATCCCCAAATAAGAGTGATAAACCATAGCGGGCTCAATATCCAAACGTACATGAGCTAATCCAGCAAGCAAGCTAAGCGATCCAAGCTAAGCACCAATGTTCCCACCCTGAGAACCTGGGGGGGGGGGGGGAAACGGAAGAAAAGAAGCGAAAAGAAAACGGGTCAGTCAGAAAGACTGGTAAGCCCTGCTACGATCAGTCTATAAACTAATAAAGTTAACAGCATGATGGAAACTGAGATGATCATAGATAACAACATACTGGCATGATAAATTAACTACAAGATAGATAGAGGTGTCATCGCATAAACAAGGTTAAGTTTTGCACCACGGTGTACTAGCAAACCAACATAACTGGTATTGATCCCTTGGCCCAAGCTTTGACCCAATAACATGAAGTGACCTTAATATAAGGTCCAACCAAACGGTCTAGTCGATCGGCTCCCTATAAGCCTAACACGTCAAGTGTTGGTGTCCATACGGCCCACATATGGATGTAGTCAGACTGTGCTGGGTCCACCTTCGGGTGTATCAAGCCCTCGGGTGTCAACCCCAGACACTGAAGCAATAATGCACAGTCTAAACCTACTGGTACCCGTGCCTCGAGTTTGTCCAATACCGGACTACGTGCACGTCCGTAGCCCGCCTGGACCCGCACCGCTGTACCACTCAGCCATCGCTTTGGTCGCTTACATCAGTCCAGTAATCGTGCCCCGCCCTAGCCTAGCCTCTAGGGTTGTGATGATACCAAACTGGGATTACTGCTGGAACAGACCACGTTGCTAGGGTTTCCTAAGAGGGTTAAGTGCGATTTAACCCTTCACTAATCATGGATTAAATTGGTTAAGTGTAACCGACAGTTCACAACTTAACCCCATTTCAATCCCTCGAACCCCCAAATGGATTAAATTGGTTAAGTGTAACCGACAGTTCACAACTTAACCCCATTTCAATCCCTCGAATCCCCAAATTGGTTAAGTATTAGTGGACCCTGACTTAACCCTAATCATGAGGCATTAATTAATTTAATGCACCTTAACCTCTCACATTAGACTTTGTTGTGGTTACCTAGTTAAGCCGGTGGGTTCCGGGTAGATTTACACCACAACTTGGTCTAACCTCGGGTCTTGGCACCACATGACCAACTTCTCACATTGGGTCCTATTGTTTGTAGCCACTAGTTAAGTCGGTAGGTTCCGGGTAGAATTACGCTACAAACTCAACCCAACCTCGAGTTGGCCATACTTATGTTTTCTAAGTGTCATGTCCACTTTATTTCAAAACATAATTACAAGTCAACAAATACTTGGGTAGACCTAACTTAATAGGTAAATTCCCAAGGGGTAGACCTAACTTAATAGGTAAATTCCCATTCTTATATTTTCATGTATTTTAAGTTTACCCAAACCCCCCAACGTCATTCTATCGCTTACATATTCGTAATAACGCATAAAGGATAGGAAGAGGGAACTTGGCATAACATACATGATGAACTTGCATATCACAACAAACATGCATAACATGTTAGACTTGCATAACTTAGCATAGTGAACTTGCATATTACCGTAAACATGCATAACATGTTAGACTTGCATAACTTAGCATAGTGAACTTGCATATTACCGTAAACATGCATAACATGTTAGACTTGCATAACTTAGCATAGTGAACTTGCATATTACCATAAACATGCATAACTCAATAAACTTGCAAATCATGGCATAGTGAACTTGCATAAACATGCATAACTCAATAAACTTGCAAATCATGGCATAGTGAACTTGCATAAACATGCATAACTCAATAAACTTGCAAATCATGGCATAGTGAACTTGCATAAACATGCATAACTCAATAAACTTGCAAATCATGGCATAGTGAACTTGCATAAACATGCATAACTTATCAAACATGTGTAACATGGCATAGTGAACTCGCATAAGCATGCATAACTTATTAAACATGTGTAACATGGCATAGTGAACTCGCATAAGCATGCATAACTTATTAAACATGCATAAATCCCAACTTTCATCACATATTAACTTTAGAGTTTCTAAAATGAAGGTAAGAGGGCTTACAAATATTATGAAGACACAAATCTACTAATAAAGATTGAGAAGCCCTTTATGCAAGCATACAAAAACCCAAAACAAAGCTCCAATAAGAAAACTCTTAACAAAAATTCCAAAAACTCTAGCTTAGCCAATAAAGCTTGCAACTTAATGATGTATGCAAGCTAATGATCATTCATACAACTTAGGAATGCTTGTATGAACATCAAAATCTTCATAGGAATGGTTTTTGAAGAGGGTGGAGGCTAGGGTTTTTAAGTGGAGGCCATTTGAGAAATCAATTTGCCATAGTTTAGCTACTAGAATGAATAAATGAGGTTTTAGGGTAGGATTAGGGTCTTATTTATAGAAGATTAAAGTGTTTTTAGCCCTAGGATTAACCCTAGGTTAGTTTAGGTCCATCAGGTTTCGGAAGTCTCCAGAACTAAGCCACACAACCCAGCCCAGATCAAAAATGGTGCGCCAGGCAAAACTGCCCGGCCACCCCGTGTCGACAGGGCTGTCGACAGGGCAATCGACACCCTGGGGACCCTGTCGACATGCCTGTCGACATGGGGGTCCTGGCGGGAGTTTTCCCGCCTACGCCAGTTTGCCCTAATTTCCAACTTTGAACTTGAAATTCAAATCTGTTTTTGACATGGAAATTTCTGAAAACTTCAATGGGCCTTAACTGGGTCATACGGACTCCGATTTTCGAAAACTCGGACTCTATTTCGCGTATTTTTCCGAGACGAACGCAATGGCATAGCCCGTTTCCCTTGATTCAGATTTTAGAATTAATTTCTGCCTCAATTTATATCTTAACAGGTTATTAAAAATACAGGTTGTTACATTCTCCCCTCCTTAAAGGATTTCGTCCCCGAAATCTTCAAGTTAGGAAGAACATATCCTACCATCCAACATCCATCTACTCAAAACATCATCCACGAGCAACCATTGTCCTTAAAAGATTCTAAATGTTGTATGAACATATGCAAAAGTGTGTGTATATGTACTTATCTAATGCAAAGATCAATGCAAAATATGTTAGTGAAATGTATCCATATGTATGCAAATACCTAACATAATGTATAATATCTACATGCGTGCTCAATCATACATCCATATGCAACATCCATGTGATAGCATACAAATTTCATCCAAGAATAAGCATAAACACTCATGCACATGCAATATTAGGAGTGTGTGAGCCGATCTAGTGCCTAATGTGTATCATGCATCCACGAGTAACCACTTGCAAACACTTGCAACCACTTGCAACCATCAAACATAACATGTCTCAAACACATGTTTCATCCAAAGGATTCTACCTAAGGTTCTCATGACAAGATAAACACGATAAACTAGATAAACATGGACAGAGAGATATGCTAAAAAGAGATCTTAGAAGATAAGCAAGATAAACTCCTTTTTGGATTACAAGAAATCCATTCGAACTCTGACATATAGTACTAACCGATGAGTCATAACCCCCTTATGGAGTTTACAACAGAAATAAGACCGAGAATGGGACCGAGAGGATATATACAAAAGATAACTTGCAAGCAAGCTCCACAGGAAAACAAGGATCAAGGATGCACTCTTAAAAAGAGATATGATGCGCGTATCTAGTCTTCACTGTTCTTAGTCACGTTTCCTTGAGCTTAACTCCACTGTGCTTTGACCGTCTTTTACTTCATGATTTCTTGGCTTCCTAACTCCTATTTCCCAAATTTGAGTTGGAACTCATTTCATTATCGCCTCTCGTCTTCCTTTTCCACTTATTCTTCTTTCTGTATACTTGGCTTAAACATAACTGTAACCTCATGATTTCATGCAAGCTCTCCAAAATTCACTAGTGAATCCTGGATCTCGTCTACTTACTATAAAGTATTCCACGCAGCAGAACTTTTCTTGAAAATACCAATCCACGTTGCCAATTGCCCTTATAAACGTGATTTTCTATAACTCATGCTTAATCGAAATGAACCATCCGCCTATGAGTGATAGGCCATACCTAGATTCAGTTGCCTACCCCTGGCTTCCTGTAGGCTATTTCAAAACTGGCCAACTTCTTGAGGGTAAACCGTTGCTAACCATGATGCAGTCCTCTCGCTCTTCACCGGACTGAAATGAGCACTCTTCGTGAGTCTACCTATTATGACCCACATACCCGTATTCCCTTTCTTTGATCTAGGTAGTCCATCCACATAATCTATCGAGATGTTTTCACACTTCCCTTGCGGAACCTCCAATGGAGGTAATGGCCCGCCGGGCTTCTATGACTTGGCCTTAATGTAACAACCCGTAAAATCTGGGCCAGTTTAAATTTTTTTATTTTGGCGATTTTAGCGAATTTTGATTATTTAAAATGGATTATTTTAAATAATATCGACGAGAAATTTATTTGAATAGAATTCGATCGTATATATTATATACGTCGTCGTTAGAATATAAATATTTATATATAATTATAAATAGAATTGAAAATGGCGCGGTAGTTCGATAATTCGATTTCAAACTTCAATTGAATGTACCGGGTGCAAAACAATCCGGATTTTAGTGAAACCAAAAATAATGGAATCTAATAGTGAATATCTTTCCAACGAATCCGAAAAATCAAAAGTTCGTAGCGGGAATCAAAAGATATGTCCAGTTGAAAATTCTGAATAGTCGCTATGGAATTCAGGCCCTTAAAAATGGACATTTTGCAAACGACCTCGGATTTCGACGAAACCAGTTTTGTTGGGTCCGCAGTGTTAAGTTATTGCTGGGTTTCAAATTTCATAATTTTTCGAATCAATATGTGAGCGTGGCAAAGGAAAACGCGTTTGACCATTTTCAGTTGATTTTAATCGACTGGAAATTGGCCATTTTTCAAACGATCTCAGAATTCGACGAAACTAGTTTTGTTAGGACCGTATCGTCAATACAAAGCTAGAAAATATTTTTCTAGAATTTTTAGAGTTCGTATGGGGCCCCGGTAATTTGAAATGTATGTTTAAAATTCAATATAATGATTTTGAATGTAAATTCCACGGAAACTGATTCAAACGATCAAACCAGCTTGTGATACATATCCCATTGTGTTCAGGATGGGGGTAAAACGCTGGGGGCGGCAGTCGTTGAGTTTAAATTAGAGTTCGTTTCGATAAGCATGAAGTTTTGAAATTTAAAAGAAATTAAATAAATTATTATAAAAAAAAAATTCTCTTCCCCTTATACCTCTGGCCCCCCCCGTATCAATACAGAAAGAGAAAAAAAAAAGAAAAATAAAGGGGAGGATCGGAGGAGCGCCCCCCCCCCGATCAGTCGCCGCCACCTCCCCAAGCTCTGCGCCCCTCCACTCCTCCACCTCCTTCTTCTTCTCCACCTCCCGCGTGCAAGACCGAACCTCGTGCCCAAAAATCCATCCCCCTGAAGCCGATGCCCACCTCGTCCTCCGCCGTGCCAGGCTCCACGCCGACGTTCAAGGCTACGCCCTCCTCGCGCAGCACCTCCAGCGCGATACACCCAGAACCCACTCTGCTCGCGTCCACTTTGGCCAACGCGCCTCCCATTCTCCGATCCCCTATGCCTCCGCCTCCCCCCTGCCTGACGACCACCCTCGACCACCCGACACCCTACAGCAGACCGGCGAGCTCCAGCTTCCTCCTGGATCGATTTTCCCCCTTTTAACAGTGGCCTTCCAGCCCTCCGACGAACCCAAAAACATCCTCATTCTATCGGAAGACAATGTAAGTTTTTATTTATTATGTAAAATCTGCGATTTTCATAAGTATAATGGTTAGATCTTTGACTAGAGTAAGTATAGAATTTTTATTTATATTTATAGAGATTAAAAATTATATTTTTATTTTAGGAAAGACTATATTTTACTAATGAAAAGAATAGATTCTTGTATAACATAAAGAGGAGATTTTTATTTATATATATGACATGTAAAGCTTTGATTTCATATGATATAAAGTTTTGATTTTTAATGTATATAAAAAGGGATAAAAATATAATTTTTATTGAATGTAAAGGTTAAAAATATAAATTTTATATTGTAAAAAGAATAAAGATAGGATTTTTATCTAAGTAAAAGTTCATATTTTTGTTTAGAAAAAGATCGTATTTTGTTTAGAAAAAGATCGTAGTTTTGATTTAGGAAAAATTTAGATTTTTGATTTAGAAAAGATTAGATTGTTATTTCTATAAAGACGAGATTTTTATCGAATTAAAAATAGAATTTTTATATATTGAACTTCGATAGAAAAATAGAATTTTTATATATTGAACTTCGATAGAAAAATAGAATTTTTATATATTGAACTTCGATAGAAAAATGGATTTTTATATATTGAATAGCGAAGTGAAAATTCGATTTTTATATATGTAGTGGCTACGGACGACGAAGCTGACGAAGATGCGAAAACAATGAAGATTTCTATCAAAGAAGAGTCAAGATGTTTGGATAGCTATAAGTGAGAATTTCTCACCTTTCAAATTTATTTTCTAGTTATATATATATATATATACTAGGATGCAGACGGTGCTTAGTAGCACCCGACACAATCGTCCACAGACCATGGACTTGTTTGTTTGGTTGCATAGATTAGTTTGATGATTTGATTTGAATTGAATTGTTTGGTGAGATGGAATTGATTTGATGGATGTGTGAATGGCGTGGGCCTTCACTAGACCGGGGATAAGGCTAGGCCTTGTCCCGTTTCTAGTATCGTGCCGTTATGCCGCCGAAATTTTCTAAAATATGTTAGAAAAATAAAAATATCATTTTATTGAATAAATGAATTGAATAGAAATTCATAGGTTGAAATAAAATGTTTTATCGTTAAAAATATAATTTTTAACGTGAATATGAAAATAGTGAAGTGAATAAATAAATATTCATTTACAAACCAGATGGTTTGTTTATGTACACTTATTTGAATGACATTGATTGGGACGATAAATTTTACACATCGCCCAACTGCACAACTAAAATCTGTGTTTGATTGTTTGAAACCCCACACGGGTGTTGGGATGAAATATGAATTTCACTCATCCTGATTGATTAAATATGTCGATCGATTGATTGACAGGCTGTTATGAGCGTTGAATATCTATATTTGATGCTTATACAGTGTAGTGCACTTTGGTTGATGGTTGATTATTTTCAATGTTATTATATACATGTGTTGTATGAAAATCCATATAATTAATTTTATACGGTAATTGATTGGGCCTCATTCCAATCGTGAAAATAAAGAATATTTTGATAATAACAAATATTTTGATAATAGGAAATATTTGAAATAGAATATTTGAAAATAGAAATTTATGAAGCCGTGTTAATTAGATTGACGCCATTTTGACGTGAACGATATTTATATCGATTTTAAACGATTTCGAAATGAAATGAATTGAAATCGATTTCGAAATGAAATGAATTGAAAACGATTTCGAAATGAAATGAATTGAAAACGATTTCGAAATGAAAGGTTTTTGAAATGAATTCAAATTGAATTGAAAGCGAATTTAAATGAATTCAAATTGAATTGAAATTTGAATTGAATAGAGACGAATTTTAAAACGAATCTATAAAGAAGAATTCAATTTTGATTTGAATTGAAATGGAAGTTGAAAAGGTTTTTGAAACGAATTCAAAACTATTTATATAATTCGTTTTGAAAAGAAATCGACGAAATATATATTATATATATTATATATATAATATAATGGCCTGAATAGAACGCGCCGCGCCGCGGTAGTTCGCGAATTTCGACCATTTATTTCAAACGGACATTGCGGGAGATCCGACCGTCGGATTCTCCTAAAACCGGAACCGTTGGGTTCGTATCGAAAAGAGCTTTCTAACGAATATTAGAAATTTGAAATCTAACGGTTGGATTTGGAATTATGTCCAAATCAAATTCGAAAAAGGTCGCTGTAAGTGCAGTTCGATGGCCGTTGATGGAAATCGACTGTACGGGCCTTGATAAAATTATTAAAAATAGCAATAATTTGTGTAAAATCATAAGAAATGATTTAGAAAGAATTGGGATGAAAAACTCCATATTTGAAAAGATAAAAATGGATTTTTATCGAAATGAACTAGTTTTGAACTAGAAATATAATTCTATTTATTTTTAAATAAATAAATTGAATTTAAAAAGGGTTTTAAAAATAACCAAAATTTCCAATGATTGCATTGGAGTGGATTTGAATCGAAATTGTCTTCGGAATATTTCGATGTTGGAATTCGTGATTATACAGGTGTTGTTATGGAAATTTGAAAGATATATATATTTATATCGTTATTTCCAATACGACATTTGTTAGTCGTAGAATTTGATATTGAATATAAGCCGATATATTTTCTATTCAGAGCCTTGTATTGAATATCGAATGTGATTTGGGTTTGTCGTGAATGGTGTCTTCACTAACACTGTTCTTGAACCCAGTTGAGAAATGATTAAATCTTTTTATTTAGATTTAATGAAGTGTACCAATTAAATAATATTTAATTGGAATTGAATTGATATTGATTTTTGGGTTTATCGTGAACAGTGTTTTAAATAACACTTGTTCTTTAACCCGATAATTAATGAATGTGATTTGGGTTTGTCGTGAATGGTGTCTTCACTAACACTGTTCTTGAACCCAGTTGAGAAAAGATTAAATCTTTTTATTTAGATTTAATGAAGTGTACCAATTAAATAATATTTAATTGGAATTGAATTGATATTGATTTTTGGGTTTATCGTGGACAGTGTTTTAAATAACACTTGTTCTTTAACCCGATAATTAATGAATGTGACTTTGGGTTTATCGTGAACCGTGTTTTTAAATGACACGGATTCTTTAACCCAGTTAACGATTAAAACTAAGTGGAGTTTTAATGAATCTTTAATTAGATTGGAATAATCGAGAATGGAGTATCACCAGTTTTACTCCAGGCGATAGCTAAATCTTTAATTAGATTTGAACGTGAAATGGTAATTGAATTTACCGATAACACTGTGGTGTTAGATATGAAGTATTACCAGTTTTACTTCATGGGATAAATAGGTTGGGGATTGGGAAATTAAAACAAATGATTGCTTCGGTAAGTTTCGTTAATCCCGACTAGTTTGAATTGATATTCAAAAGTAGATTAAAGAATAAATTAAAGAATTTATCTTTAATAAAATTTATGGGAACCTTTCCCTATGAAGGTGAAATTAGAAATTAACTGTCGGTTAGCCAAGCAGAATGGTTTTCTGGATATTGATCTGATGTTGGTTTCGGCCTTCGGGGTTAATATTTGGGGAATTATTCTCTTGATTAATTTACGGTTAATGACTGATGAATTGGAATGAGGCGTATGTTGTGTTTGTGTAACACTTATTTAAAATATACGCGAGTTATTCGGAAAGACCGGGTTTATCCCATTCCGAATAACTGATACGACGATAAGTCGAAGATGAAGACGATGGTCGAAGACCGGAGGTCTTCACGTCGTTTGGGTAATTACTGATGATCTTGATTGGGCTGTACACCCAAGAAGATGGAAACAGTTAGTGATCGTCCAGACGTACTTGGAGATCGATGGATATGCGGGGTACTAGGTGCCTCCGGTTTCGTTCAGACCCAGAACGGACTTGTAAATGGACTGTGTGTCTGACATTGGATTTTAGTCCATGTGATTGATCTCTATTAAATATATATCTGTTTGGCGGCGGAGAATTTATTCTCTTGCTTAACGCCCTTCTCTGAGACGTACGAGCTCAGGGGTTATATATTGATGGATATCAATCGCATGGAGTGAATTGCCTGTGTGGCATGCTAAGATGCAAATGATCAAGGCTTCTGTTGAAAAGCAGAGTCTTGTGGTGATGATCGAAGCACGGCCTTTGTGGCGTAGCTTTGTGTAACGTTGATTCGCGAGTATCACACCCGGTATGAATCAAAAACGGGAGACGGACATCAGGGAGGACATGCGTTTCTTTCTAGTTATGAGTGGCGTCAGTGCTTGAACTGGCTGACGAGTTTGACTCATGTGGATGTTACTTATTATTACTTGCTGAAAAGCGAGGCGCCTCGTGATATCGGTTTCGGCCGATGCTTCTGGTCGGCTGACGGGCCAGATTTATGCCCCAAAGGGCGGAGAAACGTAGTGTTCAGGCATAATAATCCACATCGGTGGACCGGCCCTGACGATCCAAGGCCCACCTGAGTCTGGGTCCTGAGACATGGACTAGATTGTCTCGAATCGGTAGAGGATCTTGCCCCTTGCCTCGGTTCATACCATAAATGATAACCCAACTTCCAATACGTCGTTTTGCGGTTTTGATTGTAAACTTATATATGGCGACATAGTGTTATGGGCCATTCATGCCGCCTATGATTGATACTTATGATTTGAAGTTGTTTTATACACTATGCACTTATAATAGTATCAAATGATTTGTTTTAAACGTATCAAGCATTCTTTGGCTGTTATAAGGGAAAACCCTATCCCCCGGCTTGCGTTGCATTGTGTGATAGGACCTGGGTCTTATAACAGCTTCATTTTTCTTTATTTAGCATTGCGCTGTTTGTTTTATGCACTGGTATTCTTGGGAGGAAACCCGTTCCGTGTTATACGGCGTGGTCCCTTGATTTGCCTAACTTTAAAAATAAAGATTAATAACTGTTTTAGTTCTCACACCAGTCCCATGACTGACCTGGAGTTTATTGTTTTAACCTAAACTCTGGGTGCCCTTATTTTGACGCGGGCAGCTAGTAGTTTTGGTTTTGCAGATTTATATTCACAGGATCCTGGTTTACAGCTGGAACGATATCCGGAAAGCTTTGTATCCGTATATCTCATTCTAGTTGTGTATTGTATTATTTTCCGCTGCTATGTATTTAAATGTAATTTAATCTCTGATATTTCTGTGTAATATTCTTTTTACTCTGTATATTCTTGTAATCTGATGCATTGTTGTGATATGCAATGAAATGTTCTTCTGTATGCGTTCTGTTGTGTCGTGTTCTCAAACGATAGGGCATTTCGAACGATCTGAGTCGGTTTAGCGACTGGTTCGGACCGAGCGAAATTCCTTGCCGTCACAGTTGGTATCAGAGCTTTGGTTTACAAAGCTCAGAGAACAAGGCACATTAGTACCATACGAAAGAATTCATCAGATATTGGATTAGTAAAATCCAATGGGAATGACTCGTTAGAGATAGGATCAGTAGTATCCTAGAACGAGTGTGAAGAGTGTATTTTTGAAAATGAAAACAAATTTTTGGTTTTGAAAATTTAAATCAACTATTCGTAATTGATTATTTGTTTATATTGATTTGGACAATGCAGTATATAAAAATTTTGGGTATACGTCTGATCCACGTGTATTCGAAGTTTTAATATATTGGATAGATATAGCATCACACTCTAGTCGCCCGGAGATGATTCTACTGATGACTATATAGCATCAGTAGTGTGTGTTCGAGTTTCGAAGGTGTGATTTTCTATATATTTCCATTAGGCTGGTGTGAGAACCAAAACTTATATATAGCTAGAATTCATTGTTGTGAATTGGCATCAAAAACATGATTTTTGACTATATATCAAAAGTATGAATTTGAAACGTTAAATTCACTAATTGATTGATGTTTGTGTTGTTTGTTTATTTGTTTGCTAATTTTTAGCCATTTAGCCTAATTGAACCGAATATTGAATTGTATTGAAAATTGGTCGCATCTGCTTGCATATATGTGTATATTGTTGAACAGGTCATAGCAAGGAGGCTAGAGCAGAGAATAAAATTTGTTTGCCCGACAAATAGGTACATGTTTACTACATAATTTCCTGTTTTGTTTGGGTGATGATGATTTTGTGAGCCTATTGGCTAGCCGCTTGGCTTTTTCTTTTTCTTTTTGAGATCTGAAGGACCGGGGAAGCTATTTGAAATTCCCCGATGCTCCCGGTGCAGGGGAGGTTATGGCGAAATTTTTCGAAAATTTAGGGTGTTAGCCAAATTTTTGAAATTTTGAAAATTCTCAGAAACTAAAAAGTTGGAGAATGAAAGCCTGATCGATCGTGAAGTTGAATAATCAAACCACTTTCGACTTTGTTCCTTTTCGGGGACGAAAAGTTTTAAGTGGGGGAGATTGTAACAACCCGTAAAATCTGGGCCAGTTTAAATTTTTTTATTTTGGCGATTTTAGCGAATTTTGATTATTTAAAATGGATTATTTTAAATAATATCGACGAGAAATTTATTTGAATAGAATTCGATCGTATATATTATATACGTCGTCGTTAGAATATAAATATTTATATATAATTATAAATAGAATTGAAAATGGCGCGGTAGTTCGATAATTCGATTTCAAACTTCAATTGAATGTACCGGGTGCAAAACAATCCGGATTTTAGTGAAACCAAAAATAATGGAATCTAATAGTGAATATCTTTCCAACGAATCCGAAAAATCAAAAGTTCGTAGCGGGAATCAAAAGATATGTCCAGTTGAAAATTCTGAATAGTCGCTATGGAATTCAGGCCCTTAAAAATGGACATTTTGCAAACGACCTTGGATTTCGACGAAACCAGTTTTGTTGGGTCCGCAGTGTTAAGTTATTGCTGGGTTTCAAATTTCATAATTTTTCGAATCAATATGTGAGCGTGGCAAAGGAAAACGCGTTTGACCATTTTCAGTTGATTTTAATCGACTGGAAATTGGCCATTTTTCAAACGATCTCAGAATTCGACGAAACTAGTTTTGTTAGGACCGTATCGTCAATACAAAGCTAGAAAATATTTTTCTAGAATTTTTAGAGTTCGTATGGGGCCCCGGTAATTTGAAATGTACGTTTAAAATTCAATATAATGATTTTGAATGTAAATTCCACGGAAACTGATTCAAACGATCAAACCAGCTTGTGATACATATCCCATTGTGTTCAGGATGGGGGTAAAACGCTGGGGGCGGCAGTCGTTGAGTTTAAATTAGAGTTCGTTTCGATAAGCATGAAGTTTTGAAATTTAAAAGAAATTAAATAAATTATTATAAAAAAAAAATATTCTCTTCCCCTTATACCTCTGGCCCCCCCGTATCAATACAGAAAGAGAAAAAAAAATAAAAATAAAGGGGAGGATCGGAGGAGCGCCCCCCCCCCCCCCCGATCAGTCGCCGCCACCTCCCCAAGCTCTGCGCCCCTCCACTCCTCCACTTCCTTCTTCTTCTCCACCTCCCGCGTGCAAGACCGAACCTCGTGCCCAAAAATCCGTCCCCCTGAAGCCGATGCCCACCTCGTCCTCCGCCGTGCCAGGCTCCACGCCGACGTTCAAGGCTACGCCCTCCTCGCGCAGCACCTCCAGCGCGATACACCCAGAACCCACTCTGCTCGCGTCCACTTTGGCCAACGCGCCTCCCATTCTCCGATCCCCTATGCCTCCGCCTCCCCCCTGCCTGACGACCACCCTCGACCACCCGACACCCTACAGCAGACCGGCGAGCTCCAGCTTCCTCCTGGATCGATTTCCCCCCTTTTAACAGTGGCCTTCCAGCCCTCCGACGAACCCAAAAACATCCTCATTCTATCGGAAGACAATGTAAGTTTTTATTTATTATATAAAATCTGCGATTTTCATAAGTATAATGGTTAGATCTTTGACTAGAGTAAGTATAGAATTTTTATTTATATTTATAGAGATTAAAAGTTATATTTTTATTTTAGGAAAGACTATATTTTACTAACGAAAAGAATAGATTCTTGTATAACATAAAGAGGAGATTTTTATTTATATATATGACATGTAAAGCTTTGATTTCATATGATATAAAGTTTTGATTTTTAATGTATATAAAAAGGGATAAAAATATAATTTTTATCGAATGTAAAGGTTAAAAATATAATTTTTATATTGTAAAAAGAATAAAGATAGGATTTTTATCTAAGTAAAAGTTCATATTTTTGTTTAGAAAAAGATCGTATTTTGTTTAGAAAAAGATCGTAGTTTTGATTTAGGAAAAATTTAGATTTTTGATTTAGAAAAGATTAGATTGTTATTTCTATAAAGACGAGATTTTTATCGAATTAAAAATAGAATTTTTATATATTGAACTTCGATAGAAAAATAGAATTTTTATATATTGAACTTCGATAGAAAAATAGAATTTTTATATATTGAACTTCGATAGAAAAATGGATTTTTATATATTGAATAGCGAAGTAAAAATTCGATTTTTATATATGTAGTGGCTACGGACGACGAAGCTGACGAAGATGCGAAAACAATGAAGATTTCTATCAAAGAAGAGTCAAGATGTTTGGATAGCTATAAGTGAGAATTTCTCACCTTTCAAATTTATTTTCTAGTTATATATATATACTAGGATGCAGACGGTGCTTAGTAGCACCCGACACAATCGTCCACAGACCATGGACTTGTTTGTTTGGTTGCATAGATTAGTTTGATGATTTGATTTGAATTGAATTGTTTGGTGAGATGGAATTGATTTGATGGATGTGTGAATGGCGTGGGCCTTCACTAGACCGGGGATAAGGCTAGGCCTTGTCCCGTTTCTAGTATCGTGCCGTTATGCCGCCGAAATTTTCTAAAATATGTTAGAAAAATAAAAATATCATTTTATTGAATAAATGAATTGAATAGAAATTCATAGGTTGAAATAAAATGTTTTATCGTTAAAAATATAATTTTTAACGTGAATATGAAAATAGTGAAGTGAATAAATAAATATTCATTTACAAACTAGATGGTTTGTTTATGTACACTTATTTGAATGACATTGATTGGGACGATAAATTTTACACATCGCCCAACTGCACAACTAAAATCTGTGTTTGATTGTTTGAAACCCCACACGGGTGTTGGGATGAAATATGAATTTCACTCATCCTGATTGATTAAATATGTCGATCGATTGATTGACAGGCTGTTATGAGCGTTGAATATCTATATTTGATGCTTATACAGTGTAGTGCACTTTGGTTGATGGTTGATTATTTTCAATGTTATTATATACATGTGTTGTATGAAAATCCATATAATTAATTTTATATGGTAATTGATTGGGCCTCATTCCAATCGTGAAAATAAAGAATATTTTGATAATAACAAATATTTTGATAATAGGAAATATTTGAAATAGAATATTTGAAAATAGAAATTTATGAAGCCGTGTTAATTAGATTGACGCCATTTTGACGTGAACGATATTTATATCGATTTTAAACGATTTCGAAATGAAATGAATTGAAATCGATTTCGAAATGAAATGAATTGAAAACGATTTCGAAATGAAATGAATTGAAAACGATTTCGAAATGAAAGGTTTTTGAAATGAATTCAAATTGAATTGAAAGCGAATTTAAATGAATTCAAATTGAATTGAAATTTGAATTGAATAGAGACGGATTTTAAAACGAATCTATAAAGAAGAATTCAATTTTGATTTGAATTGAAATGGAAGTTGAAAAGGTTTTTGAAACGAATTCAAAACTATTTATATAATTCGTTTTGAAAAGAAATCGACGAAATATATATTATATATATTATATATATAATATAATGGCCTGAATAGAACGCGCCGCGCCGCGGTAGTTCGCGAATTTCGACCATTTATTTCAAACGGACATTGCGGGAGATCCGACCGTCGGATTCTCCTAAAACCGGAACCGTTGGGTTCGTATCGAAAAGAGCTTTCTAACGAATATTAGAAATTTGAAATCTAACGGTTGGATTTGGAATTATGTCCAAATCAAATTCGAAAAAGGTCGCTGTAAGTGCAGTTCGATGGCCGTTGATGGAAATCGACTGTACGGGCCTTGATAAAATTATTAAAAATAGCAATAATTTGTGTAAAATCATAAGAAATGATTTAGAAAGAATTGGGATGAAAAAATCCATATTTGAAAAGATAAAAATGGATTTTTATCGAAATGAACTAGTTTTGAACTAGAAATATAATTCTATTTATTTTTAAATAAATAAATTGAATTTAAAAAGGGTTTTAAAAATAACCAAAATTTCCAATGATTGCATTGGAGTGGATTTGAATCGAAATTGTCTTCGGAATATTTCGATGTTGGAATTCGTGATTATACAGGTGTTGTTATGGAAATTTGAAAGATATATATATTTATATCGTTATTTCCAATACGACATTTGTTAGTCGTAGAATTTGATATTGAATATAAGCCGATATATTTTCTATTCAGAGCCTTGTATTGAATATCGAATGTGATTTGGGTTTGTCGTGAATGGTGTCTTCACTAACACTGTTCTTGAACCCAGTTGAGAAATGATTAAATCTTTTTATTTAGATTTAATGAAGTGTACCAATTAAATAATATTTAATTGGAATTGAATTGATATTGATTTTTGGGTTTATCGTGAACAGTGTTTTAAATAACACTTGTTCTTTAACCCGATAATTAATGAATGTGATTTGGGTTTGTCGTGAATGGTGTCTTCACTAACACTGTTCTTGAACCCAGTTGAGAAAAGATTAAATCTTTTTATTTAGATTTAATGAAGTGTACCAATTAAATAATATTTAATTGGAATTGAATTGATATTGATTTTTGGGTTTATCGTGGACAGTGTTTTAAATAACACTTGTTCTTTAACCCGATAATTAATGAATGTGACTTTGGGTTTATCGTGAACCGTGTTTTTAAATGACACGGATTCTTTAACCCAGTTAACGATTAAAACTAAGTGGAGTTTTAATGAATCTTTAATTAGATTGGAATAATCGAGAATGGAGTATCACCAGTTTTACTCCAGGCGATAGCTAAATCTTTAATTAGATTTGAACGTGAAATGGTAATTGAATTTACCGATAACACTGTGGTGTTAGATATGAAGTATTACCAGTTTTACTTCATGGGATAAATAGGTTGGGGATTGGGAAATTAAAACAAATGATTGCTTCGGTAAGTTTCGTTAATCCCGACTAGTTTGAATTGATATTCAAAAGTAGATTAAAGAATAAATTAAAGAATTTATCTTTAATAAAATTTATGGGAACCTTTCCCTATGAAGGTGAAATTAGAAATTAACTATCGGTTAGCCAAGCAGAATGGTTTTCTGGATATTGATCTGATGTTGGTTTCGGCCTTCGGGGTTAATATTTGGGGAATTATTCTCTTGATTAATTTACGGTTAATGACTGATGAATTGGAATGAGGCGTATGTTGTGTTTGTGTAACACTTATTTAAAATATACGCGAGTTATTCGGAAAGACCGGGTTTATCCCATTCCGAATAACTGATACGACGATAAGTCGAAGATGAAGACGATGGTCGAAGACCGGAGGTCTTCACGTCGTTTGGGTAATTACTGATGATCTTGATTGGGCTGTACACCCAAGAAGATGGAAACAGTTAGTGATCGTCCAGACGTACTTGGAGATCGATGGATATGCGGGGTACTAGGTGCCTCCGGTTTCGTTCAGACCCAGAACAGACTTGTAAATGGACTGTGTGTCTGACATTGGATTTTAGTCCGTGTGATTGATCTCTATTAAATATATATCTGTTTGGCGGCGGAGAATTTATTCTCTTGCTTAACGCCCTTCTCTGAGACGTACGAGCTCAGGGGTTATATATTGATGGATATCGATCGCATGGAGTGAATTGCCTGTGTGGCATGCTAAGATGCAAATGATCAAGGCTTCTGTTGAAAAGCAGAGTCTTGTGGTGATGATCGAAGCACGGCCTTTGTGGCGTAGCTTTGTGTAACGTTGATTCGCGAGTATCACACCCGGTATGAATCAAAAACGGGAGACGGACATCAGGGAGGACATGCGTTTCTTTCTAGTTATGAGTGGCGTCAGTGCTTGAACTGGCTGACGAGTTTGACTCATGTGAATGTTACTTATTATTACTTGCTGAAAAGCGAGGCGCCTCGTGATATCGGTTTCGGCCGATGCTTCTGGTCGGCTGACGGGCCAGATTTATGCCCCAAAGGGCGGAGAAACGTAGTGTTCAGGCATAATAATCCACATCGGTGGACCGGCCCTGACGATCCAAGGCCCACCTGAGTCTGGGTCCTGAGACATGGACTAGATTGTCTCGAATCGGTAGAGGATCTTGCCCCTTGCCTCGGTTCATACCATAAATGATAACCCAACTTCCAATACGTCGTTTTGCGGTTTTGATTGTAAACTTATATATGGCGACATAGTGTTATGGGCCATTCATGCCGCCTATGATTGATACTTATGATTTGAAGTTGTTTTATACACTATGCACTTATAATAGTATCAAATGATTTGTTTTAAACGTATCAAGCATTCTTTGGCTGTTATAAGGGAAAACCCTATCCCCCGGCTTGCGTTGCATTGTGTGATAGGACCTGGGTCTTATAACAGCTTCATTTTTCTTTATTTAGCATTGCGCTGTTTGTTTTATGCACTGGTATTCTTGGGAGGAAACCCGTTCCGTGTTATACGGCGTGGTCCCTTGATTTGCCTAACTTTAAAAATAAAGATTAATAACTGTTTTAGTTCTCACACCAGTCCCATGACTGACCTGGAGTTTATTGTTTTAACCTAAACTCTGGGTGCCCTTATTTTGACGCGGGCAGCTAGTAGTTTTGGTTTTGCAGATTTATATTCACAGGATCCTGGTTTACAGCTGGAACGATATCCGGAAAGCTTTGTATCCGTATATCTCATTCTAGTTGTGTATTGTATTATTTTCCGCTGCTATGTATTTAAATGTAATTTAATCTCTGATATTTCTGTGTAATATTCTTTTTACTCTGTATATTCTTGTAATCTGATGCATTGTTGTGATATGCAATGAAATGTTCTTCTGTATGCGTTCTGTTGTGTCGTGTTCTCAAACGATAGGGCATTTCGAACGATCTGAGTCGGTTTAGCGACTGGTTCGGACCGAGCGAAATTCCTTGCCGTCACAGTTGGTATCAGAGCTTTGGTTTACAAAGCTCAAAGAACAAGGCACATTAGTACCATACGAAAGAATTCATCAGATATTGGATTAGTAAAATCCAATGGGAATGACTCGTTAGAGATAGGATCAGTAGTATCCTAGAACGAGTGTGAAGAGTGTATTTTTGAAAATGAAAACAAATTTTTGGTTTTGAAAATTTAAATCAACTATTCGTAATTGATTATTTGTTTATATTGATTTGGACAATGCAGTATATAAAAATTTTGGGTATACGTCTGATCCACGTGTATTCGAAGTTTTAATATATTGGATAGATATAGCATCACACTCTAGTCGCCCGGAGATGATTCTACTGATGACTATATAGCATCAGTAGTGTGTGTTCGAGTTTCGAAGGTGTGATTTTCTATATATTTCCATTAGGCTGGTGTGAGAACCAAAACTTATATATAGCTAGAATTCATTGTTGTGAATTGGCATCAAAAACATGATTTTTGACTATATATCAAAAGTATGAATTTGAAACGTTAAATTCACTAATTGATTGATGTTTGTGTTGTTTGTTTATTTGTTTGCTAATTTTTAGCCATTTAGCCTAATTGAACCGAATATTGAATTGTATTGAAAATTGGTCGCATCTGCTTGCATATATGTGTATATTGTTGAACAGGTCATAGCAAGGAGGCTAGAGCAGAGAATAAAATTTGTTTGCCCGACAAATAGGTACATGTTTACTACATAATTTCCTGTTTTGTTTGGGTGATGATGATTTTGTGAGCCTATTGGCTAGCCGCTTGGCTTTTTCTTTTTCTTTTTGAGATCTGAAGGACCGGGGAAGCTATTTGAAATTCCCCGATGCTCCCGGTGCAGGGGAGGTTATGGCGAAATTTTTCGAAAATTTAGGGTGTTAGCCAAATTTTTGAAATTTTGAAAATTCTCAGAAACTAAAAAGTTGGAGAATGAAAGCCTGATCGATCGTGAAGTTGAATAATCAAACCACTTTCGACTTTGTTCCTTTTCGGGGACGAAAAGTTTTAAGTGGGGGAGATTGTAACAACCCGTAAAATCTGGGCCAGTTTAAAATTTTTTATTTTGGCGATTTTAGCGAATTTTGATTATTTAAAATGGATTATTTTAAATAATATCGACGAGAAATTTATTTGAATAGAATTCGATCGTATATATTATATACGTCGTCGTTAGAATATAAATATTTATATATAATTATAAATAGAATTGAAAATGGCGCGGTAGTTCGATAATTCGATTTCAAACTTCAATTGAATGTACCGGGTGCAAAACAATCCGGATTTTAGTGAAACCAAAAATAATGGAATCTAATAGTGAATATCTTTCCAACGAATCCGAAAAATCAAAAGTTCGTAGCGGGAATCAAAAGATATGTCCAGTTGAAAATTCTGAATAGTCGCTATGGAATTCAGGCCCTTAAAAATGGACATTTTGCAAACGACCTTGGATTTCGACGAAACCAGTTTTGTTGGGTCCGCAGTGTTAAGTTATTGCTGGGTTTCAAATTTCATAATTTTTCGAATCAATATGTGAGCGTGGCAAAGGAAAACGCGTTTGACCATTTTCAGTTGATTTTAATCGACTGGAAATTGGCCATTTTTCAAACGATCTCAGAATTCGACGAAACTAGTTTTGTTAGGACCGTATCGTCAATACAAAGCTAGAAAATATTTTTCTAGAATTTTTAGAGTTCGTATGGGGCCCCGGTAATTTGAAATGTACGTTTAAAATTCAATATAATGATTTTGAATGTAAATTCCACGGAAACTGATTCAAACGATCAAACCAGCTTGTGATACATATCCCATTGTGTTCAGGATGGGGGTAAAACGCTGGGGGCGGCAGTCGTTGAGTTTAAATTAGAGTTCGTTTCGATAAGCATGAAGTTTTGAAATTTAAAAGAAATTAAATAAATTATTATATAAAAAAAAAATATTCTCTTCCCCTTATACCTCTGGCCCCCCCGTATCAATACAGAAAGAGAAAAAAAATAAAAATAAAGGGGAGGATCGGAGGAGCGCCCCCCCCCCCCCCCCCCCGATCAGTCGCCGCCACCTCCCCAAGCTCTGCGCCCCTCCACTCCTCCACTTCCTTCTTCTTCTCCACCTCCCGCGTGCAAGACCGAACCTCGTGCCCAAAAATCCGTCCCCCTGAAGCCGATGCCCACCTCGTCCTCCGCCGTGCCAGGCTCCACGCCGACGTTCAAGGCTACGCCCTCCTCGCGCAGCACCTCCAGCGCGATACACCCAGAACCCACTCTGCTCGCGTCCACTTTGGCCAACGCGCCTCCCATTCTCCGATCCCCTATGCCTCCGCCTCCCCCCTGCCTGACGACCACCCTCGACCACCCGACACCCTACAGCAGACCGGCGAGCTCCAGCTTCCTCCTGGATCGATTTTCCCCCTTTTAACAGTGGCCTTCCAGCCCTCCGACGAACCCAAAAACATCCTCATTCTATCGGAAGACAATGTAAGTTTTTATTTATTATATAAAATCTGCGATTTTCATAAGTATAATGGTTAGATCTTTGACTAGAGTAAGTATAGAATTTTTATTTATATTTATAGAGATTAAAAGTTATATTTTTATTTTAGGAAAGACTATATTTTACTAATGAAAAGAATAGATTCTTGTATAACATAAAGAGGAGATTTTTATTTATATATATGACATGTAAAGCTTTGATTTCATATGATATAAAGTTTTGATTTTTAATGTATATAAAAAGGGATAAAAATATAATTTTTATTGAATGTAAAGGTTAAAAATATAATTTTTATATTGTAAAAAGAATAAAGATAGGATTTTTATCTAAGTAAAAGTTCATATTTTTGTTTAGAAAAAGATCGTATTTTGTTTAGAAAAAGATCGTAGTTTTGATTTAGGAAAAATTTAGATTTTTGATTTAGAAAAGATTAGATTGTTATTTCTATAAAGACGAGATTTTTATCGAATTAAAAATAGAATTTTTATATATTGAACTTCGATAGAAAAATAGAATTTTTATATATTGAACTTCGATAGAAAAATAGAATTTTTATATATTGAACTTCGATAGAAAAATGGATTTTTATATATTGAATAGCGAAGTAAAAATTCGATTTTTATATATGTAGTGGCTACGGACGACGAAGCTGACGAAGATGCGAAAACAATGAAGATTTCTATCAAAGAAGAGTCAAGATGTTTGGATAGCTATAAGTGAGAATTTCTCACCTTTCAAATTTATTTTCTAGTTATATATATATACTAGGATGCAGACGGTGCTTAGTAGCACCCGACACAATCGTCCACAGACCATGGACTTGTTTGTTTGGTTGCATAGATTAGTTTGATGATTTGATTTGAATTGAATTGTTTGGTGAGATGGAATTGATTTGATGGATGTGTGAATGGCGTGGGCCTTCACTAGACCGGGGATAAGGCTAGGCCTTGTCCCGTTTCTAGTATCGTGCCGTTATGCCGCCGAAATTTTCTAAAATATGTTAGAAAAATAAAAATATCATTTTATTGAATAAATGAATTGAATAGAAATTCATAGGTTGAAATAAAATGTTTTATCGTTAAAAATATAATTTTTAACGTGAATATGAAAATAGTGAAGTGAATAAATAAATATTCATTTACAAACCAGATGGTTTGTTTATGTACACTTATTTGAATGACATTGATTGGGACGATAAATTTTACACATCGCCCAACTGCACAACTAAAATCTGTGTTTGATTGTTTGAAACCCCACACGGGTGTTGGGATGAAATATGAATTTCACTCATCCTGATTGATTAAATATGTCGATCGATTGATTGACAGGCTGTTATGAGCGTTGAATATCTATATTTGATGCTTATACAGTGTAGTGCACTTTGGTTGATGGTTGATTATTTTCAATGTTATTATATACATGTGTTGTATGAAAATCCATATAATTAATTTTATATGGTAATTGATTGGGCCTCATTCCAATCGTGAAAATAAAGAATATTTTGATAATAACAAATATTTTGATAATAGGAAATATTTGAAATAGAATATTTGAAAATAGAAATTTATGAAGCCGTGTTAATTAGATTGACGCCATTTTGACGTGAACGATATTTATATCGATTTTAAACGATTTCGAAATGAAATGAATTGAAATCGATTTCGAAATGAAATGAATTGAAAACGATTTCGAAATGAAATGAATTGAAAACGATTTCGAAATGAAAGGTTTTTGAAATGAATTCAAATTGAATTGAAAGCGAATTTAAATGAATTCAAATTGAATTGAAATTTGAATTGAATAGAGACGAATTTTAAAATGAATCTATAAAGAAGAATTCAATTTTGATTTGAATTGAAATGGAAGTTGAAAAGGTTTTTGAAACGAATTCAAAACTATTTATATAATTCGTTTTGAAAAGAAATCGACGAAATATATATTATATATATTATATATATAATATAATGGCCTGAATAGAACGCGCCGCGCCGCGGTAGTTCGCGAATTTCGACCATTTATTTCAAACGGACATTGCGGGAGATCCGACCGTCGGATTCTCCTAAAACCGGAACCGTTGGGTTCGTATCGAAAAGAGCTTTCTAACGAATATTAGAAATTTGAAATCTAACGGTTGGATTTGGAATTATGTCCAAATCAAATTCGAAAAAGGTCGCTGTAAGTGCAGTTCGATGGCCGTTGATGGAAATCGACTGTACGGGCCTTGATAAAATTATTAAAAATAGCAATAATTTGTGTAAAATCATAAGAAATGATTTAGAAAGAATTAGGATGAAAAACTCCATATTTGAAAAGATAAAAATGGATTTTTATCGAAATGAACTAGTTTTGAACTAGAAATATAATTCTATTTATTTTTAAATAAATAAATTGAATTTAAAAAGGGTTTTAAAAATAACCAAAATTTCCAATGATTGCATTGGAGTGGATTTGAATCGAAATTGTCTTCGGAATATTTCGATGTTGGAATTCGTGATTATACAGGTGTTGTTATGGAAATTTGAAAGATATATATATATTTATATCGTTATTTCCAATACGACATTTGTTAGTCGTAGAATTTGATATTGAATATAAGCCGATATATTTTCTATTCAGAGCCTTGTATTGAATATCGAATGTGATTTGGGTTTGTCGTGAATGGTGTCTTCACTAACACTGTTCTTGAACCCAGTTGAGAAATGATTAAATCTTTTTATTTAGATTTAATGAAGTGTACCAATTAAATAATATTTAATTGGAATTGAATTGATATTGATTTTTGGGTTTATCGTGAACAGTGTTTTAAATAACACTTGTTCTTTAACCCGATAATTAATGAATGTGATTTGGGTTTGTCGTGAATGGTGTCTTCACTAACACTGTTCTTGAACCCAGTTGAGAAAAGATTAAATCTTTTTATTTAGATTTAATGAAGTGTACCAATTAAATAATATTTAATTGGAATTGAATTGATATTGATTTTTGGGTTTATCGTGGACAGTGTTTTAAATAACACTTGTTCTTTAACCCGATAATTAATGAATGTGACTTTGGGTTTATCGTGAACCGTGTTTTTAAATGACACGGATTCTTTAACCCAGTTAACGATTAAAACTAAGTGGAGTTTTAATGAATCTTTAATTAGATTGGAATAATCGAGAATGGAGTATCACCAGTTTTACTCCAGGCGATAGCTAAATCTTTAATTAGATTTGAACATGAAATGGTAATTGAATTTACCGATAACACTGTGGTGTTAGATATGAAGTATTACCAGTTTTACTTCATGGGATAAATAGGTTGGGGATTGGGAAATTAAAACAAATGATTGCTTCGGTAAGTTTCGTTAATCCCGACTAGTTTGAATTGATATTCAAAAGTAGATTAAAGAATAAATTAAAGAATTTATCTTTAATAAAATTTATGGGAACCTTTCCCTATGAAGGTGAAATTAGAAATTAACTGTCGGTTAGCCAAGCAGAATGGTTTTCTGGATATTGATCTGATGTTGGTTTCGGCCTTCGGGGTTAATATTTAGGGAATTATTCTCTTGATTAATTTACGGTTAATGACTGATGAATTGGAATGAGGCGTATGTTGTGTTTGTGTAACACTTATTTAAAATATACGCGAGTTATTCGGAAAGACCGGGTTTATCCCATTCCGAATAACTGATACGACGATAAGTCGAAGATGAAGACGATGGTCGAAGACCGGAGGTCTTCACGTCGTTTGGGTAATTACTGATGATCTTGATTGGGCTGTACACCCAAGAAGATGGAAACAGTTAGTGATCGTCCAGACGTACTTGGAGATCGATGGATATGCAGGGTACTAGGTGCCTCCAGTTTCGTTCAGACCCAGAACGGACTTGTAAATGGACTGTGTGTCTGACATTGGATTTTAGTCCGTGTGATTGATCTCTATTAAATATATATCTGTTTGGCGGCGGAGAATTTATTCTCTTGCTTAACGCCCTTCTCTGAGACGTACGAGCTCAGGGGTTATATATTGATGGATATCAATCGCATGGAGTGAATTGCCTGTGTGGCATGCTAAGATGCAAATGATCAAGGCTTCTGTTGAAAAGCAGAGTCTTGTGGTGATGATCGAAGCACGGCCTTTGTGGCGTAGCTTTGTGTAACGTTGATTCGCGAGTATCACACCCGATATGAATCAAAAACGGGAGACGGACATCAGGGAGGACATGCGTTTCTTTCTAGTTATGAGTGGCGTCAGTGCTTGAACTGGCTGACGAGTTTGACTCATGTGGATGTTACTTATTATTACTTGCTGAAAAGCGAGGCGCCTCGTGATATCGGTTTCGGCCGATGCTTCTGGTCGGCTGACGGGCCAGATTTACGCCCCAAAGGGCGGAGAAACGTAGTGTTCAGGCATAATAATCCACATCGGTGGACCGGCCCTGACGATCCAAGGCCCACCTGAGTCTGGGTCCTGAGACATGGACTAGATTGTCTCGAATCGGTAGAGGATCTTGCCCCTTGCCTCGGTTCATACCATAAATGATAACCCAACTTCCAATACGTCGTTTTGCGGTTTTGATTGTAAACTTATATATGGCGACATAGTGTTATGGGCCATTCATGCCGCCTATGATTGATACTTATGATTTGAAGTTGTTTTATACACTATGCACTTATAATAGTATCAAATGATTTGTTTTAAACGTATCAAGCATTCTTTGGCTGTTATAAGGGAAAACCCTATCCCCCGGCTTGCGTTGCATTGTGTGATAGGACCTGGGTCTTATAACAGCTTCATTTTTCTTTATTTAGCATTGCGCTGTTTGTTTTATGCACTGGTATTCTTGGGAGGAAACCCGTTCCGTGTTATACGGCGTGGTCCCTTGATTTGCCTAACTTTAAAAATAAAGATTAATAACTGTTTTAGTTCTCACACCAGTCCCATGACTGACCTGGAGTTTATTGTTTTAACCTAAACTCTGGGTGCCCTTATTTTGACGCGGGCAGCTAGTAGTTTTGGTTTTGCAGATTTATATTCACAGGATCCTGGTTTACAGCTGGAACGATATCCGGAAAGCTTTGTATCCGTATATCTCATTCTAGTTGTGTATTGTATTATTTTCCGCTGCTATGTATTTAAATGTAATTTAATCTCTGATATTTCTGTGTAATATTCTTTTTACTCTGTATATTCTTGTAATCTGATGCATTGTTGTGATATGCAATGAAATGTTCTTCTGTATGCGTTCTGTTGTGTCGTGTTCTCAAACGATAGGGCATTTCGAACGATCTGAGTCGGTTTAGCGACTGGTTCGGACCGAGCGAAATTCCTTGCCGTCACACTTAACCTGGTGGCACAACATGCATCCTGAGACCAACTCGGCCACCTCCTCGAGTGATGCGCATCTTCAAGAACCTTCTTCACCAAGTCTTCCACTCGAGGAACACATAATCTCTTATCGCGCCTTAGTCATCCCTTGTCATCTATAATATATCTAGCGAGGTGACTTAACATCTCGCCTCGAATCAACTGGTCCATGTTCTTGACTAACTGCGGGTCTTCTTCCTGTGAAACCCCCTTCTTGATCCAGAAGAGTAAGTCTAAGCTCAGGGAATGCTAACTAACTAGCCAAACGGAGAAAGCTTCTTACTTCAATTGCCCTCCTCAGAGTTTTCCGGTCTTAAACCGCAACCACTTTAGCGGAATCCACCGCTAAGCCTTACTTAGGAACTATGTGCCCAAGAAATCCAACTTCTTTCCTCCAAAGTGACATTTGGAGAACTTGACCTTCAACTGGTGGCTCTAAGCGTATCCATCACCTCCTTGAGATGTCTAGCATGCTCTTCCTCGTTCTTTTAAGGAGATCAAAATATCGTCTACGACGACCACGACAAACTTGTTCAAGGACTCCCTAAACACCCTACCCATCAAGTTCACGTAATATGCGGGTGCATTAGTCAAACCAAATAGCATGACTAGCCATTCTAAAAATCCATCTAGAGTCCTAAACGCAGTCTTGTCAATTCCATCCTCAGCCATCCTAAGCTGATGGAATCCGGTAGCTAGATCAAAAGAAAACAGATGCTCCTACAAGATGATCAAACAAATCATCGATCCTTGGTAACGGTTGTCTATTCTTCTCACGATAATCAACACATAAGCAAAGCAAACTGTCCACATTAGTAACGAATACTACTGGAGCACCCTACTCGAAAATGCTTCGTCTCAGGAAGTTCTTCTCAAGCAACTCCTTGACTTGCTTTCTTAACTCTCATCTCGTGAGGTCATGTGCCTAACCGGCCACGAAACTGGCTTGGTATTACCAACCAGATAATGCGGAAATCTATCCCACATCTAGGGGTAACCCCTTTACTTCCCCCAAGATATCAGGATATTCTCGGACCACCCTCACAGATTGCAAACTATCGATAGACGAGTTGAGGGATTCAAGATAACATAACATGACGGGACCCATAGGGTTGCTAGAAATTTCTAGGGTATTACCGAGGCGAGTCATGAGCCTCACAACCCTATATACAAAAACCAAGAATGGCTCCAAAACAGGACAACCATTCCATGCCCAAAACCAACCCATATCCCCTGAAACCGAAAATATAAACATCCCACGAGAATTCTATACTCAAGATAGAAATTTTCAAATCCACTCAGACCACAGACAAACGGGCAGAACCCCCAATTGGATTTGAAACACATACGGGATCATCAACTAGACTAGTACTTAGGTGCAAACTTTCAACTAGATCAGATGAAATAAAACTATGCGATGTGCCAGAATCAAACAAAGTACGAACAGGGAAAATCAGAAAATGTAAACAAGACTTTCAACAGAAACACTACCTCTATCATGAGCTGGAAGAACGGTGTTGAGGGGATGAACTCGCCCTCCAGATAGTCCTGCACACTGAGTCTGACCTTGCCCTTGTTTCCTCGGGCAATCCTTGCTGAGATGTCCAAACTCACCACAATGAAAGCATTCGCCCCGCTTTCTCTTCTTCTTCCTACATTCCCTGGATATATGTCCAACTTTACCACAGAAGTTGCATTTCCTATTCTCTCTTGGCTTGTCCTTGCGGTTGTTGTTATTCTTGCCGCGTTTCCCAGAATTTACCCTCTTGCCTTGAGACTCATTCGCCTTGACCTCTTTCTTGTCATTGTTATCTTCTTCTTGAAGCAGGGCCATATTCACCAAATTCTCGAAAGTCGCCCCCAAGGGTATATGAGACATGGCCAAACCATGTAATGGCTCGTTTAATCCTAGAGCAAAGTGTAGGGCCTTCTTCTGAGCTGTATTAACCAAGTCTAAATTGACCCGAGCCAGTTGATTAAACTTATCTATGTATTCCCTAATAGTCATGTCCCCTTGCTTTAGTGATAAGAACCTCAGTCCAAACCTTCCTCTAAAGTCATCCCAAGTCTCAATTGGCCTAGTAGCGGTGGTGACTACCCACCAACATGCAGCTTCTTCCTTTAGCAACCATACTGCTAATAAAACCTTCCTGCGGTCACCTATATCAAAGGTGGCTAAAAGATCTTCGGTCTCTTTCAACCAATTCCTTGCCTCTACAAAAGTCTCTGTTCCACTAAAATTCTTGCCACCCATCATCTTAAAGTTCTTACAAGTTTCCGCAAAATCCGCTTGTGGAGGCTGAGGGAGAAGAGGAACATCAGATACGGAAGGAGGAGGAGGAACAGCGGCCTTGACTGGAAAGACAACATTAGAGACACCCGGGACCGGTGCCGTGACTTCCAAGTACCGACGAAACCAATCGGGTATTGTTACTCCTTCGGGCAAGATGAGATTATCAGACATGCTGGAAACGAAAAGAAAAGAGTTCAAACGAGGGGTCAAAGGATAGTGCTAATGGCTTTTGGAGAATAGCCTTTAAAAATAACTAGACTTTTCTTTGGAAAATACTTTATACTTGGTTTTGAAAATAGTTTTTCAAAAGTTTTAAAAACCTTTTTATCCCTTCTCGTAAACCATATGCTCTGATACCAAATGTAACACCCCACCTCCGCCAGGGTGGCTCTTGCAAGCAACTCTGACTTTGGTGGGGCGTTTTAAAACAAGGTAAACATGCATAATGATATAACAAGGCAGGACATGACATATATATATGTAAATAAATAGAGTAAGTAGATAAAACAGCGGAAGATTTTTAAACCATTTCAAAACACAAGTCTGGTACATCAAAATGTCAATTTCCCAAAATTACAAGTCTAGATAAAAACATCATCTGATAAACTGAAATACATAAGTACTATCCCCAAATAAGAGTGATAAACCATAGCGGGCTCAATATCCAAACGTACATGAGCTAATCCAGCAAGCAAGCTAAGCGATCCAAGCTAAGCACCAATGTTCCCACCCTGAGAACCTGGGGGGGGAACGGAAGAAAAGAAGCGAAAAGAAAACGGGTCAGTCATAAAGACTGGTAAGCCCTGCTACGATCAGTCTATAAACTAATAAAGTTAACAGCATGATGGAAACTGAGATGATCATAGATAACAACATACTGGCATGATAAATTAACTACAAGATAGATAGAGGTGTCATCGCATAAACAAGGTTAAGTTTTGCACCACGGTGTACTAGCAAACCAACATAACAGGTATTGATCCCTTGGCCCAAGCTTTGACCCAATAACATGAAGTGACCTTAATATAAGGTCCAACCAAATGGTCTAGTCGATCGGCTCCCTATAAGCCTAACACGTCAAGTGTTGGTGTCCATACGGCCCACATATGGATGTAGTCAGACTGTGCTGGGTCCACCTTCGGGTGTATCAAGCCCTCGGGTGTCAACCCCAGACACTGAAGCAATAATGCACAGTCTAAACCTACTGGTACCCGTGCCTCGAGTTTGTCCAATACCGGACTACGTGCACGTCCGTAGCCCGCCTGGACCCGCACCGCTGTACCACTCAGCCATCGCTTTGGTCGCTTACATCAGTCCAGTAATCGTGCCCCGCCCTAGCCTAGCCTCTAGGGTTGTGATGATACCAAACTGGGATTACTGCTGGAACAGACCACGTTGCTAGGGTTTCCTAAGAGGGTTAAGTGCGATTTAACCCTTCACTAATCATGGATTAAATTGGTTAAGTGTAACCGACAGTTCACAACTTAACCCCATTTCAATCCCTCGAACCCCTAAATGGATTAAATTGGTTAAGTGTAACCGACAGTTCACAACTTAACCCCATTTCAATCCCTCGAATCCCAAAATTGGTTAAGTATTAGTGGACCCTGACTTAACCCTAATCATGAGGCATTAATTAATTTAATGCACCTTAACCTCTCACATTAGACTTTGTTGTAGTTACCTAGTTAAGCCGGTGGGTTCCGGGTAGATTTACACCATAACTTGGTCTAACCTCGGGTCTTGGCACCACATGACCAACTTCTCACATTGGGTCCTATTGTTTGTAGCCACTAGTTAAGCCGGTAGGTTCCGGGTAGAATTACGCTACAAACTCAACCCAACCTCGAGTTGGCCATACTTATGTTTTCTAAGTGTCATGTCCACTTTATTTCAAAACATAATTACAAGTCAACAAATACTTGGGTAGACCTAACTTAATAGGTAAATTCCCAAGGGGTAGACCTAACTTAATAGGTAAATTCCCATTCTTATATTTTCATGTATTTTAAGTTTACCCAAACCCCCCAACGTCATTCTATTGCTTACATATTCGTAATAACGCATAAAGGATAGGAAGAGGGAACTTGGCATAACATACATGATGAACTTGCATATCACAACAAACATGCATAACATGTTAGACTTGCATAACTTAGCATAGTGAACTTGCATATTACCGTAAACATGCATAACATGTTAGACTTGCATAACTTAGCATAGTGAACTTGCATATTACCGTAAACATGCATAACATGTTAGACTTGCATAACTTAGCATAGTGAACTTGCATATTACCATAAACATGCATAACTCAATAAAGTTGCAAATCATGGCATAGTCAACTTGCATAAACATGCATAACTCAATAAACTTGCAAATCATGGCATAGTGAACTTGCATAAACATGTATAACTCAATAAACTTGCAAATCATGGCATAGTGAACTTGCATAAACATGCATAACTTATCAAACATGTGTAACATGGCATAGTGAACTCGCATAAGCATGCATAACTTATTAAACATGTGTAACATGGCATAGTGAACTCGCATAAGCATGCATAACTTATTAAACATGCATAAATCCCAACTTTCATCACATATTAACTTTAGAGTTTCTAAAATGAAGGTAAGAGGGCTTACAAATATTATGAAGACACAAATCTACTAATAAAGATTGAGAAGCCCTTTATGCAAGCATATAAAAACCCAAAACAAAGCTCCAATAAGAAAACTCTTAACAAAAATTCCAAAAACTCTAGCTTAGCCAATAAAGCTTGCAACTTGATGATGTATGCAAGCTAATGATCATTCATACAACTTAGGAATGCTTGTATGAACATCAAAATCTTCATAGGAATGGTTTTTGAAGAGGGTGGAGGCTAGGGTATTTAAGTGGAGGCCATTTGAGAAATCAATTTGCCATAGTTTAGCTACTAGAATGAATAAATGAGGTTTTAGGGTAGGATTAGGGTCTTATTTATAGAAGATTAAAGTGTTTTTAGCCCTAGGATTAACCCTAGGTTAGTTTAGGTCCATCAGATTTCGGAAGTCTCCAGAACTAAGCCACACAACCCAGCCCAGATAAAAAATGGTGTGCCAGGCAAAACTGCCCGGCCACCCCGTGTCGACAGGGCTGTCCACAGGGCAGTCGACACCCTGGGGACCCTGTCGACATGCCTGTCGAAATGGGGGTCCTGGCGGGAGTTTTCTCGCCTGCGCCAGTTTGCCCTAATTTCCAACTTTGAACTTGAAATTCAAATCTGTTTTTGACATGGAAATTTCTGAAAACTTCAATGGGCCTTAACTGGGTCATACGGACTCCGATTTTCGAAAACTCGGACTCTATTTCGCGTATTTTTCCGAGATGAACGCAATGGCATAGCCCGTTTCCCTTGATTCAGATTTTAGAATTAATTTCTGCCTCAATTTATATCTTAACAGGTTATTAAAAATACAGGTTGTTACATTCTTCGAATCAAGTCAATATTCTCAGAAGTCTCCCTAACCATATCAGGCCCAAGCAAGATCTTATCCGTAGATTCCCACCAACATGTAGGTGATCGACAAGGCCTTCCATAAAGAGCTTCGAAAGGAGCCATACCAATACTGGACTGAAAGCTGTTATTATATGCGAACTCCACCAATGGAAGATGCTCTTCCCATGTACCTCCAAAATCTAAGATACAAAGCCTCAAAAGGTCTTCTAGGACACGATTCACCCTCTCAGTCTGGCCGTCCGTCTGAGGATGATATGCGGTGCTCAGACATAATTGAGTCCCCACTGCTTCTTGCAAACTCCTCCAGAACTCGCTAGTGAAGATAGGATCTCGATCACTCACTATGCTAGAGGGTACCCCATGCAATCGAACTATCTCTCGAAGATATACTGAAGCTAGCCATGGAGCAGTCCTCTTGCTCTTCACAGGTATGAAATGGGCGCTTTTAGTAAGTCTGTCTACCACAACCCAAATTCCCGTATTACCCTTTCTCGATCTGGGTAACCCGTCAATAAAATCCATCGAGACGCTATCCCACTTCCATTGCGGAACTTCCAATGGGTGAAGCAACCCACCTGGTTTCTTTTGCTCCGCTTTCACCTGTTGGCAGACCAAGCATCGAGCGACATACTCGGCCACATCTTTCTTCATACCGGCCCAGAAGAAAACCCGCTTCATGTCTTGGTACATCTTGTCCCCACCGGGATGAATGGTCATCCTAGAACGGTGTGCATCATCAAGAATAGCCTTCCTCAAACCCTCGTCTTGCGGTACACAAAGTCTACCGTCTCTACGCAAGCACCCCCTATCGTCTAGGGTGTACCTACTCAAATGGCTGGACGACTCCCCCCTTATGAGCTTCTCTACCAACTCAACCAACTGTGGGTCGTCCCTCTGTGCTTCTCCAATTCGCCCCAAAAGAGTAGGTCTGACCTCCAAGGATGCTAGCAAACCGGGTATATAGTCAATGGAAGGTCTGAAATCAAACATCGAGATAAATTCCAAGCTTCGTTGTTCCACGAACAATGGACTCAAGGACAACCTTTTTCTGCTCAAGGCGTCCGCCACCACATTACCCTTGCCAGGGGTATACGCTATCTCGAAATCATAGGATGCTAAGAACTCCATCCACCTTTGCTGTCTCAAATTCAAATCCTTCTGAGAAAACAAGTACTTCAATGATTTGTGGTCTGTGAACAATTCGAATCTCTCACCAAGAAGATAATGGCGCCAAATCTTAAGTGCAAAAACAATAGCGGCCAACTCTAAATCATGGGTAGGGTAATTTTTCTCATGCGCCCTCAACTGCCTTCCACCATAGGCTATTACCCTTCCCTCTTGCGTTAAGACTGCGCACAGTCCTGTCCCACAAGCATCGGTATAGACAACAAATGGCTTATTCCCATCTGGCAACACTAAAACTGGAGCAGTGGTTAAAGCTCTCTTTAACCGTCGGAACGCATCATCACAATCTACGTCCCATGTGAAAACAAGATTCTTCTTCGTTAAGCGGGTTAATGGGGCTGATATCTTCGCGAAGTCTTTGATAAACTTCCTATAGTAACCCGCCAACCCTAAGAAACTTCTTACTTCGGTAGCATTCTTCGGAACCTTCCAATCTTGAATTGATACTACCTTCGCGGGATCCACAGCTATCCCTTCCTTGGAGACCACGTGCCCCAAGAACCGCACTTCCTTCCTCCAGAAGTGACATTTAGAGAATTTAGCCTTAAGGCTATGTGCTCGAAGAGTCTCCAACACCTCCCCAAGATGTAGGGCATGCTCTTCTTCACTCTTAGAAAATACTAAGATATCATCCACAAAGACCACCACGAACTTATTAAGGAACTACCTGAACACCCTACTCATCAAATCAACAAAGTATGCAGGGGCATTCGTCAACCCAAATGGCATCACCAGCCACTCATAGAAACCATCCGGAGTCCTAAAGGCAGTCTTGTCTATGCTATCCTCAGCCACCCTCAACTGATGAAACCCCGTGGCTAAGTCCAACTGAGAAAATACTGAAGCGCCAACCAACTGATCGAAAAGATCATCAATCCTCGGCAATGGGTGTCTATTCTTCTTTGTGAGCTTGTTGAGTTCTCTATAGTCTGCACAAAGTCTGAGGGACCCATCCGCCTTCGTAGCAAAAACTACTGGAGCACCCCACTCCGATATACTTCGTCTTATGAACCCCTTCTCAAGCAACTCCCCTACTTGCTTATGGAGTTCCCTCCTCTCACGAGGAGCCATGTGGCGCACTGGTAAAGATACAGGTTTAGCATTATCCACCAGATATATTCGGAAGTCAATCTCCCGCTTCGGAGGTAAGCCCTTCACCTCCTCAAACACATCTGAGTATTCCCGGACCACTCTAACAGATTGCAAACTCTCGACCGAAGCGTCAAGCGATTCAAGATAACTTAGCATAACAGAATCCATGGGATTACAAGAGATCTCGAGAGTGTTACCCAAGCGGGTCATGAGCCTAACAACTCTCCTTTCGCAATCTAGAACGGCACCATTACTGGATAACCAGTCCATGCCCAAAATCAACCCATAGCCCGTGAAGCCCAAAACAAAAGCATCACATCTAAACTCAATTCTAAGTATAGAAATCTTCAAACCCAAACATATCATGGACAAATAAGTGGAGCCCCCAATTGGGTTTGAAACAACCAAGGGATCATCTACCAGACTGGTGTCTAAGTGCAGTGACTCAACTAATGATGATGAGATAAACGAATGCGATGCGCCAGAATCAAACAATGTACGGACAGGATGATCAAATAGAAAAACCAGACTTTCAACGGAAATAGTTCTACCTCTTTCCTGAATCGGTGGAACCGCGAGAGCCTGTACTTGCCCCCTAGCCTGACCCGGTGCCATAAGAGCTTGCACCTGTCCTCCTGAGGTAGATCCCGTCCTTTGCCCCTTCTTAGGGCAATCCTTCACTAGATGCCCTGCTTCGCCACAGTTATAGCAGCCAGTCTTCTTCTTCTTTCGACAATCTTTGCTTATGTGGCCTGGAATCCCGCAATTGAAGCACTTCTTCTTTCCCTTGCCACCGTTGCCTTTCCCACCTTTGTTTTGCTGTTGTTGCTGAGGTCTCTTTTGATCTCCCTTCTTCTCGGGTGCCTTATTAGCATTGGGACCCTTCTCTTCTTCATGCATGAGTGCCATGTCAACTAGCTTCTCAAAGGTGGCCCCCATAGGGATATGAGTCATAGCCAACCCATGCATCGGTTCATTCAAGCCTTTCACGAACCTCAAAGCCTTCTTCTCCGGTGTATTCACCATGTCTAGGCCAAACCTTGCCAATTGATTAAACTTGTTGACATATTCCTTCACTGAGAGATTTACTTGCTTTAGAGTCAAGAATCTTTCCATATACAAGTTTTCCTCCGCCCTTGAGAGAAACTTTGCCACAAATCTCTGCCTAAAATCCGCCCAAGAGTCAACGGGGCGTTCTCCATTAGTGACCTCCCACCAGAATGAGGCCTCTCCCTTCATTAACCAAGCAGCTAACTTGACTTTCTTTCCTTCTTCCATCTCAAAGATATCTATCAACTCTTCCACCTCCTTAAGCCAATCTCTAGCCTCCACAAAAGTTTCTGATCCTTGAAAAGGTTTCCCTCCCATAGCTTTAAATTCCTTGCAAGTCTTAGCAAAAGTATCCGTGCGAGGAGGAGGGGGAGGAGGAAGATCGGGTGCTACGGTTGGCGGAGGAACATTTGCTGGACCCGCAGTGGTGGCCCTAGCCTCCATCAATCTCCTATACCATACTGGTATCGTCACACCCTCCGGAAAGTTAAGATCCTCAACCATGCTGAAACGAAAAAGGAAAGATTCAAAACGGAGAATTCGAAAGATAAAGATAAGGCTATTGGGGATTATGCTTTTCTTTCAAAAACTTTTCTCTTTAAAGACATGTTTTTGAGAATATCTCTTCCAAAAATGTTTTTAGAAAAATAGTTTTCTAAAAATTTTATCTGTTCCGGTAACCTTTGCTCTGATACCACGTGTAACACCCCACTCCCGCTATGGACACTCGCTAAGGGAATGCCATAACATCGGTGGAGTATTTTAAGTGAATATAGAACAGAGAAATTACAGCAAGACAGATATAAGTAATACTTGAAAATTTAAAACACCATTTCATTGCAGCGGAAAGTAAAACATGTTTGGTTACATCACAAAACCATAATAAGAGTCAAGTACAAAATATCCATCCTGATAAATAAAAATACATAATCCCAATACATGAACTGATAGCCATAAAAGAAAAGGGTAAGCTGAGCTCTACATCTAGGGTCCAAGCTCCAAGAGAGTAATAAAAGCAGCCTGATCAAAGCCCACTCGTGCTGGGCCCACTCTGAGAACCTGAGGGTTGGGGAAAAAGATAAAAACAACGGGGTCAGACATAAGTCTGAGCGAGTCCTATAACTTTAACAATGCAATCATTAAAGTAATTAGGGTATGATATAACTTGGTACGGTGTGACTGGGGATAAATGGCTACACTCAGTAACCAATCAGACTTAGAATGAACTAAGATAACGATAAAGACGCATTTACCCACCCAAGGATAATTACTACACTGCACCACACCAGTCATTTCCTACTTAAAGGTTGATCCCTCCCAAGGACTTAGTAAATTTACCCAGTAGTTTCGTGTACCCCTAGCTGACTACATAGGTGCCGCCTGCCCCTATCTCCACTAGCTGTACCCACTACTCCTAAGCGATCGGCTCCCTACCGTAGATACCCGTGCTGGCCCCACAATGGGGTGTATCACTCCCCATAGTGGCAACCCAATACAACAAATGGTGCACGGCTTATATCTACACGATGCAACAACGTCTTACCTACCAGCCCGGGCCCACACATGCATATGAAACCCGTTGGACTCGCGTTGCCACCGCTACCCCGTTTTGGCCTCTTATAGTCAAGCCAAATATGCGTGTCCCGTCCTCGACTTGGGTCGAGCCCACAAAGATACGTTTGGGATATTGTTTGAAATGGGCCCCCACAAGCTACCCACCTAAGCTTGTCATTTCTAGTGTATATCACTTAACCCTTTAATCATGTTTTAATTACATGTTCCACTTTGGTTAAGTATTCTAATCGTATTTTCTACTGCCACCCAAGGCAACCACTAGATTTACACATGCCATCCAAGGCACTCACTTAACCCCTCATGTCCCTCTACATGCTAATATGGTTAAGTGTTTCTTAATTAATTAATTAAGATCATGACCTCATAAAGACCTCTCACATTAGACCATCTTTTATGACTGCTGGATATGCCGGTTGGGTCCGGGCAGACTTCTGTCATAAAAAGAGTCTAACCTCGTGTCTTTACTTTAATCACGTATTTAGTTTATGACTAAGACCTCTCACATTGGGCCAATCATTTGTAGCTGCTGGATTGCCGGTCGGTTCCGGGCAGACTTCCGCTACAAAAGGGTCCAACCTCGTGTCTTAGTTGATTAATTACACCTAATTAATCACCCCCATAATTTGTATTAATTATCCCTAATTAATTACACATTTTTAAGAATATGGGTAGACCTAACTCAATAGGTAAATTCCCAATTCCATAGTATGGGTAGACCTAACTTAATAGGTAAATTCCCAACTCCATAATATGGGTAGACCTAACTTAATAGGTAAATTCCCAATTATGTCCATTCATTTTATGTTATGCTTAAGCACACCAACTTTACACATTTCTATTAACATGCATATTAACCCCATTGTTTCCCACGTAATTCGTTCTCATGACATGTCATATAAATGGGAAGATTTACTATAAATGTAACGGGTTCAATCTTAGCACAACGTTGGCATTTACATGGGTTTAAAAGGTGTCAACTTGCATCATAACATTAAACCCAACTAGCATAAATCATTAACCCAAACTTGCATATGAACTTGCATATGAACTTGTATATAAACATGCATATGAACTTGCATATAAACTTGCATATGAACTTGCATATAAACTTGCATATGAGCTTGCATATCATGTCATACATAGAGGCAACCTTGCATATGTTATGCATATCATAAAAAGAGACAAACTTGCATATGAACTTGCATATAAACTTGCATATGAACTTGCATATCATGTCATACATAGAGGCAACCTTGCATATGTTATGCATATCATAAAAAGAGACAAACTTGCATATGAACTTGCATATAAACTTGCATATGAACTTGCATATCATGTCATACATAGAGGCAACGTTGCATATGTTATGCATATCATAAAAAGAGACAAACTTGCATATGAACTTGCATATAAACTTGCATATGAACTTGCATAACATGTCATATCATAAAAAGAGACAAACTTGCATATGAACTTATAACATATGACAACCACAACATGCATAGATCCTCATTTACATCCATAGCCTCCTAATATCCTATCCTAATTAGTTTAGCAATTGCTTGCTAAAGGCATAGGAACTCACAAATCACTAATTAGCACTCCATTGAGGAAGATTAAGTTGCTAGAGTGGATTAGAACTTGATTAGAGTTGATTTGAGATGCCAACTTCCTCTCAAATTTGGTGGAGGCTCCTTCTAGTTTTGATTTGACGGCATGAGGCCCTTGGATCTATTTTTAGTATGAATTAGGGTAGTGTTAGGGTGTATTTATAGATTAGGCAAGTGTTTTAGGCCATTAGATTAACCCTAAATTAGATTAGGACCATCAGATCTCGGAAGCTTCTAGAGAACAGCCCAAAACACAGCCAAACCCTAAAATGGTGCACCAGGTTACACTGGCCGAGCACCCCCTGTCGACACATAAGTCGACAGGGCTGTCGACTTGGTCCTAGCCAAGTCGACTGCCCAGTCGACAGGGCTGTCGACTTGGGTAGGTAGGCGGGAATTTTTCCCTCCTGCGCCCAATGGCTCCAATTTCGAAATTTAAACCTGAATTTTAAATCTGTTTTGAACTTTGAACTTTCTGCAAACTTCATTGGGCCATAACTGGGCCATACGGACTCCGATTTACAAAATTTCGGACTCTATTTTGCGTATTTTTCCGAGACGAACGCAATGACGCAGCCCGTTTCCCCCAATTCTCACATCTGAGATTATTTATTCTGCAATTAGTGAATTTTAGCATTAACTGAAATTTGGGGTGTTACATTCTCCCCTCCTCAAAGGATTTCGTCCCCGAAATCTCTAAGCTAAGGAGAATGCATATCCTACCATCAAAACAACCATCTACTCAATCCATCAAACACAGGCATCCATTGTCCTTAAAACAATTTCTAATGATGTATGAGCATATGCAAAAAGTGTGTGTATATGTTCCCTATCTAATGTATGAACGTATGCAAACCATGATAGTGCCATGCATCCATTATGTATGCGAGAGAACCCTATCGACACATACAATATCTACATGAGTGCACAATCATTCACCAAAATGCATCATCCATATGATAACACAATCATTATACATCCATAAATATAGCTACCTACACACAATTATATGCAATATGCAATATGAAGTGACTGAGCCGATCTAGTGCCTAGAGTGTGTGTATATGCAACCACGAGCAACCACTAGCAAACACTTGCATCCACATGCATCCATCAACCATAACATGTCTCAAACACATGTTTCAACCATAGGTTTACCCTATCTAAAGGTCAAAAGTACTAACGAGAGGACACACTAAAGATAAGATAAGTACTAGACAAACGATAAAGGAGAAGTTAAAAGACATACCCTCAAAAAGGAATGGGTATAATGAACGCATCTTCGCTTCCGTCTCCCAAGTAGCGTTGCCCTCATCTTCTCCCCATTGTACTTTGACTAGTTGAACCTCTCGATTCCTCAGTTTCCTAGTCTCTGACCCAAGGATGCTAGTAGGAGCTCGTCGAATAGTCGCATCACGCTCTACTTCCACTTCTCTAAGCAAGCTCGGCTCTACCACCTCTGCGGCCTCATGTAGGCACTTCCTCAAATGTGACACATGGAATACATCATGTACACCACTAAGTCTGTCGGGCAACTCCACTCTATATGCCATCCGTCCAATCCTTTCCTTAATAGGAAACGGCCCTACGAACCTTGGTGCTAACTTCCCAACAGATCCAAAGCGAACCACATTTCCTAACGGAGACACTTTGACAAAGACCATGTCCCCAACTTCAAACTCAAGATCCGTCCTCCTCTTGTCCGCATAAGATTTTTGCCTATCCTATGCTGCTTTCATCCTTCTTCGAATCAAGTCAATATTCTCAGAAGTCTCCCTAACCATATCAGGCCCAAGCAAGATCTTATCCGTAGATTCCCACCAACATGTAGGTGATCGACAAGGCCTTCCATAAAGAGCTTCGAAAGGAGCCATACCAATACTGGACTGAAAGCTATTATTATATGCGAACTCCACCAATGGAAGATGCTCTTCCCATGTACCTCCAAAATCTAAGATACAAAGCCTCAAAAGGTCTTCTAGGACACGATTCACCCTCTCAGTCTGGCCGTCCGTCTGAGGATGATATGCGGTGCTCAGACATAATTGAGTCCCCACTGCTTCTTGCAAACTCCTCCAGAACTCGCTAGTGAAGATAGGATCTCGATCACTCACTATGCTAGAGGGTACCCCATGCAATCGAACTATCTCTCGAAGATATACTGAAGCTAGCCATGGAGCAGTCCTCTTGCTCTTCACAGGTATGAAATGGGCGCTTTTCGTAAGTCTGTCTACCACAACCCAAATTCCTGTATTACCCTTTCTCGATCTGGGTAATCCGTCAATAAAATCCATCGAGACGCTATCCCACTTCCATTGTGGAACTTCCAATGGGTGAAGCAACCCACCTGGTTTCTTTTGCTCTGCTTTCACCTGTTGGCAGACCAAGCATCGAGCGACATACTCGGCCACATCTTTCTTCATACCGTCCCAGAAGAAAACCCGCTTCATGTCTTGGTACATCTTGTCCCCACCGGGATGAATGGTCATCCTAGAACGGTGTGCATCATCAAGAATAGCCTTCCTCAAACCCTCGTCTTGCGGTACACAAGGTCTACCGTCTCTACGCAAGCACCCCCTATCGTCTAGGGTGTACCTACTCAAATGGCTGGACGACTCCCCCCTTATGAGCTTCTCTACCAACTCAACCAACTGTGGGTCGTCCCTCTGTGCTTCTCCAATTCGCCCCAAAAGAGTAGGTCTGACCTCCAAGGATGCTAGCAAACCGGGTATATAGTCAATGGAAGGTCTGAAATCAAACATCGAGATAAATTCCAAGCTTCGTTGTTCCACGAACAATGGACTCAAGGACAACCTTTTTCTGCTCAAGGCGTCCGCCACCACATTACCCTTGCCAGGGGTATACGCTATCTCGAAATCATAGGATGCTAAGAACTCCATCCACCTTTGCTGTCTCAAATTCAAATCCTTCTGAGAAAACAAGTACTTCAATGATTTGTGGTCTGTGAACAATTCGAATCTCTCACCAAGAAGATAATGGCGCCAAATCTTAAGTGCAAAAACAATAGCGGCCAACTCTAAATCATGGGTAGGGTAATTTTTCTCATGCGCCCTCAACTGCCTTCCACCATAGGCTATTACCCTTCCCTCTTGCATTAAGACTGCGCCCAGTCCTGTCCCACAAGCATCGGTATAGACAACAAATGGCTTATTCCCATCTGGCAACACTAAAACTGGAGCAGTGGTTAAAGCTCTCTTTAACCGTCGGAACGCATCATCACAATCTACGTCCCATGTGAAAACAAGATTCTTCTTCGTTAAGCGGGTTAATGGGGCTGAAATCTTCGCGAAGTCTTTGATAAACTTCCTATAGTAACCCGCCAACCCTAAGAAACTTCTTACTTCGGTAGCATTCTTCGGAACCTTCCAATCTTGAATTGATACTACCTTCGCGGGATCCACAACTATCCCTTCCTTGGAGACCACGTGCCCCAAGAACCGCACTTCCTTCCTCCAGAAGTGACATTTAGAGAATTTAGCCTTAAGGCTATGTGCTCGAAGAGTCTCCAACACCTCCCCAAGATGTAGGGCATGCTCTTCTTCACTCTTAGAAAATACTAAGATATCATCAACAAAGACCACCACGAACTTATTAAGGAACTCCCTGAACACCCTACTCATCAAATCAACAAAGTATGCAGGGGCGTTCGTCAACCCAAATGGCATCACCAGCCACTCATAGAAACCATCCGGAGTCCTAAAGACAGTCTTGTCTATGCTATCCTCAGCCACCCTCAACTGATGAAACCCCGTGGCTAAGTCCAACTGAGAAAATACTGAAGCGCCAACCAACTGATCGAAAAGATCATCAATCCTCGGCAATGGGTGTCTATTCTTCTTTGTGAGCTTGTTGAGTTCTCTATAGTCTACACAAAGTCTGAGGGACCCATCCGCCTTCGTAGCAAAAACTACTGGAGCACCCCACTCCGATATACTTCGTCTTATGAACCCCTTCTCAAGCAACTCCCCTACTTGCTTATGGAGTTCCCTCCTCTCACGAGGAGCCATGTGGCGCACTGGTAAAGATACAAGTTTAGCATTATCCACCAGATATATTCGGAAGTCAATCTCCCGCTTCGGAGGTAAGCCCTTCACCTCCTCAAACACATCTGAGTATTCCCGGACCACTCTAACAGATTGCAAACTCTCGACCGAAGCGTCAAGCGATTCAAGATAACTTAGCATAACAGAATCCATGGGATTACAAGAGATCTCGAGAGTGTTATCCAAGCGGGTCATGAGCCTAACAACTCTCCTTTCGCAATCTAGAACGGCACCATTACTGGATAACCAGTCCATGTCCAAAATCAACCCATAGCCCGTGAAGCCCAAAACAAAAGCATCACATCTAAACTCAATGCTAAGTATAGAAATCTTCAAACCCAAACATATCATGGACAAATAAGTGGAGCCCCCAATTGGGTTTGAAACAACCAAGGGATCATCTACCAGACTGGTGTCTAAGTGCAATGACTCAACTAATGATGATGAGATAAAGAAGCGAAATATATTGTCACCTACGGTTGCTAGCAACATAACCATTCCCGGGAGATACAGAAGCGAAAAGAAGTAACAAATATGAATATTCTCTAGATAGTGACAATACATCCTAATGGGAGCGACCCACATAGCCATGTTGCCTGCCCAATTTTTGTCATTTCCCGGTTGATGAGGCTTGAGGTCATAACATATCTTTTGACAGATCATACATTCATTTACTTTGAATGCCACATCACATCGTCATACCCCCTAAATCACAAATTGATTTCCACAAAAATACCACGGGTATACAGCTAAGAGAAACGAATTCCTCCTCCACCAAACGTGGATATGTTTGAAGCGACCAACTTACGTGATTTATTAGATATACTCTATCAGACATTCGTCCATACATGTTGTCCTGGGTCTGGACAAACCGAAGGCACTATTCTATAAATCCATTTTGGGTAATTTCTACCTAGGATCGCCACAACAGCCCTTACACAACTTTGTCTTCAATTATCTTCATCATATTTGATTCACAACGCTAATGCCTATACGGAGTGGTTTTCAAATAATAAATCTGATTCCGGTCTCTCCGTATTGACAACGGAAATGGTCAAAAACTTTGATAGTTGGTGATTTAACTATCAAAGGAAAACATGTGTACAAACAACGGTTGTATTTCCAAATGGAAATCTTGCCGAGCAAATCATCAATCAACACTGATCTCCTTTAATTTAATTTGTCATTCAATTATTCATTTCCCTATTCCCGTTTCCATATATTCGTAAATTCTTATTTTCTAAAATTAGAAAATATACGTTATTAACCATTGGAAAACTTTTTCATATTTACTCTCATTTCTTATTTTCTATATTAGAAAACATTTCTGATTCCTGTTTGGAAAACATTTCCAAAACACCTTCATTAGATTTAAACAGATGTTTAAATAAAACATCGCTACGCCAACTCGAACCACTAGCACTTATTAACTAAATTCAATTAACTAACCTTCCCTATCGAACCTTAACCATTCCTCAGTTAAAAATGAAGTCAATCAAGTTGGGGTACAGTTACCTCTCAGACCTTAACTGAACAACATTTCTAACCTCGAAATAGACAAAGTTCACATTTTAAATCTTCAATAAACTTTCTTACGTAACTCTCGGATTCTATTTAGGAATCTACTTCTTTTACAGAAATAATTTGATTATAACTATAGTGTTAAAATCCCATGCCTCCAAAATATAATAACTTAAATATAACTTTTATTTCTTAATTTGAATAAATAAATAAAGGATTTATTTAAATAAATAAATCTTGATTTAAAAACCAGAAAGTAAATAATACTTTTCTACATTCGATATAGTCGAATCCCGATGTATAATTCTTTCTCGAATAAACTATATTCGATACTCTTTTCCGAGTAAACCATATTCGATAATCTCTCCTTCGAATAAACTATATTCGATAATCTCTCTTCGAATAACTATATTTGATAATCTCTCCTTCGAATAAACTATATTCGATAACTCTTTTCTTTGAATAACTATATTTGATAACTCTATTCCAATAACTAATATTCGGTTAACTCTAATTCGATTAACTCTATTCGATTACTCTAATTCGAATCACTAATATTCGATTAACTCTAATTCGAATAACTAATATTGGATTAACTTTAATTCGAATAACTAATATTCGATTAACTCTATTCGATTTAACTCTAATTGATTAACACTAATTGATTAACACTAATTGATTAACTTTAATTGATTCTCTAATTGAATAACTAATATTCGTCTAACTCTAATCGATTAACTCTATTCGATAACTCTACTTCGAATGACTAACGTTCGACTAACTCTATTCGAATAACAAATATCTGATTAACTCTCTTCGAATAAACTGTATTCGATTAACTCTCTGTTTGAATAACTAATATTCGATTAACTCTATATTCGAATAACAAATATTCGATTAAATCTCTTTCCTATCTTATTCAGATTTCCATCTAAATTCCTATTTCAAAACCCAATTTTCCTTATACATGTTTTAATTTATAAAATATTCTTTTTAATCCATTATTCACATCGAATGTGAAAATATTCCTTTTATATGACCCATTAAGTTTGATTTCATATTTTAAAATAATATTCCATTTCAAAATTCTATTTATACTCCTATTTATAGAATTATTCATACGAAATCTCCTTTTTATTTCTAATACTTAAATCTCATTTATAATTCCCTTTATAAATTCTGAGTTCACATTCTATTTAAAATATTGGTGTTAAAAACCAATTTCTACTTCTCTATATAAATTCAGACTTTTATTTTTATTTATCCATGATAAATGTTTTTCTAAATAATTCTTATCAAATTTCATCTGTTAAAACATATTTCTATTTATTTCTACTTTGAATTAATCTTTTCCACTTATCTACTAAAACAGATTTCCCTTTTAATATTTATTTTCCACTTATTTTCTTTTATAAAATTCTATTCAATATAAAAAAATACTTCCTTTTTATTTCCCAAATAATTCCTTTTCTATTTTATTTGATTTACAAATATTTCCTATTCAGTTCTATTTGGTTTACAAATATTTCCTAATCAATTCTATTTATTTCTAAATAAATATTCCTTTTATAGAATCCTTTGATTTTATATATTTGGTTTACAAATATTTCCTATTCAATTCTATTTATTTCTAAATAAATATTCCTTTTATAAAATCCTTTGATTTAATAAATAATTCCTTTTCCAACTCTATTTATTTTATATAAATGTTTCTATTTATAAAATCCATTGATTTTATAAAATCCTTAAATTCAATATCCACTTTGAAATTCATTTTTATAAAATCATTTGATTTTATATAAATGTATTTCATTTTCAATATACATTTTGAAAATTCTGTTTCTACATTCCAGTATTCCTTATGGTATTTAACATACCATATAACAATGATCAATATCATTCAAACACATATAATCGACAACAGATTATGTATCACATCATATATCACAATATATGAAAACAGTAAAATAAATTTTGAGGAATCCAGTTGGATCCCTCCGACCTGTTTCCCTGCATCCACAGATGTTACACAGTATAATTCATATCAATTCCAATTAATATAACATATTCTGATGAATAGAATAAATGTTTGTTTAATGATATGTGTGTATATCATTAACTGTATTTTCAACCAATCAAACAACAATCCAACCAAACAATCATCACACATAAATTAATCATCATTTATCGGTACTAGATTATATTTATTAAAATATAACTTAAACAGAGTTAGTGAGTTTTACTCACTATGGTTGATTATCGTTAAATAACGATATTCGATCGTCCGACTGGTTCAGGTGTTTTATTTCGCCATAAATTGAGACAAGCTCCAAATCACTTCAAATTAGTTTCATTGAGAAGCCTACGTCCATACGATCCCAATGTGACCAGTTTCACTGAACTTCGATTTTGTATGACAAAGTTATCATATTTCGAAGTTAGCATACATTTTATATAACTAAAACATGGCTTAAATTGTTAAATGGGCTTCACCCTTAATCAAAACAGCCCAATACCCGTTCAAACCAGCCCACCACCATATCTCCATCTTCCCCAAACACACAGCAAGCTCCAAAACCGTTTCCTCCACCATTTCCCAAACTTCACCCAATCTAAACTCCTTCGTTTCTCAACGAAAACCTACCAAACCACTTTAATTCTTCATCTCTTCGTATGTTCATCATCTCCAAACCCTTTTCACAAAGCTGGGTGGCACCCCATGAATCCCGTCGCACAGCTCCTCTCACAGCCTATAGTGTCATCCCGACAATTTTTCTTGCCAAATCACTCCAAAACTCCACAGAAGATGCTAAATACCATCGTAAACTCAAAATAATAGCGGAAACTTGTATTGATTCCTATATTTGCCTAAAATTCCAAACCTAGGCCAAACGCACGCACGCTGTCACATTTTCCAGTGTTCAAAATTGTCACCAAACCCAATGAAACTTATACTAGATTGAAGAGCATTGAATGAGGATCGAAAGCATATAAAGTTTGGAATTTTTAGCTTTGAATCGAATTTGATTTTGGGTTTTGAAGTTTGGAAGGTTATGTTGGATTTTTTTTCCAACTAGAGGTGGCTGCGTTTGACCTTAGAGGAAAATTGGGTTAGGGTTAGATGATTAGGTTTATTTATAGGATAGGAGAAATTATTTTTTTTATTCAATTTTATATTATATTTTAGCCAATTTCTGATTGTATTGGTCTTCTAAAAATCCCTATGATCACATACAATACCCAAAAATCGTGGAAATAGACATGTAGCTACAGTTTGACATTACAGAGCTTATTTCGTCGAATTCCGACTCCGTTTGCTCACACAGCATATTTTTAACCGTCGAAATACTGACTATTTTTCACGTTAAAAATCCAAACGGCCACACACTGACTCCAAAAATCACGAAAATTGAAATCTAACAATAATTTAATATTCTGGATCCAACAAAATTAGTTTCGTCGAAAACGGAGTTCGTTTGCAAAAGTGGCTATTTCTAGAGCTCTAAATAAACCCATTTAAATATAAATATATTTAAAAATAATAAAATTAAATATTTATAAATAAATATTAACATATATATTCATATATAATATCATACAGCCCCAAAATATTCTTATCTAAATTTATAACTCGACATTTCAAATCCAGATTAAATCAGTATTCAATTTATATGGAAAATCCATTTATAATATAAATAAATCGTTATAAATTATAAAGGAATTCCATAGCGACTTTTCGAAAATTTGATTTGATCATAAATCAAAATCTACTCGATGAAATCCCGATTTTTCTCTTCCATTAGAAAAATATACTTCACCAGCTCCAAACGTATTTTTATTTCATAGAAATCCAATTTAAAACCGATTCTGTATATTCAATTGAAGTTCGAATTGCCAAATCACAAACTACAGCGGCGTTTCGAGCTCGATTTTAATTATAATATAATTATACGTTCAACTGTCGTTTATATAATATATTCGTTAATATAATTCAACTCTAAACTGAATTATATATTATATATGATCTAATTCACACAATATTGTCAATTCACTAATTCCGACTATTTCGAAATTAAATAAATTATTCTATTATTATATTAATTAAATATTCAATATTATTTAATTCTGATCATTTTAAATTTCCAAACCATTATTTAAATAATTAAATAAATTATTTATAACACCGTAAAAATACGGGTCGTTACATTCTCCCCCCTTAAAATAATTTCGTCCTCGAAATTGCTAAGGTAGAAAACAAACCATATTAATGAGGTAAAATTTATTTATTCACTTCTTAACTTTAGTTTCAAATGAACCAATTTAATTTTAATTAAATATTTATTCATTCCTACTAACGAAAATTTTCAAAAATTCCGAAATTTTTTCTAACACATTAATTTTACGGAAATTTTCGCCAGCACCTCCTTTGTACTGGTCAATAGCTCAAACTCCAACTGGCCTCTCTAGGCCTTCTTCAACCCAAAATAAAATCAAACAGCCAAGCGTCTTGCCACTTCAGCTCATAAATCTCATACCCAATAGGAATATAAACTTGTACCTTTTTGTCGGGCATATCATTATATCCTTTGCATCTATTACCAATCCTGCATATACCAATGTCATCCCGAACATTCGGTTACACCCAAGCCGAATTACGTTCTTAACTCAGATTCAATTTTCAACTTCAACTCTTAACTTACCAGTCCAATTCCATTTAGGATTATCTCAAATCCAATCTAATTCAATATTTTCTATCTCAATTCATTTTTCCATTTAACTGGCTTTAATTAAAATTTCAATTTCTATTGGCTTTTACAAATTCTACTTTAATTTGTTTTAATTCAAAAAATCTATTTCTGGGAGTTTTTAAACAACTTAGCCTTTTCCAAAAATCAAAATATTCATTTTGGAATATCAAAACAACTTGTTTTCTCAAAACAATTCAAAACAAAATTTTTGGTAGTAATCCGTTACTTACAACTCGAAAATGAAACCGATGATGTCATGATTATCATCGGAATCTATTTCCAGCTATCGAAGTGAGTTCAATACTATATCACTTTCAAAACCATATCTAAACACTTCCATTTTGAAATTCGTTTCAAAATACCATTTACAATGCTTTAAAATAATTTAAAATCTCCCAAGATTTTAAAATTCTCATATATTTAACCCAGATTCATTTACGAACACTTTTATAACCTTCCAGGATTCAAATTCCAATTCCGATTTAAATCCAGATTTAATTCATCTGATTTCACGTATTTCACTTATATGAATTCTGATTGGCTATTTACATAACCATTTCACATTTTATAATCTTACTCGATTATAATAACAACTAATATATCAAATATATTATAATCAGTCCAATATAAACCTTTATATCAAAATATAATTTGGGTAAAATTATTTCGTTTACCCTCTTTTCAAAACATACTGTGTCAGTTCATCGTATTCGAGCGTTTATTAATCCTTACCGGTACAGTGGATCAAACTGATCAACCAGAACCCATAAACAACTCAACCAATAAATCTCTACATTATAAAACAATTTTTATACAATCTACAAATATGTTCACTCGTATATATACACTCAACTCAATCTAGGGCATTACTAACCCCATCTCTACCGAGTCACGCCACAGAGCCAAGGTAATTTCTTAACCTTCAGCTCTGATATCAATGTAACGACCCGAGGATTTTCGACTCCAAAAAACGACACAAATACCAATGTCGACTGTTCAGACATTGGAAATACCAGATAGTTAATAGAAAGAAGTTAGAGGGTGAGAATAGATAAGGTAGAAATATTAGAATAGAAGAAGAAAAAGAACGCAACAACATCAGAGTAACACGAATCTCACAGTGCAACAAATAAAATATAGCATCCAAAATAACTTTGAAACACAAATCTGTATTTGTATACTAGAGTACAACACTCACATCACTGCAGAAATAAACAATAACTATAAAATCCTGAAACCTCTTGCCCCAGCTCCTCCAAGAATTCCTGGAAATACCTGAACTACTTGACTGCCTATACAAATTTGGGCACCCAAGAGTTTAGGATAAAACAAAACAAAATAAACTCTGGGTCAGTCATGGGACTGGTGTGAGTAAACTCCAACCATTCGGTTTAACTTTTCAGAATCATTTTCAAAAGAAACGATAATCGTAAGACCGATCTACACATAAATACAGATGGTTTTTACCTTACGATAACCCAAAATATTTTCAAAATCAATACTTTTCTGATATTATAATAATGGCTAATCACAAATAATTAACAATCTAGCAGAACGCTTGCATCTCACGCTCCACATATATATAATATACAATCAAAACCGCATGCACTTATTGAAGATTGGATTCCGACTATGACAAGGTATGGAACCACCTGCCGATAGTAAATCTCTAAAGAGGAATACACTGGATTCAACAAGAACGTCCTACAACCCGGCCCACACATGACCGACCACTCATTTCTCTTGAGTGTATCGAATATATTGTCACCTACGGTTGCTAGCAACATAACCATTCCCGGGAGATACAGAAGCGAAAAGAAGTAACAAATATGAATATTCTCTAGATAGTGACAATACACCCTAATGGGGGCGACCCACATAGTCATGCTGCCTACCGATTTTTGTCATTTCCCGGTTGATGAGACTTGAGGTCATAATGTATCTTTTGACAGATCATACATTCATTTACTTTGAATGCTACATTGTCATACCCGCCAAATCATAAATTGATTTCCACAAAAATACCACGGGTATACAGCTAAGAGAAACAAATTCCTCCGCCACCAAACATGGATACGTATGAAGCAATCAACTTACGTGATCCATTAGATATACTCTGTCAGACATTCGTCCATACATGTTGTCCTGGGTCTGGACAAACTGAAGGCACTATCTTGTATATCCATCTTGGGCAATTTCTACCTAGGATCGCCAGAACATCCCTTGCACAACTCCGTCTCAATTATCTTCAACATATTTGATTCGCAACGCTAGTGCCCATACGAAGTGGTTTTCAAATAATAAATCTGATCCCGGTCTCTCCGTATTGACAATGGAAATGGTCAAAAACTTTGATATTCGGTGGTTTAACTATCAAAGGAAAACATGTGTACAAACAACGGTCGTATTTCCAAATGGAAATCTTACCGAGCAAATCATCAATCAACATTGATCTCCTCTAATTTAATTTGTCATTCAATTATTCATTTCCCCATTCCTGTTTCCATATATTCGTAAATTCTTATTTTCTAAAATTAGATAATATACGTTATTAATCATTGGAAAACATTTCCATATTTACTCTCATTTCTTATTTTCTATATTAGAAAACATTTCTGATTCCTATTTGGAAAACATTTCAAAAACTCCTTCATTAGATTTAAACATATGTTTAGATAAAGCATCGCTATGCCAACTCGAACCACTAGCACTTATTAACTAAATTCAATTAACCAACCTTCCCTATCGAACCTTAAATATTCCTTAGTTAAAAATGAAGTCAATCAAGTTGGGGTATAATTACCTCTCAGACCTTAACTGAACAACATTTCTAACCTCGAAATAGACAAAGTTCACATTTTAAATCTTCAACAAACTTCCTTACGTAACTCTCGGATTCTATTTACGAATCTACTTCTTTTACAGAAATCATTTGATTATAACTATAGTCTTAAAATCCCATGCCTCCGAAATATAATAAATTAAATATAACTTTAATTTCTTAATTTGAATAAATAAATAAAGGATTTATTTAAATAAATAAATCTTGATTTAAAAACCAGAAAGTAAATAATACTTTCTTACATTCGATATAGTCGAATCCCATTGTATAATTCTTTCTCGAATAAACTGTATTCGATAATCTTTTCCGAATAAACCATATTCGGTGATCTCTCCTTTGAATAAACTATATTCAATAATCTCTCTTCGAATAACTATATTTGATAATCTCTCCTTCGAATATACTATATTCGATAACTCTTTTCTTCGAATAACTATATTTGATAACTCTATTTCAATAACTAATATTCGATTAACTCTTATTGGATTAACTTTATTCGATTAGCTCAAATTCGAATCACTAATATTTGATTAACTCTAATTCGATTAACTCTAATTCGAATAACTAATATTTGATTAACTCTATTCGATTTAACTGTAATTGATTAACTCTAATTGATTAACTCTAATTGATTAACTCTAATTGATTAACTCTAATTGAATAACTAATATTCGTCTAAATCTAATCGATTAACTCTATTCGATAACTCTACTTCGAATGACTAACATTTGACTAACTCTATTTGAATAACAAATATCCTATTAACTCTCTTCGAATAAACTGTATTTGATTAACTCTCTATTCGAATAACTAATATTCGATTAACTCTATATTCGAATAACAAATATTCGATTAACTCTCTTTCCTATCTTATACAGATTTCCATCTAAATTCCTATTTCAAAACCCAATTTTCCTTATACATGTTTTAATTTATAAAATATTCTTTTTAATCCATTATTCACATCGAATGTGAAAATATTCCTTTTATATGACCCATTAAGTTTGATTTCATATTTTAAAATAATATTCCATTTCAAAATTCTAATTATACTTCTATTTATAGAATTATTCATACGAAATCTCCTTTTAATTTCTAATACTTAAATCTCATTTATAATTCCCTTTATAAATGGTGAGTTCACATTCTATTTAAAATATCGGTGTTAAAAATCGATTTCTACTTCTCTATATAAATCCAGACTTTTATTTTTATTTATCCAATGATAAATATTTTTCTAAATAATTCTTATCAAATTTCGTCTGTTAAAACAGATTTCTATTTAATTCTACTTTTAATTAATCTTTTCCACTTATCTATTAAAAACAGGTTTTCCTTTTAATATTTATTTTTCCACTTATTTTCTTTTATAAAATTCTATTCATTTTAAAAAAATACTTCCTTTTTATTTCCTAAATAATTCCTTTTCTATTTTATTTGTTTTACAAATATTTCCTATTCAATTCTACTTGGTTTACAAACATTTCCTATTCAATTATATTTATTTCCCAAATAAATATTCCTTTTATAATTCTATTTATTTTTTAAATAAATATTCCTTTTATAATTCTATTTATTTTCCAAATAAATATTCCTTTTATAGAATCCTTTGATTTTATAAATAATTTCTTTTCCAACTCTATTTATTTCATATAAATATTTCTATTTATAAAATCCATTGATTTTATAAAATCCTTAATTTTAATACCCACTTTGAAATTCATTTTTATAAAATCATTTGATTTTATATAAATATATTTCATTTTCAATATACACTTTGAAAATTCCGTTTCTACATTCCAGTATTCCTTATGGTATTTAACATACCATATAACAATGGTCAAAATCATCCAAACACGTATAATCAACAACAGATTATATATCAAATCATATATCACAATATATGAAACAGTAAAATAAATGTTGAGGAATCCAGTTGGACCCCTCCGACCTGTTTCCCTGCATCCACAGATGTTACACAATATAATTTATATCAATTCCAATTCAATATAACATATTCTGATGAACAGAATAAATGTTTGTTTAACGATATGTGCGTACATCATTAACTATAATTTCAACTAATCAAACAACAATCCAACCAAACAATCATCACATAGAAATTAATCATCATTTATCAGTACTAGATTATATTTATAAAAATATAACTTAAACAAAGTTAGTGAGTTTTACTCACTTTGGTTGATTATCGTTAAATAACGAAATTCGATCGTTGGACTGGTTTAGGCGTTTTATTTCACCATAAATTGAGACGAGCTCCAAATCACTTCAAAATAGTTTCATTGAGAAGCCTACGCCCATACTATCCCAACGTGACCAGTTTCGCTGAATTTTGATTTTGTATGACAAAGTTATGGTAATTCGAAGTTAGCATACATTTTATATAAATAAAACATGGCTTAAATTGTTGAATGGGCTTTACCCTTAATCGAAACAGCCCAATACCCGTTCAAACCAGCCCACCACCGTATCTCCATCTTCCCTAAACACACAGCAAGCTCCAAAACCGTTTCCTCCATCATTTCCCAAACTTCACCTAATCCAATCTCCTTCGTTTCTCAACGAAAACCTACCAAACCTCTTCCATTCTTCATCTCTTCGTATGTTAATCATCTCCAACCTCTTTTTACAAAGCTCGGTGGCACCCCATGAATCCCGTCACACAGCTCCTCTCACGGCTTATTGTGTCATCCCGACACTTTTTCTCACTAAATCACTCCAAAATTCCACATAAGATGCTAAATACCATCATAAACTGAAAAATGATAGCGGAAACTTATATTGATTCCTATCTTTGCCTAAAAAATCCAAACCTAGGCTAAACGCACGCACTCTGTCACATTTTCCAGCATTCAAAATTGTCACCAAACCCAATAAAACTTATACTAGATTGAAGAGCATTGAATGAGGATCGAAACATATGAAGTTTGGAATTTTTAGCTTTGAATCAGATTTAATTTTGGTTTTTGAAGTTTGGAAGGTTATGTTGGATTTTTTTCCAATTGGAGGTGGCTGCATTTGACCTTGGAGGAAAATTGGGTTAGGGTTAGATGGTTAGGGGTATTTACAGGATAGGAGAAATTATTTTTTTATTCATTTTTATATTTTATTTTAGCCAATTTCTGATTGTATTGTTCTTCTAAAAATCCCTATGATCACATACAATATCCAAAAATCATGGAAATTGACATGCAGCTACAGTTTGACATTACGTACCCAACGAATCTTATTTTGTCGAATTCCGACTCCGTTTGCTCACACAGCGTATTTTTAACAATCAAAATACCAACTGTTTTTCACATTAAAAATCCGTACGGCTACACACTGACTCCAAAAATCACGAAAATTGAAATCTAACAATAATTTAATATTCCGGATCGAACAAAATAGTTTTGTCGAAAATAGAGTTCGTTTGCAAAAGTGGCTATTTTTAAAGCTCTAAATAAACCCATTTAAATATTAATATATTTGAAAATAATAAAATTAAATATTTATAAATAAATATTATCGTATATATTCATATATATTATCATACAGCTCCAAAATATTCTTATCTGAATTTATAACTTGACATTTCAAATCCAGATTAAATCATTATTCAATTTATATTGAGAATCCATTTATAATATAAATAAATCGTTATAAATTATAAAGGAATTCCATAGCGACTTTTCAAAAATTTGATTTGATCATAAATCAAAATCTACCCGACGAAATCCCGATTTTTCTCTTCCATTAGAAAAATATACTTCACCAGCTCTGAACGTTTCTTGTTTCACATAAATCCGATTTAAAACGGATTTTGTATATTCGATTGAAGTTCGAATCGCCAAATTACGAACTACAACGTCATTTCGAGCTCGATTTTAATTATAATATAATTATACGTTCAACTGTCATTTATATAATAAATTCGTTAATATAATTCAACTCTAAACTGAATTATATATTATATATGATCCAATTCACACAATATTGTCAATTCACTAATTCCGACTATTTCGGAATTAAATAAATTATTCTATTATTTATATTAATTAAATATTCAATATTATTTAATTCTAATCATTTTAAATTACCAAACCATTATTTAAATAATTAAATAAATTATTTATAACACTATAAAAATACGGGTCATTACAATTTGTTTAATCCCGACAAATTATTAAATAATACGAGTATTTAAAGCAAAGAACCACCGAAATAAACATTACAAAACAACTCAACAAGTGTGTGCGGTTTCATATGTGGCCCGTGAACTTAGTATTAGCGAGATAGTAGCCATGTACATGTTAACATAAATAGTGTGGAACAAGCTAAAATAAGTAATATTTCCTAACAAGGCATGAAAGTGGCAGAAGATACTAATTTTAAACCAATGCAAACAGATAAAATAACAATCATATATATATATATATATATATATATATATATATATATATATATATATGGTGCATGCATAGGGAAAATGTACTGCAAACATACTTGGAAAACTAAAACGCAGTGCATAAATAAACGGTCCATGTATGAAAGAATGTCAGTAACGCATGGACAATTTTTAATCCAAATAGAAAGGACCTATGTTCCAAAGCATGATACTATTTTACTAATTCGGTTGCAAGCTTGATGGGAACTGGTCATAATTTTATTAAGAGAGTAGTGGGTTCAAAAGAAACAACATCAAACCATGCCCAGGTACATACACATGAAGTATGTTATACTGTACTTCAGGTAACTATTTTTTTTTCATATTTGAAACAGTTATAGTAAATAATGGTATGCACATGGAAATCTAGCCAATATATTATGTCCACATATTCATATGACAAGCATAACTGAAAGTCAGACTTCAACTAGTACTACACAACAAGTAGTGATCATAGCCGAAAAATCAAGTAGGAGAAAAAAAATGAACAGATTGGACGATTCTTAGCTAAATCATGGCAACCAATAGTGGCTCAATTTAAATAGTTTTAACAGTCCATTTCCTTTTCATGAGTTCACAACATAAGGTATATTTTTGAATCATTACATGGGTCCTTGAATGAACTAATGCATGCAGAAAAATAAGAAATGGTTCTTTTAGTCGAAACATTCATTGTTTTTTTTCTTTCAGGTCACAATGATATAGGACATGCAAACAACGAACAAAAAAATGATATCAACTTGGTATAAGAAAATCAAGACTTAAACAAATTCCTTGTACCCATTGGGAAAATCACACAGCAAGGGTAATGGCACTTTGTATAACCATGTATGTAAATAAATGGTATTCCTAACATACTAAAGTGATTGTGTAGTGCAACGACCCGGAATTTTGGGGCCAATTTAAAATTTTAATGGGTTTTAATATTTAAAATAATTTATTTTAAATAGGAACGACTAAAAATTTATTTTAAAATGAATAAATTTAATTTAATTATAAAAGGAGTTTAAAACAGCGCTGCAGTTTGAAAATTTGAATTTGAACTTTGATTGACTGTACATGATTCAAATTAAATCAGAATTGAACGAAACAAGAAATATTTAAATCTGTTTAAGAATATATTTCTAACGAATCTGAAAAACTGAAATTTCACTTTAAAATTTGAAAGTTATGTCCAGTTTAAAATTTAGAAAAGTCGTTGTAGAATTCATATATATTTTAAATAAATATACTGGCCTTAAAAATAGTCATTTTTCAAACGACCTCGGTTTTCGACGAAACCACTTTTGTTGGAACCGGAATGTCAAATTATTGCTATGTTTCAATTTTCATAATTTTTCGAATTAATATGTGAGTGTGGCAAAGGAAAATGTGTTTTGACCGTTTCAGTCAAATTTAATCGACTAGAAAAAAACCATTTTTTCAAACGGTCTCAAAATTCGATGAAATTAATCTCCTTAGAACCGTATCGTCAAAACATAACTAGAAATAATTTTTCTATAATTTTTAGAGTCAGTATGTAGCCCCGGTAATTTAAAATGTACGTTTGAATTTAATAATCAAATGATTTATAAGTTAATTTAAATAAAAACATATCATAACAGCCGAATTGGGTTACGAAACATATTCCAATGTGTCCGGGATGGGGGTATTTAGCTAGGGGCGTCATTCGTTGGGTTCGATTCAGAGTTAGTGTCATTGAATAAATAATTCTTGAATTAAATAATTAAATACTATAGGAAATACGCATATAAATACATGGAGAATACGAAACCCTAACGGTCAAATACTGTAGCCGCCATTCAACTTTAAATGGCCAGAAACGCATGCCGATCTTCTTCCCTTTTTCTCCAAATCAGTTCACTAATTCAACAAATTTCTAAAGCAAAATTAAAGAGGGGATTGTGAACTAGCTATTCAACGGTGATAATGGGTTATTGCTGCACGGATTTCGAGATTTCAAGCTACGAAGTGGTTGCATTTGAACGGAGATGGGAAGCAGTGGGGCCCATCGCAAGCTCCAGGGTGGCCATCGCGGGAAGCAGTCACGGCGGCGGGTGGAGGCGTGGTCCCTAATCGGCGGTCCGATGATCTAGGTGGCAGCGACAACGGTAGGAAACGATGGAGCATGGGTTACGTGATTTACAGTTTTCACAGAAAGGGGGAAGAACGGATTGTAAAGGAATTAGTTAAGTAAATTTTAATTAATTAATTTAATTATAAATTTAAATTGTTCAAAGGTTAAAACGTTGATAACTTTTTCATACAGCGACGAAAACACGAACCGTCAGTTGCGTTGAACTCATATCTTAAAATACTATGCTGTGGAAAAGACTAGAACTGAAACAGAGCAATTCTGAATTTTAGGGAATTTCAAACGTGAACTGTTTAGAATTTGACTATCGGTGAGAAATCCTATTTTGTTCCTTCTTCTTAAATAATTAAAATTATTTATGATTGTGTTATCACCAGTTCGCTATAAAATTCTGTTTGCTATGAGATGTGATTTGATTCTATGATTGATGTGTTGTATAGATCTGTTAATTTGGTGATTTGGTGTTATAATAAAATTGTAAAAACATATAGATCATTTTTGTCGCTGAATAAAATTGTTGAGATAAAAGAATTGTTATTTTGTCAAAATAACAAATTTGTTATTTTTGTCAAAATAAATTAATTGAAAACAAATTTGTTGTTGTTGTCAAAATAAATTGGTTAAAACAAAAATTCACATTTTTTGTTTATCATAATTGTCAAAATAAAATCCACTTTTTATTCGTTATGTTAAACATGGAAATTTGTACGCGAATAAAGATACTTCTTTTTATTTGTCATATTGAAGTTTGGGATTGTATACAAATAAGAATAAACATTTTTATGTCATGTTTATATAGTAGAATGCATACACAAATCAAAATAGACATTTTTATATTACGTTATACATTGAAATGGTATACGAATCAAAATTATCTTTCTATTTACCATTAGCGACATAGTAAAATAATGAAGACAAAATTTTCTTTTATTTTGCCATTAGAATTACGTGACATGTTATGTAGATATGTTACTTAAAAATGTTAATACATGCTTGTTATTAAAAAGGGTCATTTTCTTATGTTACTTAAGAGTGTTAATACATGCTCGTTATTGAAAATGGGCCATTTTCTTATGTTAGCCAACAATGTTAATAAACTATAAAAATACCATTTTTATGTATAAAATGTTAGTATAATGGGACTATCATTTTGTTTAAAACATGTTATATGAGGTTAAAAATGTCGCTTATGTTAGAAGTGTTAAACTAGATTAAAAATGTTTATGTTGATAAAATATGTCATTTCAATAAGAATGTTTATTTAGATTAAATATGCCATTTTCAATAGAAATGCGTATTTAGATCAAACTTGTCATTTTGATTAGAAAAGAGTTGTCAGTAAAAAAATAATATTTTGATTGAAATTTGAACCACTAGAAAAAGGATATCATTTTTATCGTAATGAGAATCATTTTTGTTGAAACAAGATAGAATAAACAAAAATATCATTTTTGTTAAATAGAATTTTTTAACAAATAAAATTATCATTTTTATTTGTTAAGTCATATTAGAAATTGTAAACAAATGAATCATTCTTTTATCTCTTCTGTAGAATACATAGAAATTTGTATTAAGATAAAATATTCTTTGTTTGTCGTTCGAATACACAAGAAGTTATATGTTAATTAAAATAGGTCATTTTTGATTAGAAAATGTACATTAGAATTTAAAGGACATTTTGCTAGAAAATATCACTTGAGAAATGAAAGAATTTCATGTGAAAAACATGTTCAACATAAAAAAAGGTTATTTTTAATGTTAGATTAGAAGTAAAAGGGATTAAAACAAAAATATTCATTTTTGTTCACTTAAAAGAAACAAACCTTTTTGTTCATTAAAAGGATTAAAACAAGAACAAACATTTTTTTTCATTTAAAAGGATTAAACAATAATAGACATTTTTGTTTATCAAAAAGGTTTAAAACAAGAATGTACGTTGTTGTCAGGAAATTTAAAGATATATTTTTATTTGCCTTTTTATATGCAAATAAAAACCATAGAAATGAAGTACATTTTTATTTACAAAATAGATGCAAATATAAAGATAAATATATATAAAGTACATTTTTATTTGCAAATTAGTGGCAAATAAAAACATGAAGATGTAAAGTACAATTTTTATTTGCAATTTAATTGTAGATAAAAACATGATTATAAAAAGTTGACATTTTTATTTATATTTTAGATATAAATAAAAATATGAAATTAAAAAGTACATTTTTATTCACATTGTAGAGGTGGAAAAAAAAAGTTAAATTAGAAAGTGTATTTTTATTTACATTTTAGATGTAAATAAAAACATAGAAATCAAGAGTGAATTCACATTTACATTTTAGATGTATATAGAACCATGAATTAGAAAGGTAAATTTATATTTACAATTTAGATGTAAAATAGAATCATGGATTAAAAGGGTGGAGTTTTTACTTGCATTTTATATGTGAATTAAAACATGAATTAGAAGTACATGTTTAATTTGCATATTTAGATGTAAATAAAGAATAGAATCAAATTTACATTTTTAATTTTCATTATATATGAAATAAAAAGAATAAATGTAAGTGTCACATTTTCATTGTCATTTTAGAGACGATAAAGATAGTAGAATTAAAAATCATGTTTTATTGTCATTTGAGTTCAATAAAAAGAATGGAAATGTTTGTTGTATAGAAATATTCGATGTATTAAAGATAAATGTTTGTGTATTCAAATTGAATATTACACTTCCATTTACAAGTTATCCGACTTGTTTATGTGATTGGGATGATAATTTTCACACATCGCCCAAGTGCACAAATAATTAATTATTTGCTTGATGGATGAAACCCCACACGGGTATTGGGATGAAATTTTACACACACTAATCCCAATATTTATTTATTTGTCAATCGATGGATTGACAGTCTGTGATGAGCATTAGTTATGTACTTTAGTGCTCACTCAGTTATAAATTCCACTTTGGTCGTCATTTGGATGTTTGATAATTATTTATCATGATTGTTGATTACACACAATATATGGTTGTTGATTGAGTCACATTCCAATAAAGAATATTCTAGAGAAAAGAATATTTTAGAAAATGTCTTAGAAAAAGAGTATTTTAGAAAAAAGAATATGTTTTAGAAAATATATTTTTATTGAAATGAACTAGTTATTAACTAGAATAAATCATTAAATTAAGATTTAATGAAGTTTTACAATTAGTGAATATTTAATTGAAATTAAATTAAATAAATTGGATTTTGGGTTTGTCGTGAATGGTGTCTTCAATAACACCTTTCTTAAACCCAGTTGAGAAATGAATAAATCTTTTAATTAAGATTATTAAAAGTTTCAATTTATATTTAGTAATTGGAATAAGTAGATATGTGAGTGGGTTTATTGTGAACTATGTTTTTAAGCGACATTCATTCTTTAACCCAACTGATAGTGAGAATAGATTTGGAATTTATAAATCTTTTATTAAGATTTTAATGGAAATTTTCCAAAGGTAAAGTTTTCCAATTTAATATATATTAAATTTAAATTGAATGGAATTCGAATTAATAATACCCGAGATAAGCTTCTGTAAAAGAAGATCGATACTACATATGGAATTTAAAAGGCTTTGCCGTTATTCCATTTATATTATTGGTCGGATACAGAAATTTATAACGATTATATATTGATTTGATTTCTTTGAAGATTCCATATTTAATGGAAGTCGATGTTGGGTTTATCGTGAACGGTGTTTTAAAATGACATTAGTTCTTTAACCCAGTTAAAGATAAGATTAATTTCTTAAATTTAAATAATCATTGAATAATGATTTGTGATATTTAAAACCATATTTGGTTTCTTAATAAATCTTTAAAAGTAAGATTTAAGAATAAATTTGAAGAATTTGTCTTTGATAAAATAATGCGAATATACTATTAGAAGAATATTATGAATTGGAATGAGACATTGGATGTGCTTTTATAGTACTTGATTTTTAATTATAAAACACGCGAGTTATTCGGAAAGACCGGGTTTAACCCATTCCGAATAATTACTACGATGTTGAAGAGTCGAAGATGAAGACGGTGGTTGAAGACTGACGATCTTCACATCGAACGGATGTGTTGCTATAGAGACCCTTGATGGGAGTAGCTACCTTGAAGGGGCTTCAGTGGTGGCCGTCCAAACTATTGTTGATTGTTCAGATTTGGTTTTCGCTCAGACCCAGAGCATAAGCTAGTAAATGGATGCGTGTCTGACATTGGATTTCGTTCCATGTGAATTAAATCGATTTCTGTTAATGTATGTCTGTTTGGTGGTGGAGAATTTATTCTCTGCTTAACACCCTGGTATATATTAATAGTGATTGATCGCATGGTGTGAATTGTCAATGTGGCATGCCAAGATGCAAATGATCAAGGCTTTTGTTGAAAAGCGGGGCCTTGTGGGACGATCAAAGTATAACCTATTACGGCATAACTTTGTGTATATCGTGACTTCGCGAGCCTCACACCCCGGTATGAGTCAAAAACGGGATATGGACCGTAGGGAGTGCACACGTTTCTTTCTAGCTAGAGTGATGTCAGGGACCTACCAGCGCCGACATTTTACTTATGTGGATGATGGATTTTCAGGCGCCTCGGATTTTTATAGGCCGTTAGTGGTCATACTATAGGTTCAAAGAAACTGGGAAACGTGTGTTCAGGCATAACCAATCCATTGCCGATAGGCGGGGATCGGCCCTACCGCTCCAAGGGTTGCCCATAGGTGTGATCCTGAGGCATTTGCTAGAGTGTCTCCAATCGGAGAGGAGCTTGCCCCTAGCCTCAACTCATGATGGAAATCCAATTTCCAATACGACCCTGAGGTTTTGAGTGTAGAACTAGTATGACGACATGATATATGGTACCCATGCCGTCTATGATTGATACATTATGATTGAAATGTTTTTATTAGAACATATACACACTAATACTAAATCCGTTTTATCATATCAAGCATCTTTGACCATTATATGGTAAAACCCTATCCTCCGGTTTGCGTTGCATTGTGTGATGGGACTTGTGTCTTATAATGGTTTCATTTTTCTAAAAAGCATTGCGTTGTTTAATGATTTACTTTATTTTATGCACTGGCAATCCAATGGAGTAAACCCGTTCCGCGTTAGCGGCGTGGTCCTGTGATTAGCCTTATTATTAGATAAGTTAAGTTAAGATTTCCCATACCAGTCCCATGACTGACCTATAGTTTGTTTCACTGGCAAACTCGGGTGCCCATATTTTCCACATGGGCAGTCGAGAAGCTTTTTGCAGATATATTTACAGGATCCTGGTTTACAGCTGAAGCGGTATTCAGAAAGCTCTGTATCCGTGTATTCCTTTCAGTTGTATACTTGTAATATTTTTCCGCTGCTATTTAAATATAATTTAAAACTCTGATATTATTGTATTTCTTTTTCTGTAATAAGTATTCATACTCTGTGATTTTCTTGTACTCTGATGTAATTGTTGTAATCAGCAATAAAATGTTCTTCAGTTTGTGTTCTGATGTGTGTTGTTCTCAAAGCAATCTAGGCTTTGCTTTATAGGGAAGTTTGGGTCGTTTCAGTTGGTATCAGAGCTTTGGTTTACAGAGCTCAAGAACAAGACACATTAGAACCGAGCGAAAGAATTCATCAGAGATTGGATTAGTAATATCCAATGAGAATAACTCGTTAGAGATGGGATCAGTAGTATCCTAGAACGAGTGTAAAGAGTATTATTTTCTTTAAAATAAAAGTAAAAACAAATTTAGTTTTGAAAATTTTATCTTAAAATACGTATTTGAATATTATTATATTTTAATGTGGACAATCGAGTATATAAAGGTTTCGAATATACGAGTAATTAACGGATATTCGAAGTTTTAATATACTGGATAGATATAGAATCACACTCTAATCGCCCGGAGATAATTCTGATGATTGGTGCACCATCACCAGTATTTATGTTCGAGTATCAAAAGTGGGATTTCTATATATTTCCATTGACTGGTATGAGAAGCAAAACTTAGTTAGGACACATTGTTGTGATTTGCACTAAAAATATGATTTTTGGCTATATATAAAAGTCATATCTATTTAAAAGTTAATCAACTAATCGATTGCTGGTTGTGATGTTTGATTATTAATTTAACTAATTGAAACCAATAAATAAAAATTTAAAGTTGAGTTGGTTAATTAAACAACATTAGCTACGTTCCTTTTCGAGGAAGAAAAGATTCTAAGTGGGGGCGATTGTAACGACCCGGAATTTTAGGGCCAATTTAAAATTTTTATTTTAGAAATTTTATTGGGTTTTAATATTTAAAATAATTTATTTTAAATAGGAACGACTAAAAATTTATTTTAAAATGAATAAATTTAATTTAATTATAAAAGGAGTTTAAAACAGCGCTACAGTTTGAAAATTTGAACTTTGACTGACTGTACAGGATTCAAATTAAATCAGAACGGAACGAAATAAGAAATATTTAAATCTGTTTAACAATATCTTTCTAACGAATCTGAAAAACTGAAATTTCACTTTAAAATTTGAAAGTTATGTCCAGTTTAAAATTTAGAAAAGTCGCTGTATAATTCATATATATTTTAATTAAATATATTGGCCTTAAAAATAGTCATTTTTCAAACGACCTCGGTTTTCGACGAAACCACTTTTGTTGGAACCGGAATGTCAAATTATTGCTAAGTTTAAATTTTCATAATTTTTCGAATTAATATGTGAGCGTGGCAAAGGAAAATGTGTTTTGACTGTTTCAGTTAAATTTAATCGACTAGAAAAAGGCCATTTTTTCAAACGGCCTCAGAATTCGATGAATTAGTCTCGTTAGAGCCGTATCGTCAAAACATAACTAGAAATAATTTTTCTATAATTTTTAGAGTCAGTATGTAGCCCCGGTAATTTAAAATGTACGTTTGAATTTAATAATTAAATGATTTATAAGTTAATTTAAAGAAAAACATATCGTAACAGCCGAATTGAGTTACGAAAATATTCCAATGTGTCCGGGATGGAGGTATTTAGCTAGGGGCGTCATTCGTTAGGTTCGATTCGGAGTTAGTATCGTTGAATAAATAATTCTTGAATTAAATAATTAAATACTATAGGAAATACGCATATAAATACATGGAGAATACGGAACCCTAACTGTCAAATACTGTAGCCGCCACTCAACTTTCAATGGCCAGAAACGCAAGTCGATCTTCTTCCCTTTTTCTCAAAATCAGTTCACTAATTCAACAAATTTCTAAAGAAAAATTAAAGAGGGGATTGTGATCTAGCTATTCAACGGTGGTGATTGTGACGGCCTGGAATTTCGCTCGATCTGAATCAGTCGTTAAACCAATCTAAATCGTTCGAAACCCCTGAACGTTGAGAACATGACAAATCAGAACACAAACAGAAGAACATTTCATTTGTATATTACAACAATGCATCAGATTACAAGAATATACAGAGTATAAATGAATAAATATTACACAGAAATATCAGAGATTTAAATTACATTTAAATACATAGCAGCGGAAAAATAATATAAAGCACAACTGAAGGTGATATACGGATACAAAGCTTTCCGGATATCATTCCAGCTGTAAACCAGGATCCTGTGAATATAAATCTGCAAAACCAAAACTACTAGCTGCCCGTGCGGAAAATAAGGGCACCCAGAGTTTAGGTTCAAACAATAAACTCCAGGTCAGTCATGTGACTGGTGTGAGAACTAAAACAGTTATTTAAAACTTTACTTTTAAAAGAGAGTAATTCAAGGGACCACGCCGTAAAACACGGAACGGGTTTCCTCCCAAGAATACCAGTGCATAGAATAAACAACGCAATGCTTTTTCGAAAAATGAAGCTATTATAAGACCCAGGTCCTATCATACAATGCAACGCAAGCCGGGGGATAGGGTTTTCCCTTATAATAGCCAAACATGCTTGGTACGCTTAAACAAATCATTTGATACTATAATAAGTGTATAGTGTCAAAACATTTCAATCATAAATATAAATCATAGACGGCATGGGTACCATATATCATGTCGCCATACTAGTTCTACAATTAAAACCGCGATACACGTATTGGAAATTGGATTTCCGTCATGAGTCGAGGCAAGGGGCAAGCTCCTCTCCGCGTTCGAGACACTCTAGCAAATGCTCAGGACTACGCACACTGGGTAACCCTTGGATGCGGCTGGGCCGGTCCTCACTTACGTTAGAGGATTAATTATGCCTGAACACACGTTTCCCGGTCCTTACAGACCTATAATCGAGGCGCCTCATTCCAACAACCACAAAGGTGAAAAGTATATATATGTCAGGGCTGGTAAGTCACTGACACCACCAAAGCTAGAAAGAAACGTCGTGCTCTCCCAGCGGTCCGTATCCCGTTTTTAACTCATACCGAGGTGTGAGGCTCGCGAATACACGTTATACACAAAGCTGCCACGTAGACGTGCTTTGATCATCAACCACAAGACTTTGCTTTTCAACAGAAGCCTTGATCATCGCATCTTAGCGTGCCACACAGGCAATTCATGCCATGCGATTGATATCTATCGATATATAACCTCTAAGCTCGTACGTCTCAGAGAAGGGCGTTAAGCAAGAGAATAAATTCTCCGCCGCCAAACAGATATATATTTAACAGAAATCAATCAACACAGAATAAAATCCAATGTCAGACACACAATCCATTTACAAGTCCGTTCTGGGTCTGAACGAAACCGGAGGCACTTTCCTCGCATATCCGTCCATCTCCAAGTACGTCTGGACGACCACCAACTATTTCCATCCTCTTGGGTGTACAGCCCAATCAGGATCGTCAGTAATTATCCCTACGATGTGAAGACTTCCGGTCTTCAACCACCGTCTTCATCTTCGACATATCGTCGAATCGGTTATTCAGAATGGGTGTAAACCCGGACTTTCCGAACAACCCGCGTATATTAAAAACAAATGTTACACAAGCACAACATACGCCTCATTCCAACTCATTAGTCACTAACCGCAGATTAGTGAGAGAATAATTTCCCAAACATTAACCCCGAAGGCCGAAACCAACATCAGATCAATACCCAGGAAACCATTCTTCTTAGCCAACCTACAGCTAGTTTCTAACTTTCATATTCTTAGGGAAAGATTCCCATTAATTCTATCCAAGATAAATTCTTTAAAATTTATCCTGAAATCTTCCTTTGGATGACATTTAAAACCAAATTATGGTTTTTCCACCTAGTCGAGATTAGCGAACCACAACGAAGTAATTATTTATTTTATTTCCCAATCCCAACCTATTCATCCCATGAAGCAAAACTGGTAATACTCCATATCTAACACCGTGGTGTTATCGGTAAAATTAATTACCATTTCACATTCAAATCTAATTAAAGATTTAACTATCGCTTTGGAGTAAAACTGGCGATACTCCATTCTCGCTCAATTCTAAATTTGATAATTTAGATTATCAATTCGAATTTCAATCTAATTGCAAATTCATTAAAACTCCCTTTTTCTGGGTTAAAGAACTAGGTGTTATTTAAAACACAGTTCACGACAAACCCAAATTAAATTCTATTTATTATCGGGTTAAAGAACTAGCGTTATTTAAAACACTGTTCACGATAAACCCATTTCAAATTCAATCAAATATATTAGAAATTTCGATTATTTAAAACCCCTTTTTAAATCTTATTTATTTATTTAAAAAGAAATCGGGTTTTAAATTTAGTTCAAAACTAGTTCATTTCGATAAAAATCTATTTTTATCTTTTCAAATATGGAGTTTTTCATCCCAATTTTTCCCAAATCATTTCTTATGATTTTACACTAATTATTACTATTTTTAATAATTTTATCAAGGCCCGTACAGTCGATTTCCAACAATGGCCATCGAACTGCACTTACAGCGACCTTTTTCGAATTTGATTTGGACGTATCTCCAAATCCAACTGTTAGATTTTGAATTTCTAATATTCGTTAGAAAGCTCTTTTCGATACGAACCCAACGGTTCCGGTTTTAGGAGAATCCGACGGTCGGATCTCCCGTAATGTCCGTTTGAAATAAATGGTCGAAATTTACGAACTGCCGCGGCGCGGCGCGTTCTATTCAGGCCATTATATTATATATATAATATATATAATATATATTTCGTCGATTCCTATTTTAAAACGAATTATATAAATAGTTTTGAATTCGTTTCAAAAACATTTTCAACTTCCATTTCATTTCAAATCAAAATTGAATTTTCTTTTATAAATTCGTTTTAAAATTCATCTCTATTCAATTCAAATTTCAATTCAATTTGAATTCATTTCACTTTATTTTAAATTCAATTCGAATTCGTTTTTCAATTCAATTCAATTCAATCCCAATTGGTTTTCCATTCGATTCAAATTCATTTCCTATTCAAATTAAATTCGTTTCGCTTTCTATTTGAATCAAGTTCATTATATATTTAATTTGAGATCAAATTGGTTTTCTATTCCATTCAATTCGAAATCGTTTTATATTCAACTCAAATCGAAATCGTTATATATTCAATTCATTTCGAAATCGTTATATATTCAATTCATTTCGAAATCGTTATATATTCAATTCATTTCGAAATCGTTATATATTCAATTCATTTCGAAATCGTTATATATTCAATTCATTTCGAAATCGTTATATATTCAATTCATTTCGAAATCGTTATATATTCAATTCATTTCGAAATCGTTATATATTCAATTTATTTCGAAATCGTTATATATTCAATTCATTTCGAAATCGTTATATATTCAATTCATTTCGAAATCGTTATATATTCAATTCATTTCGAAATCGTTATATATTCAATTCATTTCGAAATCGTTATATATTCAATTCATTTCGAAATCGTTATATATTCAATTCATTTCGAAATCGTTATATATTCAATTCATTTCGAAATCGTTATATATTCAATTCATTTCGAAATCGTTATATATTCAATTCATTTCGAAATCGTTATATATTCAATTCATTTCGAAATCGTTATATATTCAATTTATTTCGAAATCGTTATATATTCAATTTATTTCGAAATCGTTATATATATCGTTCGCGTCAAAATGGCGCATCACTATTCAACACGGCTTTATATATTCTATTTCAAATATTTCTTTTTGTCAACACACGACTAATCTCAACGAATGAGTACCGTCCATGTGTGACTATTTTTGGTTAAATTATTTCGTTCAACACATGACTAATCTCAACGAATGAGTACCGTCAACACATGAACCTTTATTTTATATTGATAAAGATGTAAATTTTATTATAAAAATAATTCGTTCAACACATGACTAATCTCAACGAATGAGTACCGTCAACACATGAACCTTTATTTTATATTGTTTATTTTGCAAATTGGAATGAGGCCCAATCAATCACCATATAACGTTAATTATATGAATTTTCATACAACACATGTATTTAATAGCATTGAAAATAATCAACCATCAACCAAAGTGCACTACACTGTATAAGCATCAAATATAGATATCTAACGCTTATAACAGCCTGTCAATCAATCGATCGACATATTTAATCAGTCAGGATGAGTGAACTTTAAATTTCACCCCAACACCCGTGTGGGGTTTCAAACAATCAAACACAGATTTTATTTGTGCAGTTGGGCGATGTGTAAAATTTATCGACCCAATCAATGTCAGTCAAATCAGTGTGCATAAACAAACCGTCCGGTTTGTAAATGAATATTTTATTTTATTCACTTCACGTTAAAAATTATATTTTTAACGATAAAACATTTTATTTTAACATATGAATATCTATTCAGTTTATTCTTTAAATAAAATGATATTTTTATTTTTCTAACATATTTTAGAAAATTTCGGCGGCATAACGACACGATACTAGAAACGGGACGAGGCCTAGCCTTATCCCCGGTCTAGTGAAGGCCCACGCCATTCACACATCAATCAAATTCACTTTCGTTATGCAAACCACAAAATTTGGAGTAAGGGTCTAACCTAGCCTTACTCCTTCGCCTTATAACGGCGCACGTCTAATCCTAATCAATTTATCGATTCGATTTTTCACACCACAAACCACATTCAAACCAATATCGCAATCAATCACCAAACAGTCAAACAAACAAGTCCATGGTCTGTGGACGATTGTGTCGGGTGCTACTAAGCACCGTCTGCATCCTAGTATATATATAACTAGAAAAATTAAATTGAAAGGTGAGAAGTTCTCACCAATAGCTATCCTAGCTCCACGGCACTTCTTTGATAGAAATCTTCATCGCCATCGCATCTTCGTCGCCCGTATACGCTGTATATATAAAAATCCCATTTTTATATTCTCCATTATATAAAAATCGAATTTTTACTTCGCTATTCAATATATAAAAATCATATTTTTATGCCGAAGTTCAATATATAAAAATCATATTTTTATTTCAAAGTTCAATATATAAAAATCGAATTTTTATTTCAAAGTTCAATATATAAAAATCGAATTTTTTTTATATAAATAAAAATCTCATCTCTAGATAAATAAAACTCCAATCTTTATTAAATTAAAAATATAACTTCATATCTTCATTAAACATCTAATAAACAATTTCTTCATTGAAAATATGAACTTTTCCCCTACACAAGTATGGTATTTTCTTTACTAGAATCCTAATTTTTTTACTATAAAATTCTAATCTTTTACCTTTTAAAAATTCAAATCTTTTACCTTTTAAAAATTCAAATCTTTTTAAACCTTTTCAAAAACCAGTTTTTAAACCTTTAAATAATCAGTTTTCAAACTTATTTAGAAATCAGTTTTCAAACTTATATAGAAATCAGTTTTTATTAACTTAAAAATCAGTTTTTATTAACTTAAAAATCAGTTTTTATTAACTTAAAAATCAGTTTTTATTATTAAATAAACAAAAAGCAAAAATAAAAAAACAAAAATAAAAAATATAACTTACAGCGTGTGAAGGGGAAAGGGGTCAGTGGCTTGAAACGCTGCGGTAGGGGGGGGCTCGGCTAGGCGGTGGTTGGTGCATCGCGGCGGCGGCTTAGGGTTTCAGGGGACCATGGGATCGACGGGATGGGGTTCTGGGCTGTGGGGGTTTTCGAACGAAGGGGGGGGCTGTAGGGGAGCGGAGGAGGAGGAAGAAGGAAGGGGGGGGGAGATTGGCGTCGCGGCGCCGCCGCTTGGAGGAGGGGGGGGGAGATTGGCGTCGCGGCGCCGCCGCTTGGAGGAGGGGGGGGTCGTCGATGCGGCTGCGCGATTCCTCTTTTTTTTTCTTTTTTCTTTTTCTTTCTGAAATGAGAAAATAACTAGGGGGGGGGGTTTATAAAAGAAAATATATTTAATTATTTATTCAATTAATTCTCCGTAAAGTTGCTTTTTCATTCGGGCTTTGAATTGGACCCAACGACTGTCGTCCCTAGCGTTTTACCCCCATTCCGAACACAATGGGATATGTTTCGCAAGCTGTTTCGGCTGTTACAATCAGTTTTCGTTAAATTTACATTTAAATCACTATATTGAATTTTAAACGTACATTTCAAATTACCGGGGGCGCATACGAACTAGAAAAATCCCAGAAAAATATTTTCTAGCTTCGTATTGACGATACGGTCCTAACAAAACTAGTTTCGCCGAATTCTGAGACCGTTAGAAAAATGGCCAATTTCCAGTCGATTAAAATCAACTGAAATGGTCAAAACACGTTTTCCTTTGCCACGCTCACATATTGATTCGAAAAATTATGAAATTTGAAACCTAACAATAACTTGACATCACGGACCCAACAAAACTGGTTTCGTCGAAATCCGAGGTCATTTGCAAAATGTCCATTTTTAAGGGCCTGAATTCCATAGCGACTATTCAGAATTTTCAACTGGACATATCTTTTGATTCCCGATATGAAATCTTGATTTTTCGGATTCGTTGGAAAGATATTATCAATCAGATCCTAATGTTTTTGGTTTCACTAAAATCCGGATTGTTTTGCACCCGGTACATTCAATTGAAGTTTGAAATTGAATTATCGAACTACCGCGCCATTTTCAATTCTATTTATAATTATATACAAATATTTTATATTCTATCGACGCCGCGTATAATATATACGTTCGAATTTCTATTCAAAATAAATTTTACGTCGATATTATTTAAAATAATTCATTTTAAATATTCAGAATCCGCTAAACTTGCCAAAATAAAAATTTTAAACTGGCTCAGAATTTCCGGGTTATTACAGTGATGGGTTATTGCTGCACGGATTTCGAGATTTCAATCCACGAAGTGGCAGCGTTCGAACGGAGATGGGAAGCAGTGGGGCCCATCGCGAGCTCTAGGGTGGCCATCGCGTGAAGCAGTCACGACGGCGGGTGGAGGCGTGGTCCCTGATCGGCGGTCCGATGATCTAGGTGGTAGCGGCAACGGTAGGAAGCGATGGAGCATGGGTTACGTGATTTACAGTTTTCACAGAAAGGGGGAAGAATGGATTATAAAGGAATTAGTTAAGTAAATTTTAATTAATTAATTTAATTATAAATTTAAATTGTTCAAAGGTTAAAATATTGATAACTTTTCATACAGCGACGAAAACACGAACCGTCAGTTGCGTTGAACTTGTATCTGAAAATACTACGCTATGGAAAAGACTAGAGCTAAAACAAAGCAATTCTGAATTTCAGGGAATTTCAAATGTGAACGGTTCAGAATTTGACTATCGGTGAGAAATCCTATTTTGTTCCTTCTTCTTAAATAATTAAAATTATTTATGATTGTGTTATCACCAGTTCGCTGTAAAATTCTGTTTGCTATGAGATGTGATTTGATTCTATGATTGATGTGTTGTATAGATCTGTTAATTTGGTGATTTGGTGTTATAATAAAATTGTAAAAACATATAGATCATTTTTGTCGCTGAATAAAATTGTTGAGATAAAAGAATTGTCATTTTATCAAAATAACAAATTTGTTATTTTTGTCAAAATAAATTAATTGAAAACAAATTTGTTGTTGTTGTCAAAATAAATTGGTTAAAACAAAAATTCACATTTTTGTTAATCATAATTGTCAAAATAAAATCCACTTTTTATTCGTTATGTTAAACATGGAAATTTGTACGCGAATAAAGATACTTCTTTTTATTTGTCATATTGAAGTTTGGGATTGTATACAAATAAGAATAAACATTTTTATGTCATGTTTATATAGTAGAATGCGTACACAAATCAAAATAGACATTTTTATATTATGTTATACATTGAAATGGTATACGAATCAAAATTATCTTTCTATTTACCATTAGCGACATAGTAAAATAATGAAGACAAAATTTTCTTTTATTTTGCCATTAGAATTGCATGACATGTTATGTAGATATGTTACTTAAAAATGTTAATACATGCTTGTTATTAAAAAGGGTCATTTTCTTATGTTACTTAAGAGTGTTAATACACGCTCATTATTGAAAATGGGTCATTTTCTTATGTTAGCCAACAATGTTAATACATTATAAAAATACCATTTTTATGTATAAAATGTTAGTATAATGGAACTACCATTTTGTTTATAACATGTTATATGAGGTTAAAAATGTCGCTTATGTTAGAAGTGTTAAACTAGATTAAAAATGTTTATGTTGATAAAATATGTCATTTTCAATAAGAATGTTTATTTAGATTAAATATGCCATTTTCAATAGAAATGTGTATTTAGATCAAACTTGTCATTTTGATTAGAAAAGAGTTGTCAGTAAAAAAATTGTATTTTGATTGAAATTCGAACCACTAGAATAAGGATTTCATTTTTATCGTAACAAGAATCATTTTTGTTGAAACAAGATAGAATAAACAAAAATATCATTTTTGTTAAATAGAAATTGTTAACAAATAAAATTATCATTTTTATTTGTTAAGTCATATTAGAAATTGTAAACAAATGAATCATTCTTTTATCTGTTCTGTAGAATACATAGAAATTTGTATTAAGATAAAATATTCTTTGTTTGTCGTTGGAATACACAAGAAGTTATATGTTAATTAAAATAGGTCATTTTTGGTTAGAAAATGTACATTAGAATTTAAAGGACATTTTGCTAGAAAATATCACTTGAGAAATGAAAGAATTTCATGTGAAAAACATGTTTAACATAAAAAAAAGGTTATTTTTAATGTTAGATTAGAAGTAAAAGGGATTAAAACAAAAATATTCATTTTTGTTCACTTAAAAGAAACAAACCTTTTTGTTCATTAAAAGGATTAAAACAAGAACAAACATTTTTGTTCATTTAAAAGGATTAAACAATAATAGACATTTTTGTTTATCAAAAAGGTTTAAAACAAGAATGTACATTATTGTCATGAAATTTAAAGATATATTTTTATTTGCCTTTTTATATGCAAATAAAAACCATAGAAATGAAGTACATTTTTATTTACAAAATAGATGCAAATATAAACATAAATATATATAAAGTACATTTTTATTTGCAAATTAGTGGCAAATAAAAACATGAAGATGTAAAGTACAATTTTTATTTGCATTTTAATTGTAGATAAAAACATGATTATAAAAAGATGACATTTTTATTTATATTTTAGATATAAATAAAAATATGAAATTAAAAAGTACATTTTTATTCACATTGTAGAGGTGAAAAAAAAACATAAATTAGAAAGTGTATTTTTATTTACATTTTAGATGTAAATAAAAACATAGAAATCAAGAGTGAATTTACATTTACATTTTAGATGTATATAGAACCATGAATTAGACAGGTAAATTTATATTTACATTTTAAAAGTAAAATAGAGTCATGGATTAAAAGGGTGGAGTTTTTACTTGCATTTTATATGTGAATTAAAACATGAATTAGAAGTACATTTTTAATTTGCATATTTAGATGTAAATAAAGAATAGAATCAAAGTTACATTTTTTATTTCCATTATATACGAAATAAAAAGAATAAATGTAAGTGTCACATTTTCATTGTCATTTTAGAGACGATAAAAATAGTAGAATTAAAAATCATGTTTTATTGTCATTTGAGTTCAATAAAAAGAATGGAAATGTTTGTTGTATAGAAATATTCGATGTATTAAAGATAAATGTTTGTGTATTCAAATTGAATATTGCACTTTCATTTACAAGTTATCCGACTTGTTTATGTGATTGGGATGATAATTTTCACACATCGCCCAAGTGCACAAATAATTTATTATTTGCTTGATGGATGAAACCCCACACGGGTATTGGGATGAAATTTAACACACACTAATCCCAATATTTATTTATCTGTCAATCGATGGATTGACAGTCTGTGATGAGCGTTAGTTATGTACTTTAGTGCTCACTCAGTTATAAATTCCACTTTGGTCGTCATTTGGATGTGTGATAATTATTTATCATGATTGTTGATTACACACAATATATGGTTGTTGATTGAGTCACATTCCAATAAAGAATATTCTAGAGAAAAGAATATTTTAGAAAATGTCTTAGAAAAAGAGTATTTTAGAAAAAAGAATATGTTTTAGAAAATATATTTTTATTGAAATGAACTAGTTATTAACTAGAATAAATCATTAAATTAAGATTTAATGAAGTTTTCCAATTAGTGAATATTTAATTGAAATTAAATTAAATAAATTGGATTTTGGGTTTGTCGTGAATGGTGTCTTCAATAACACCTTTCTTAAACCCAGTTGAGAAATGATTAAATCTTTTAATTAAGATTATTAAAAGTTTCAATTTATATTTAGTAATTGGAATAAGTTGAAATGTCAGTGGGCTTATTGTGAACTATGTTTTTAAGCGACATTCGTTCTTTAACCCAACTGACAGTGAGAATAGATTTGGAATTTATAAATCTTTTATTAAGATTTTAATGGAAATTTTCCAAAGGTAAAGTTTTCCAATTTAATATATATTAAATTTAAATTGAATGGAATTCGAATTAATAATACCCGAGATAAGCTTCTGTAAAAGAAGATCGATACTACATATGGAATTTAAAAGGCTTTGCCATTATTCCATTTATATTATTGGTCGGATACAGAAATTTATAACGATTATACATTGATTTGATTTCTGGAAGAATCCATATTTAATGGAAGTTGATTTTGGGTTTATCGTGAACGGTGTTTTAAAATGACATTAGTTCTTTAACCCAGTTAAAGATAAGATTAATTTCTTAAATTTAAATAATCATTGAATAATGATTTGTGATATTTAAAACCAAATTTGGTTTCTTAATGAATCTTTAAAAGTAAGATTTAAGAATAAATATGAAGAATTTGTCTTTGATAAAATAATGCGAATATACTATTAGAAGAATATTCTGAATTGGAATGAGACGTTGGATGTGCTTTTATAGTACTTGATTTTTAATTATAAAACACGCGAGTTATTCGGAAAGACCGGGTTTAACCCATTCTGAATAATTACTACGACGATGAAGAGTCGAAGATGAAGACGGTGGTTGAAGACCGACGATCTTCACATCGAATAGATGTGTTGCTATAGAGACCCTTGATGGGAGTAGCTACCTTGAAGGGGCTTCAGTTGTGGCCGTCCGGACTATTGTTGATTGTTCGGATTTGGTTTTTGCTCAGACCCAGAGCATAAGCTAGTAAATGGATGCGTGTCTGACATTGGATTTCTTTCCATGTGAATTAAATTGATTTCTGTTAATGTATGTCTGTTTGGTGGTGGAGAATTTATTCTCTGCTTAACACCCTGGTGTATATTAATAGTGATTGATCGCATGGCGTGAATTGTAAATATGGCACGCCAAGATGCAAATGATCAAGGCTTTTGTTGAAAAGCAGGGCCTTGTGGGATGATCAAAGTATAGCCTATTACGGCATAACTTTGTGTATATCGTGACTTCGCGAGCCTCACACCCCGGTATGAGTCAAAAACGGGATATGGACCGTAGGGAGTGCACACGTTTCTTTCTAGCTAGAGTGATGTCAGGGACCTACCGGCGCTGACATTTTACTTATGTGGATTTTGAGGCGCCTCGGATTTTTATAGGCCGTTAGTGGTCATACTATAGGTTCAAAGAAAACGGGAAACGTGTGTTCAGGCATAACCAATCCACTGTCGATAGGCGGGGACTAGCCCTACCGCTCCAAGTGTTGCCCATAGGTGTGATCCTGAGGCATTTGCTAGAGTGTCTCGAATCAGAGAGGAGCTTGCCCCTAGCCTCGACTCATGATGGAAATCCAATTTCCAATACGACCTTGCGGTTTTGAATGTAGAAATAGTATGGCGACATGATATATGGTACCCATGCCGTCTATGATTGATACATTATGATTGAAATGTTTTTATTAGAACATATACACACTAATACTAAATCCGTTTATCGTATCAAGCATCTTTGAACATTATAAGGTAAAACCCTGTCCTCCGGTTTGCGTTGCATTGTGTGATGGGTCTTGGGTCTTATAATGGTTTCATTTTTCTAAAAAGCATTGCGTTGTTTAACGATTTACTTTATTTTATGCACTGGCAGTCCAATGGAGTAAACCCGTTCCGCGTTAGCGGCGTGGTCCTGTGATTAGCCTTATTATTAGATAAGTTAAGTTTAGATTTCTCATACCAGTCCCATGACTGACCTGTAGTTTGTTTCACTGGCAAACTCGGGTGCCCATATTTTCCACACGGGTAGTCGAGTAGCTTTTTGCAGATATATTTACAGGATCCTGGTTTACAGCTGAAGCGGTATTCGGAAAGCTCTGTATCCGTGTATTCCTTTCAGTTGTATATTTGTAATATTTTTCCGCTGCTATTTAAATATAATTTAAAACTCTGATATTGTTGTATTTTTTTTTCTGTAATAAGTATTCATACTCTGTGATTTTCTTGTACTCTGATGTAATTGTTGAAATCAGCAATAAAATGTTCTTCAGTTTGTGTTCTGATGTGTGTTGTTCTCAAAGCAATCTAGGCTTTCCTTTATAGGAAAGATTGGGTCGTTTCATGTGGCATCAACATAACTAGTGGCTTTTAAAACTTTAAGACAAGAGCAAAAAAAAAAAAAAAGATTTTCAAGTGGGAAAGCAAGGCAGTCGACGAAAAATTTAGTATCAAACAGCGGGCCTTGACCAATTATAATCGGAGGAAACCGAAGTCGCAAACTTGCCAAAAGTTTAATCGTAAAAAAAAAATTACTGTTGGTCATGGCGTAGGCGATGGTTTCAGGTTCGATTTTGAGACGGTGCGGCTATCGGACTACGATTTAATGACAACTTCATTGGTGCGGACGAATGGATCCAGCTGCAACTGGACAACTTGCGCCTTTGGAAAAGAGGGGAGGGTTTTTTTTAAAGGCAAAAGAGAGAAGCGGACTTCCGGGGCGGCTACTACTGCGTCGCGGGTTTCAGGCGAAACGAGAGTGGAGCAAATTCAGTCTTTGCGGTTTGGACTTGGCGTAGGCTTGGCTTGAGGAGCGAAAGGCTAGGGTAGCAGTACGGTGAAATTTGGCGAAGGCGAAACCTTGGAAGAGGCCATACTTCCGATTTATAGATTTTGAGATTTTTTTTTTTGGGAGAAGAATTTATTTATAGGCTGAAAATGAAAAATGAGGAGAGGATGGAGTTGCTCTTGTGTGTGTGTGTGTGTGTATATATATATATATATATATACATATATATACGTGGATAAGCACAAGGTTAGTGACTAAAAGAATAGGTAGGAGAGAGTGGAACAATTAAAAAAAAGCAAATTACAAGGAGTAAATGATGGCAGTTATAAAAGAATTTGAATTTTAAATTGAACATCTCATTCATGATGAACGTATTCCATTAATTCCAAGAGAACGATTCCAAATATGGGCGATGCATATTTTTATTCATTTACTATTTATAGTCACATATTTGCTTAAATATGGTAGGGCCAAATAATTAGGTTTACTAGAAAATAAAATCCAACCGTTTCTACAGTTTCAGATTAGATATTAAAACATACAACATAAAAATAGCCTTTGTTCAAATGCGTTGATACTTAAAGAAAGAGCATCCTTAGTTTAACAAGAAATAAGAAGAAGAGAAAAAAAGGTATTTGAAATGGTAGAACTCAAAAGACAGTTAACGCCATGCATGCTTCATGAGACAAGTGATGACAAACGTGAACATATATATGCATGCAAAAGGTTAATTCTTTTTGTATTGGAATGATTCAAATTTAAGGAGAAGTGGAAGGAAGGAAAAATGAAATAGCGAATTGGAAGAGATAAAGGTTTTGAAAATGTATTAATATAGACACGGGTAATTTATGGTACTAAATAAATGAATGCAAGCATGGTTTAAAGTTAAAAAGGGAACTTGAAATATAGACAACTTGAAAATGAATGGCCACCGCATGTATATTACTGTATGAATCGTTGTCTGTTTAGAAAAAAAATGCATATGTTGAAAATATAACAAATTGTGGAAGTTCAAAATTTACAGTGCATGCATGCATTTAAAAAGGGTAGGCAATGCATGGCCTTTTTTTTAATACATAATAAAGGGCCTATAGATTAAATAACCTTTTTTGACTTCAATACTAAAATAAACACACTGGTACATGAGAGATACATGGAAAGGTTGGACAATAAATATGTTTTATGTTTTGTTTGTTTTCTTTTATATTTATTTATTATTATAAATTTTAACATTATAAATCGTTGACACTTTGTTTTGTTATATTTCTTCCTATACAAAATTAAACTGGAAACAATCACAAATTTATTTTCAGTTATCGCATTAATTCCTATATTGAACCTTTAAATAAAATCAAGGATTCAACTATTGAATTTTATCGATAATAACTTAAAGTTGGTTATTCCAAATGCACATACAAATTGATTATTTTCATCATTATAAATCGCAATTCAACAAATTAATTAATGAGGGTTTAAACATGTAATCCCCATTTCAAATTTCTACACGTTATATGTTGAAAAGACAAGGAAATAATTAAAGACAATGGTCAAAGATATATATATATATATATATATATATATATATTGTTCGAATTTATTTCATCTACAGGCCACATATTATTTTCAATCAAACATTCAGCAGAAATTAATAAATTTCATGAATAACAAAAAAAAAATTTATTTAAAAACCATTTTTACATTCAATAATTAAATCAAATTCTATAATTTAAATGGTTGAAATATATGGGATGTTACATTTCCACTATACCCTTACATATCCAGTAATTCATTCGTTCACCCTTCATGACAATTGTTTTCTTCAAATTTAGACATTGAACTCATAAAACGTTTTTCTTCTACTAAATAAGAGCCTGCAACTGCAGATTTTTGGAAGATTGATAGATTACACTGCTAAGATTGTGTTGTTTAGGTTTTATGGTTATCATGAACACCGGGAGGTGGAATAAACTGTGGAAAGATTTTACTCTTTCCTTACCTATTCTACTGTTATTTTTGTTATTCATGTTTATTTATGTTCACCGACCTCATAAATCTACTTTAAAACACATAAGTTTTATTAGATACTAAAGCCTTCAAAATATTCAGTATATCATTCCAATTTTGAAAGGGATGCAACTAAGCTTCATAAATAGAGGCCTTTATGAAAAATCATAACATAAAATTTTTGAAACCTTATGAACATAGAAGTTTTTTCTTGCCCTATCAAATCAGAGACAATAGAAATGAACATATATTGCGTAAAGATGTTTGCCATGTTGATTCACTGCAAGCAGTCAATTTTGTGCATCGTTTCATCTAATACATTAATATAATCGTGTAAAAAGAAATTTACTGATAACCAGGATTATACATTATCCTTGTTTTTTTTATTGTTACCTTTTTTACTTTGTTTTTAAGTTATTTTGCACAATGAACGAAAATTCGATAAATGGGTAAAATTATATCTCTCTTGTTAACTCGATTTATGTTTCCATATCATGCCTCAACTTTTGGTTCGTTGTTTCTTTATTCCTATAAAAAATTAAATTTGACAGAAAATAAGGTACCAATTTAAATTGGTATAGCTTGAATTGTGCAATCTTATTGTGTTATTTATTTTAACAATTAATATCGACTAATTTAAATCTGAGTTCTTTTTGTTTCTTCACATGTTCAACTGATAAACATAATAGTGTTTAAGCAATATTTTTCTTCGGTGGATGAACCGAGGGAAGGGAATAAAAAAACCTGAATGGAAGGACATTTAAAGATAAGCAACTTTTTTCATATTTAACATTCAACTTTCATGTAACCTAAGATAGTATATGTTGTGTTCCCTGTGACTTCTAATCAAAAAACCATTCTTTCTTTAATTCATTTTATCCAACAACCTAATTTCAAATTCATTATTATCTTATATATGTCCTCACATCCAACTTCCTTTTCATGCTATTGAAGATTTCTTGTATTGCTGCCATCCCATTACTGCTATGCTGATCGCCCTTGTTTTCTCCATCCATTGTTGCACCGTAATATCAATACCATTTTCATTATTGCTTCCCACATCAATATTATATATCGTTGAAAATATGGTTTGAGGTTCCGGGCGTAACCACGAGATTTCAACTAACTCGCGCCGGTTTCGGCCGGAGGCGGGACATGATTAAAGCAAAAACCCATTCCATTCGAAAATGCAACAAAAATTATCAAACAAAGGAATCGTGTAATCAACAGAAAAGGAAGAAAATGAAAAAAAAGCATGTAGAAACAATTATTCGAAAAGTAAACAAAAAGAAAACCATAGAGTCAACAACAACAGGAGAATCAATTTTTTTCCAATAAATTATCGACCAAAAACTTAACTTACTACAATCGATCTTTGATTATTTCCATTTGAGTGTTGTTCATACCAAGGCAGAGCCAAGTTGGCAACTTCAACGAGCTTCACGGAGGAGATCGATCAAATTCGAGAGCACACTGAAGTGTCGACATCGCCACGATCTTCAACTTCAATGCAAGTGATTTATTTTCATCCTCTCTGCCATTCGATTTTCATTCTCTCTTTTTTGTTTTCGTTTCATAATATTATTTTGTTTAGGGAAGAATTAATGGAGGGTTCAAGCTATGATTTGTATCCGTATAGGCTTTGGGCTGATTTTAAGTTGCGAATGTATTATATTCCATTTTCCATAATCCAGGTTTGCAGATGTTTTTTCTCAATTGAATCTAAGGTATCACCTGACTGTAAGTTTGCAAACTCTGGAAGCACTTTAGTAAAAATATAAATGAAAGATGTCACTTAATACAAATAGTTATGTACATTACATCATTATATTTCTGCAGACTGTATTTATATATATATTTGCAATGTTTATCATTACGTTTCCATTAAAAATACAAAATTCGATATTAAGAATGAAACTAAAACAAAAGCTCAGACTTTCAAAATTGACCGAAACCAGGAAATTTTTAGAGGACCGAAACCAAAATCGAGTTTTCAAATCTTCATTGAAACATCAAAAGCTGTTTTTTTATTTCCCTTGAAATATCATTAACAGTCCATCTGCTCTCACAAATTTCAAAAATAATGATGGATAGTTCATGAATTTCTAAAATAGCCATTGAATTGTGTAAATTTCCCTTGGAAATGATGGTAAATAATATTGTCATTTTATTGTTGGATATAAATAACTTTTGATTATTAGAATAATTTCTTTCTGCAAACTTAATGATTATTTTTTGTTTATAAATTTAGGAGTTGAGCTAAAAATTCTTCATAATCAGACGATGGTTTTAGGAAAATTTCGGCATAAGATTTTCAATTATGTTTCATATCATGTAATGTAAGGACCTATAGGGTAAAGCTCCAAAGTATTATGGATAGTTCCAACCCAATGACATTGATGCCTCTTTCTCTATCAAATATGTTCTTAGCTTTCTCTTCGAATAACATATCTAAAATATCGCATAATATTTTGATGAAAGTGAATATTATCAATAGATAGGTTCCATTTGATTGGCAATTATCATTTGATCTTCTCCAAAGATAACCAGCCAATCTTCTTCCAACTGTTTCGGGAGGGAAGCATTTTTTATTGCATGGTTTTTAAATTCTTTTCTTATCTATAAAGAGGTAAAATCGAAGGAAGTTGCAATTATTGTTTATTAGTTTTATTCTAGACAAATATTAGGATAGATTGTTGCAATCGTTCTTCTTGGCAAATAAGATAAATATCGTAATATTTTTTCTTTACGAAGAACAAGATAAAAGTTAGTTACATTTGCTAAGAAGAAATGCTGCCAATTGTTGGATACGGAGTTTGAAGTATTGTAATAATAAAATTGTTATTAAAAGAAGATAATAATAATAATAAGTGCTTGTTTTAAAACTTAGAAGCCAACATATTTTCTAATAGTGTGAGAGATTGTAGAATAGATACAATTTTGTAATGTTATTGATAGAGCAAAATTCCTTACCCGATGTATATATTACAGTGCTTTATATAGATGGAGTACATGAGGTTAAAACATGCAATAACAATGTAACAGTAATAAGTTATAAATAAAAAATAGTATAAGTGGAAAGTATTAAAGTATTATGAGCTGGATTCTTGTCATGAGCCTTATCCTTATCCTATGACGCAGCGTGATATGTGTATGAGTCAGCTGGATCCTTATCCTGTGAATGAGCTGGATCCTTATCCTATGACGCAGACATTTACATAAATATACTTAACACTCCCCCTCAAGTTGGAGCATGTAAATCACAAATGCCCAACCTGCATAATAAAAATGTAAATTGCTGACGTCCAAGAGCTTTTGTCAATATATCTGCCAGTTGATGACCCATCGGAACATATGCCGTAGAAATATCGCCAGATTGTAACTCATCACGAATAAAATGGCAATCAGCTTCAATATGCTTCATTCGCTCGTAAAACACTGGATTCTTTGCAATATGAAGGGCAGACTGACTATCATAGAACAACCGCATTGGCCTAAAGTGTACACTACAAGAAAATATTATATTAATAGCAAGCATGGATTGCACGAAAGCTTGGCTTGCTATTATTAAATGACTATTCTTTATTTAATTAAGAAGACAACAACTTTAATTGCAATTATATTTAGCCGTCCGCAATTATATTAATTCAGCATATGTGAAATCGCGTTCCACTTTATTTTCCCTCCAACATTTTTTTAAGCCGCCAAAATTTCACTTTCCTTTTTGCTTCTTCTTAGAGTTTTTGTAACGACCCGTTTTTTTGGTTGTTAAACATTTAATATTTTATTATTTAAAATATCGATTTAGAATTTTAGATGAATTTACTATATATAATTTGTTTATTAAATAATATATAGACGTATAATTTATATATGGTTATGAAAGGGTTTTTATGTAAATAGGATATCACTTTAAAACCCAGAACGTTGATTGTTGAATTTTGAATCTTTATACTCTTTAGAATTTAAGTTGTTTGCTTTAATACGATGGTAATAATTTATTATCGTCATATGAAATTTAATTTACTTTAATTAAGGTTATATGAGGTTAGGACAATAAACCAACCTTAAAGGAGTCTCACCATAAAAAGGGTCGCGCCATAAACAACTTGAAACAAATTTAAAACATGAATACATCGTAGGTCATGCCATAAACATCAACAAGAATAAGCTTGAAACTGAAAGTACAAAGAACATAAAAACTAAAAATAGATATATGAATGCACATATAAAAGTGGGAAACGTATATACATATGAAACTGAGCATATATATATGTATTTCCATCTCACCGGTTCAACAAATGAAAATATTTAAAATCTGAAATATACACAACATTGAACTTGAAATGTTAAAGCCCAAAATAACACATATATTCATGAGAAGATTGTACATACATAAGTACAAAGGAATACAAAGAAAACAGTACACAATATTGACGGTACATTACAAAACAGAAATTGACATAGCAATTCATATATTTCTACACGCCTTGTTTTCTTTTCAGGAGGACAGTGAAACGAAATGTACGCCTTGATCCTGAGCTACAAGAAACAGTAAACCTATTAGTATATAGGAAATATAATAATTGAACAGCTAAAATTGAACAAAACAATATATATATATATATATATATATATATATATATTCATAATCAAATAACAAGTAAGAGCAGACTGTAAAAGGGAACATCAAGTGAGCAAATATAGAAATGAGTGTGTATTGCTACAGGGGTAAGTACCAAAATTGCAATATAAACTTCAACACAATTAAACAAACAAATCCAATGTGACATTTTATCTATTTTTGAGTCTAATTTGGCACAGATGTAAACATTGGACCATCATTACAAAACGTCTATATGTCAGGCTTGGTAGGAGCATTACAAAACCAAGTATAAGAAATGTTAAAGAAATGTAGAAAAATGAACATGGAAAGCTGGACAATTGACAACCACAACATATTAAATACAAAACTCGAACCTACATTTTATGGTTGTACAAATGAAAAACCAAAAGAAAAAGATTGTGTTTTGAATTGATCCATGTACATCAGAAAATATCAAAGTAAAATGAGCATCTGTAATAAATAAAATGCATAGCCTTATAGCTAAAGGAACAGCTAAGAACATGTCATGAACAGCTAAGAGAAATAGCTGCACAGCTAAATATATGCATATATTTTCACCATCAGAATTTTACATCAATGAACAGTGAAGAGAAAAGAACACAAAATCTTAAGAACAACTATAACCAGCTAGAGATGTACAATGCATAGCTAGACAGAATATATGTACATCTTTGGCCGATTAAACAATTCAATGAACAGAAGAATATGTGTATATATATTCATATACATCAATCTGTAACAAGGCAAATCAGAACAGCAAAATAAAAAAATAGTAAAAATCTATTTCGGAATTTCTATTTACATACATAGAAAAACCCAACTGAAATCGACAGTACAAGTTCGAATCTGTAGATCGATTTAACAAGTCATAGATCTAACCTAACCTATACAACCACAAGGCCACTGTTCTTTTCGAACAGACCAAAGACAACACCAAACCCATCAAAATCTCGGCTGAACCATCACTCAATCGTCACTCACCACCAGTACATGATCAGGAACAGGGGAAATAAAAAGCAAATGGCCTAAGTATGTAGCTGAACTACCTACGATGTACCATTGATGGACATGGTTATTATCCATACTCAAACATACTATAAATACGAGTTGCGCATAGGGGTTTCAGACATCCCAGAACCGAACAAAACCAACCCAGTAAATAATCCCATTCGAAAACCAGAAAAAATCATACAAAGTATTACTGCAATTTAAAATCAAGTAAAAAAAGGAATAAAACTTAGCTTTCTGAAGCCGTTCGAAGTCCAATGCCTCGTTTTGGATCTGCAGCGGATCGATTGAAAAGGAGGACAAGGGGAAGATCGAAGAAAGGTGGCGGCGTAATGATGGTTGCGACGTAGAACTCCGGTGTAGTTGAAATCAACAAGGGGGCTTAGGGTTTTTTCTCCTTTTGATTTGAGAAATTTGAAGGCGGCTGATGAAATGAAAGAGGGTTACGGTCGGATAGGGTTTTATGGGGTAGACGGGTCGGGTTCGTATGGGCCGGCTGGGTAAGGTGAGAGCCCACTTTAATTTAAGTTCAAATATATAGTTTAAAACTTAAATTACTATAGAAATTCATACTGTACACGTACGTTATCAGATTTACGCACGGTCGGTTGCGTTGGGACCGTAAAAACAAGCACATCGAGATGGAGCAGAGCTAGTCAGGATCAGGAGCAACTGGAAATTCTAGTCAAGTTAAACAGCTATTTAATTCGACTAAAAAAAAAACCCAGATATTTATCCACGGATTCAAATCAAGGTGAGTTAAACTCACTCAGCTCTTCCCATTTATATTTTATATAAATTGGGTTTTTGGTTTTGCGTGTTCTGGTTGTTAATGAATGACTGTTTGCTAGTGATATATAATTATTGTTGATGAAATTTATGGAATTAAACGATCGTTTAATTCCAGTAAAACACCAGTTATTCTGATTTGACCCGGGTAAAGAAATTTCTCTGGGTTGGTCACGCTTATAAAATAAACGTGTATGATTGTTTGAATTGGCTATTAGTTGATTGACGATTGTTGTAAACATTATCAGTCAAGTAAAAAGGAATAGTTGATTGCCATTGATTATTGAACCTTATTTCAACATTTGTTATGATGGATGGTATGGGTCGAGTAGTTGGCATCACTTGGTTTATAAATCAATCGATTTATGAAATGTGGGTTTTATCGACAGTGAATTGATGATATTTGGGTTATAAATAACGAAAATAGACTTTTGAAAGTTATTACATTGGAAGGGTATTTAAAAAGGGAAATAAAGATTTAATCATTTATTTAAAGTTTATATAGAAATTATGAAATGGTTTTATAAAATAAATTTCTTATGTCGATAAGAATTATAAAAGCAGAAAATAACCTAGCAGTTAAGTATTTGGTCAACCGTGGGTGATTAAAGAAAGTTATTTAAATTAATTACATTTTAATTAATTTAAAGTGGAATTAAATAAAACTGGTTAAAAGAATAACCACGTTTTGGGTGTCGACCATTTGAACTAAGTTAGATTTTAAGTCAGTAAAATACCTTGAAAATTTATTAATCCTGGTAAGATTTTAAAAAGGAAATTTAATATCCATTTTATTAAATAAAGGAGATGATTGATTTGAAAGATGACTGTTGAAATAAATGAGTGAATACAGTAATCACCAATATAATCCCTTTAAGTCATCAAATTTGAAAAGAAATGGTCGAGTGTTCGGAAGAGGTTAATGATGAGTTTTAGTATTTGAACTCGAGATTTATAATGGAGCAAATAAGAGGTTTAAACGAATTTATATCTAAATGAAGAGTTTTACTTAACACTTGAGTTAAGGGATGTGGAAGAGTTATATTAAATTTGTAAACAAGGTTTATAAATGGAATATGGGTTTAAACACCGTTTTTGAATTTGAAATACTTAATAAGGGAATTAGGAGAATTGGAAAGAGATTTACCAAGGAAAAGATTTAAAAGTGAGCTTGGTAAGACGAGAATTGGAAATAAGATTGGAAATAATAATATAGGGTTTTGAATTACAACTCGTATTCATCTGAAGTTAGGAACGTTGTTGATCAAGGTCTGAGAGGTAATTAGGATACCCCAACTTGAACGACTGCGGAACTATCCAAGGATGATACTAGTTGGTAATGTCGAGTATGTGTGATAAGATTTCCAAAGTGACGGGAATGAGATGAGATGATATTTCCCTAGTAACGGAATTAAAAGAAAATTGGGCGATTAATTTTAAAGGCCAAGTGATGTTGAGTACTAGACCAGTGGATCTATTTGTATTTTTATGGATGTTTACTTGATAGTTAAATAACCGACTATCAAGTCTGACCTTTACGATTGTTGGTATGGAAAGACCGGGATCGAATGACTATTCGAAAACCCTTCCAACCAACAAATACGATATATATAGAAGAGATCAAGCGACGATCGAGATGGAGCATGTGAAGACCATAGATCTTCATAAAGCGGAAGAACCACTTACAATCTCTGATTCGACCCGGAGATATACTGGGGTTTTGTCGTGGTTGAATCTGTGGATTGCAAGGACTGTCGCTACTGATCCATGGGGTGATTCCTATATTGGATGCAGTAGGAGAGTACCTTCGGTTCATCCTGTTCCTGGATGACTTGTATGGACGGATGTCTGACAGAGTATTTCCTGAAACCATGTACGTTGATTTTTACAAAAATACCGGGTGGTGGCAAAGAGGGGCACTTCTTTAATACCCAGAGCATATTTGTGGACGTCAATTAGTGACTTGACGGATCTGACGATGTGGCATTCAAAGTAAATGACGACCAGATGTTCAAAGGTAAATTCTGACCTCAAGCCTCATCAACCAGGAGATGACAAAAATCGGGCAGGCAGCATGGCTATGTGGGTCGCTCCCATTAGGGTGTGTAATTACCTATCTAGAGAAATTCCTTTTGTTTCTTAATCTATCGATTCTGCCCATTCGGGAACGGTGGTTTGAGTCCAACCGTTGGTGATATACATTCGATACACTCAAGCGAAATGAGTGGTCGGTCATGTGAGGGCCAGGTTGCAAGACGTTCTTGTTGAACCCTGTGTATTCGCCTCTAGAGATACACGTGCGGAAGGTGGTCCCATACCTTGTCAAGATCGGAATCCAATATCCAATAAGCGCCCGCGGTTTTCGGTTGTATACTATATATGGGGAGCCTGAGATGCAAGCGTTCCTCTAGATTTGTTAATTATTTGTATCTAGACATTATCATAATATCAGATCAAGATATTGATTTCGAAAACTGTTTTGGGTTATCGTAAGATAAAAACCGTCCGTGTTTATGTGTGGATTTGGTCTTACGATTACCCTTTTCCTTTCGAAAGGATTTTAACTTAAAAATCAAGTTGTGTGATACTTAAATGCTGTGCGAGTTTTTCTCACTCTGGTCCACCAGACTGACCCGGTGTTTTGTAAATGCTCGGGTTAGACCGAGGTGTACAGGTTCAGGTTATCAGGTACTAAGAAGTCCAGAGACGAGCTGAAGATGTTCAGGATGAATGATATTCCGCTGTGTGATTATATATATGAGGACAGATTATCAAAACTGTCCAGATGTGTGTTGAACTCTGATATTGTAAGTATTTTCAAAAGCTCTCAATAAAGATTATTTCTGTATTATATTTTGTTCCGCTGCGATGTGAGACTTTGTGATGGTTCTTCTCCTTCTTCTATTCTTATATTTCTTTCTTTCTTATCTCACCCTCTAATTTCTTTCTAAAACGTTCCAGTGTTTTCGGTGCTTGGAGGATCGGCATGGGATACAGTAAAGGTATTTATGTCGATTTTCGAGGCCGAAACCCCTGGGTCGTTACAGTTTTCATCTTCACTCTCTTCACATCTTTTTAATCTCAGAACTCATCTTCATTCTTCACGCTCTATTTTTCCCGATGTTCAACGATCTGAAACGCAGTTCGATCCCCATGTTCACGAAGTTCCGTTCTTCAATTCTTCCCGATGTTCAACGACCTAAGTTGCGATTTGATCGAAAACGAAGCGCCAATTGGTCCGAACGTGATTCTTCATGCTCCATTTGGTCCGAAGTTCAACCACCAGGAGGCCGCAAGAAGCGCGATTTGGTGTGAAGTTCAATTCTTCAAGCGCGAGGGTTAGGTTTATATTTCTGAACATCTTGAACTTGCGCAATTTTAGTCCTTTTTTTAATATACGATCGTTCATTCATTATGTTAGAATCATTCTTCAAGCACCAAATCTTGATTTACTTGCTAGTTTCAGTTTTAGTGATTTATGATGTTAGAATCTGGTATTTTCCCTTCTAAAATTGCTTAGTAATTTGGAATAAAAAGGAAACAAACACTTTATTCTGACCATGTTTGTTCCTATTTTCCCTTCTAAAATTTTATCAAAAATTCTAATCTGTAATGTTATTTATCACAAGAAACAATATATGAATACTTCAAATCAGTTAGCGTCAAAATCTTGTAAACTATGGACTGAACTTATTAAACTGCATTCAAAATTATAAACATATGTACTTCTTGAAGGGGTTTCCCGTGAGCTTTGTTTTTGGAAGAAAACGGAATTGTTTTTTGAAACCCACAAAGGTTACAGAATATCTTGAAGGGGTTTCCTTTGAAAAAAAGGCAATTCTCTGGTGAAGTTTGTTGTAGGCACTGCTTCAGTGGTGATTGAGTTCGGGAAGCATTTTATTCAAGTGGTTTTTCTATTCAGTTGGTCATTTTGCAGAAGCGGTGGTTGGACGAATTGAGGCAATGGCTTTTTTGGTATTGAGGGCTAGTCATTGTTTGTTGTTGGTAGCATGGTGGTGGGATCGATTATGGTTGTAAGTTGGAGGAGAATGAAGGAGGAAGGTGCTGTATATTCGGGTGATGGATGTGCAGTAAGTTGGTTAAGACAGGGAGGGTATTTGTTATTTTGAGCTCTTGAACTTGCGGTGGTAGAAGTTTTCAAAGTTGGAGGGGTAATGAAGCCGATTGGTTTTCTGGTGGAAGCACAAAGTTGGAGCGGTAATTTTCCTAAATTTATAGTTTATTCTGTAGAAGCACAAAGTTTTTCCAATAGTAACGATTCAATAACTAGATACAAATCATTGAAAAGATGGATAATCAATAGGTATATAGAAAAAAGGATGCACTACAGAGAATAAATTATAGCATAGCACTTTAAAAGAGTAGAATAAGAAAGTATGTATTGTTTGAATCGATGTCCTCATAGGAATTCTATGGTTATCCATGCCACTAATAGGGATCGTTATGGTAATACTAAGTAATTTTTAAAAATAGCCTTTATAGGTAGTTTTAACATAATTTCTAATGTACTAATTACTTTCCAACTTTTCTTATCCAACGTCATATTTAGTACTACTATATCTTATATTTTTGATATTTTAACTGCACGACATAGTCTCCATTCTTCTCCCTTCATCCACCTACTAAAATTTACAAGAACTATCCTTACACTCACCTCACACCACAAAAATAATTAAATTTCATGTATGTTTTTAATATTGTTAAGAAGCAATTTAGTCGATGGATATACCGACACCCATATAAATGTGTCTTGTGTAAAAACTCACGCTTATATGATTTGTTTGTTCATTTATTTATATAAGTTGGTTAAGACAGGGAGGGTATTTGCTATTTTGAGCTCTTGAACTTGCAGTGACAGAAGGTTTCAAAGTTGGAGGGGTAATGAAGCTGATTGCTTTTCTGGTGGAGGGTAGTAGAATGTGCAACAGTTTGGTTGCTGACATGGTGGCGAAAGATGGTTTTGGTACTATTATAATTGAAGACAATGGCTTACAGGATTACAACTTCTAACTTAGAAGTTTGTTGATGAATGTTTTTGTTGTGCTAGCAGTTTAAGGAGTTGGTCACGTGAGGAAGTATAGTTTGATGTTGAGTGATGATCAGGGTGGGTAGCGAAGGGCTGGTGTTTGTGGGCTGAATGCGGAGAGGATTACGATTGGGAATAAAAGGAGGAAAGTGATAAAGTATAGGATTATGTCTTATTTTTGATGGATGAAGGAAATGTATTGCATTGGTAATTGGTGTTCACATTGTATGAAGAAAGGTGGAGGATAAGTGTCAAACTATTGCATCTCATTAATTAAATTGGCAATAAATAATGAAGATTGCTTTATTTTGTAAATATTTATTATTTACTGTCAATATCGACAGTATTGCTAATAAATAAAGTAATAAATAAAAACAAATACATTTGAAAAACTTCTTGTAAATTAATTGATAGTGAATTTGCAAGAACAATATTATAATTACATTTAGCCACGCTCTGTCAATGCCTTATTCACATTAGACATTTAAATTCATAGGCCTAAAATCACATATATTTAAATTTAAGTTGAATAAGAGTGGGACAACGATCTTAATATTGTTTCATATGCTTATGTAATTCATAGGCTTAAAATCACGTGACATTATAATTACTTGCTTTCATAAGAAGAGAGATACTTTAATGCCCAATCTCTTCTTGGATTTGTTGAGCATGTGTCTTCCTTTGGTATGTCCTGCTGTGCTTGGAGTTTCTATTCCTGGATTTTCTAGTTAGGCCTGACTGGTTGTCATTTTGTGGTCTGTGCATGCAGTTGTATTGTTTTTGTTATCTTTATTTGCTGTTGCACTGTCTTTTGTCTTGGTCTGAGCTGGTTGTAGATTTTGTTGTATAGTATTTGTTTTTTTGTTTTCACCCCAAAACTCAAGTCAAAATCACTTAAGAATTTTCAGAAACCTGGTATACTATTTATGCATGTTGAACTTCGGAAATTTTATGAAGATGCATTCTACTATGGCAACTAACTGGATAGTTACTGCATAATCATCATAGAATTAACGTACATCATCCGTTTTCATAAATACATGCAGCATAATCATCCAATATTATTTGTTGATAGTATCACCATATTATCACACAAGAACAAAGTTGTTTGCATGTTTTTTCTTGGCCCTTAGATTGTGTACTATGTCTTGTATTATATATTTGTTGGCGCAAATGTATATTATAGATTGATGGCATGCTATAAGTAATATAGTTGCTTTTACAAGTTATAATCATCTGATTGTTGGATCTGCATTTGCAGGTCATAGCTGTTACTGAAAATTGCCGAAATTTTTGAAACTCAAGCTATTAAGTTGGTTCTTCCTCTGACTGAGTCGTGTCTATCAGTGGAATTTATAACATGTTCTAATGACAAGTCCAAGCACAAGCCAAATTCTCTTCTTCTCTTGTCGAAATCTGGACAAATGCAAGTGTATGATGATTCATAGATAGAGTGCTCTGTTGCAGTTACATTCTAAATCCTCTTCATCACTACCAAACCGCTTCTGAATAAAATTTCCGTATACAGAATCAAGCATCACTGCTGCAAAACTGTACACAAGTTGCTCTCTTGAGTCAAATTTAATAAGAGAGGTAATGTTACGAACTAAACCCAAATACTGAACTCCTCATTGTTTGATACCAGCAAAGCATGACGACATGTATAAAATTCAATGTGTTAAAGTTATAGGAGCTATTTAATCTATTGCTGTTAATTCTGAGCCTAAACATCTTGTCATTGGAACTGATAAAGGTTTTGTAAATCCTTTATTTAACTAGTATTCATTTTATGTAATCTTATCCATTGTATAATAATAAAAAACATCTATCTTGGTATTTGTCTTGAGGAGAGACTCGAAGAAATAGAAGATATAACACCTTAATCCTTTATCCATATGGTTTTGTACTTTTAAAACTTTCGCCTCAACAACTTGAGAAATATAAAATGTGCAAAGTGTATGCTTCACGTGCCTCAAATTGCTAACACATGCAAGCCAAGTATTTCTACCCTTAATTATAAATATTGGCACTAATACAATTTAATGTTGTTTAGTGCTATTATTATTATAGTAATAATAACAATAATAATTGACATGATTACGTAGTTCAATCTTAATTGGTAGAAGGAAAATTTTGTTCATTGACCTACAAGATTCATCAGTTTTCGCAATTGAAGGAGATACTGGAAATGAACTTAATGCTAGTGCAGTATGCAATAATAAACCATCTATTACTTTATCAATGCAAATACTAGGTATGAAACATGTTTTTTTTAAGTGTTATGTACACTATAATTGTAACTGCTGAAACCAAAATGAAAACGCAGAATCATCTTTTTCTCTGTTTTGTTTAAAAAGGACTCATACCGGTAAAATTGATTGTTTTCTTTCCGTATGTGCATAGGTTGCCATATAAATTTTTTGTATGGATGTAAACTTATTACTGTTACCTGAGAAGTGGCTACTTAGGAACTTGGAGTCTACCAGTCAGGTTTTTAAAAAGGGTGTTTCTGATCCATAAGATGGCAACACAACTGGCATATGCATTTGCAAGGAAAAAGAAGGGTAAATATTTTATGATCAAATCTTTCCAAATTATGTACACAATGTGTAACTTGCTGTTAAACTTTCCAGGGTACTTTTGGCATGGTTAAAGATTTAGCTGGCAACAAACAACAACATAATGAAATACGGGTGGATAACTCTGATGTGAATGCTTTAGAAGAACCACATTCAGTGTTCTCAACCGTTAATTTTCCACTTCATTCTAGAAGTAGAAAAGAAGTTGCAAACATTGATGAAGATATCGAATTAAATATTGGTAAAACGTTTAACGTTTTGCAGTTTCACAAAGAAAGAGTGGACATTTGATTTATCATTGTGATCTTTTTTGTTTGAAGATGATATCGAAATTGATGATGTAACAAAGTAGAAGGGCAAAGGGATGAAATTTGCTATTCTAAACAAACTGAAATTAGACAAGAAATTCCACGCAATCAAAGGTCAGTACTACATTCGATGATACAAACTTAATCTATATGTTTACCAACTTGTCTTAAAAAAAATAACTTGTTAATGCATTTTTTTTACACCTTAACTAAAATATTCTTGAGATAACAGTTTCAAATCAAATCATTTTGGTAATTGCATGGAAATTAATGACAAACCTGAAGAAAAAAATGACATCACCAAAATACAAAAATGCCAATGACATCGCTATTGGTTCAGTGGGTCAAATCAAGTAGAAGTATGTATGGCTTTGCATCGAACAATGTGTGTAGGATCTGAGTGAATCCCCATTTTTGCATAATTTATTATAATATAGCAAACTGTCATATTTTCACTGTAAAGCTTTTAATCCACAAATGACGAAGTTAACAATTACTTCAAATTTTAATAAGATTTTTTTTCTTTAAATATTGCTCTGTCATCTTCCCTCAGGAAACAAATACAAATGAAATGCAAAAATATTAGTATAGTAGGAGGATTGTGTGTGTGGTTGCTTGTGATATGATGTTGGGTGTTACTAGCGCAGGAGCTGATTGGCGGAGAGTGGTATTGATGAATTAAACCAAAGAAAGTGGATTGAGTTGGTGGTAGTTTTAATGTGTGCTGCTTGAAACAGTGGTTTTGTAGATAGATAGTAGGAGGAGATGTGGTGATTATTTGCAATGTGGCATGGTGGGGTTACAAGTTTGGGGGTATTTGACGTGAATGAGATGGTTATAGATTGCAGCAGTTTGTTTGTTTTGTTCGGGTGGTTGAATGTGGTGAAGGGATAGAATTTTGGGTAGGCAGATGTTGGTTCCGGTAAGGGTAGCTTGTAAAGGCAGGAATACAGAATGATGCATTGAGTAGTTGTTTGGTTTGTGTATTGAGGAGTAGCTATCGTCAGGTGGTCTGCCCTGGTTGTTTGTGTTTGGTGTAGTAAGTTTGGTTTTTGAAAACCCCTCCTCATTTCAAACATAACATAATCACTCATACTACGACCCTTCCCTCAAAAAGGTTAGGAAAACCCTCCTCTCCTCCCATGACATCTTCGTTATAGAAGCCGACATCAACGTCGCCAAGCTCTTCGATGTCGTTCAGTTCACCCACGTGATGCATCTAGCTGCCAAAGCCGGTGTCTGCTAAGCCATCGAAAACCCCTCCTATGTCCACTCGAACATCGCCGACCTCCTGACCCTATTAGAGGCCTGCAAATCAATGGATCCGCAACCTGCCATTGTTTGGGCGTCCTCATCCGTTTACGGGTTAAATGACAGTCCTCTTCTTCGAAGATGACCATACAGAACAACCTGCTTCGTAGCGACAAACAAAGCCAGGGAGGAGATCACTCACACTTACAATCACATCTACGAGTTATCAATCAGAGATTTGAGATTTGAGATTCTTAACCGTTTATGGGCAAGTTGTGCATGACAGATGCAAAACTAGAATAACTATGCGTAGTATATCATCTTCTGTTTATGAATGCTTTTATCTGACATATTGACTTTTCCTTGAAGGCTTTGCAGAATGCTCCTAGCTAAAAGTATTATGCTATCATTACCAAACGCCAAAGAAAGAATTGGCAATGCAAATTATATATAGATATACTAGCTTATTTATGGCAGTTTTATTGACTACCTTTTGAAATCTACATCTTGATGGCACTTTCTTTTAGAAAATTACATATATTTAATGGCAACCATTATTTATCAAAATTTTCTTCGGTTTGGTTGATTATTTTATTTACTGTTGTCTTGTAAAATTTGAAATTATGTTAGCACTTTTTTGATAACTGTTGATTCAAGCTAACAAGACAGAATGATCTTGAGGAAATTTGGACCGTAAGTAAACTATCTAATGTAAACTGGGAATATGGAAAGTGAGATGTAGGATTTGGTGGATGACAACCATAGATCTTTAGAAGAAGTTACCTTTTAAACTATGTTTTGCTTATATACATGTATGTACTGCATGTGGCTGTATAAATAAATCTAGGCCTGAGTGCTTGGAGGAGCAAATGATGCTTAACACGGAGTAAGATGGATCCTCCAAGTATATAGGTTTGGCTTGTGCTTAAATTGCTTTCTTTGGGTTTTTAATGACACAAGAATTGGCCCTATTAGATAGGTATCCATTAAGGTGCGTAATACTAAATATATCAGAAAAGTTTAGCATGAGGTTCGTGTTGTTTCAGGAACTCTTGGTAGAGTCCTTGACAGGAACAAGCCAATGAAATGCTATGCCGTGGCTTTAAAAAGAACTCAACAAGTGATGTCATAAATAGCAACTCAACTGTTAGGAAAATGGGGAATTAACTGCTGCAGTATTTTTGGGAGGTAATTTTGTTATGTGAGATGAATTTTGATATGTTCCACACATACTATTCTGATCAATTACCCTAACCAATTTTGCCAAAGTAACGTGATAATATGTTGACAAAATAAATCAATAATAATGTTACGACACAGTATGTTGTAAATTGAAAAATTAAAGTTGCTGTATTGGGAATCTTACCTTTTTATTTAAAAAAGGTTGCTTGTTCAATAAGCATATTCGAAGCAAACTAAGGACTCTTAAATATTGAATGGTCAAAAATTCCAGCGGATACTATCATTTATTTATTTTTAATCCAACACTGACTATAGTTCATTTTAATTACAGTTATATATGGGAGAATAGATTATAGTTCCATATCATCTTAAATTATGCAGGCATTTCCCTCCCTTCATTTTCGTCAGCCGCTAATAATTCTTTTTTTTCCTTCACTTCCAAAATCCCTAATTATCATGTCCCTCTTTAGTCACGAATCTCCTCTTCAACCACAATCCCATCTCATTCTGAAATTCAATCCCTTAACCCGCTCCACAGCCGATTATTGCTCGATTCGTCACTTAAGACAGTTCTGTAGTCAAATCCGTCAATGAAGCCGAAACATGAAAAGCCGATGTCTATAAACACTTCGGATTCAAATATACCTCCTACGATTATAAAAATTACTGGTCCTTCTTTGATTAGTGCATACTTTAGTGATTTTCTGAGGCAGAATTTTCTAGCCTGTGCAGTTTCATTATATATTATGACAAAGAGTACTAAATTTGTATTAACACACGGTAGTTCCTGTAACACCCCGTATTTTCTGTAAACGTTAATGTAACAAATCAAAGTATACTTAATCTTTAAGAGAAGAAATAAGGGAAATGGGTTATGCCATTGCGTTCGTCTCAGAATTCTGCTTGAGATAGAGTCTGAGTTTGTGTGAATCGGACTTCGTATGAAGAAGTTCTGACCTTCGGAAATTTCAACTCAAATTTAAAAACAGCTCGAAACTGAATTCAAAATTCAAACAGAACCCAGAAGCGGGCTGGGCGGGAAATTTCCCGCCCAGGACCCAGGTCGACCAGGGGGTCGACCTCCCCCCTTTAGGTCGACCTGGGGGTCGACCTACCCTATTTTTCCAGATCCGAGGCAGAATTCATTTTTATGTATCCGGGCTGATTTCTGGACCAAATTCATGAGTTCTACGCTATATAAATGCCCCCCCAAACTTCACTTTCTCCACACAACTTCATTAGGCCTACACTCTACCTCAATCCTAATTAAAATAAATCTTATTGTCCATTAAAACAAGTTATAGTTCTTCTTCAAATTGGAGAATCAAATCAAGATAAAGCTTCAAGTTGGACCATAGGCATTCTGCTTCAAGCAACGTCACTCGAATCATAGCAAATCGCCTTTCTAATCCGATCACTGTAAGTTCGGTTATTCCTTAGATTTGAACGTGTAATTGGAATTGTGAATGTAATGAATTAAAATATATAACTATACCAATTTGCAAGTTAATTATCTTTGATTCGTGCTTATGTCAAATCGAAAGTTATCTATGCCTTTGGATCTGATTTACGACTATAACTATGAGACTTTTGCCTAAGGCTATGACTATGAAACTGTTGCCTATGAAGCTATTGCCTATGACTATGACTATGAGACCTTTGTCTAAGACTATGGCCATGAACTGTCGCCTATGAAATTATTGCCTATGACTATGACTATGAGACCTTTGTCTAAGACTATGTCCATGAACTGTCGCCTATGAAATTATTGCCTACGACTATGAATCATAACTATGAGACTATTGCCTATGACATTGGTTAAGAAATTATTGTGATTAGCCGCCCATGACTATTGTGGTTAATTGCCTATGACTACTGTAGTTAGTTGCTTATGACTATTCCCATTGTTACATTTTACCGATCATGTTGTACCTTGAACTGGCATTATGTTGGGCCAAATCACCTATGTCTATTCCCTTGATTATGTGTATCTCATATTTAGTGTGTAACTTGGCTAGTTGATTCCTATTCACTATTATGTACATCGGACCTGTTGGAGCCATTATTTTTACTTCCTAATCTTTTATATCAATTCTTGTGCTTATCCCCTATTCTTTTTGATTAGTGCCATTTCATGAGTACATAGAAAACTTGTGAAATCATGTTATACGTACGGTTATGATGCAAGGATTGGGCGTAGCATAATTAAGTTAGTTTGGCATAATAAATATGTTGGCATAGTCTAAATTGGCTATAATAGTGAATGATTTACATGCATATTAGACTTGGGCATAAGTTGATAAATTTAATTGGCCGCAAAGTGTGTAATTGGCGTGTAAACCAAGTTTTGGACATAAACGGTAAGCAAGAATATTAAATCTAGTTTTGACATGAACCGTAAATTGGAATATTAATCTAGATTGGGCATGAATTGAAAAAGGGGAATATTAAATCTAAATTGGTATAAACTGCAAGTTGGGTTAATTGATTGGTAAATCAAGTTTTGACATAGAATATAAGTATGCTAATTTGCATGACAAATGAGTATGATCTAGGCTAAATTGATTTACGGAAAATTTACATAAATAGTAAATATGTAAATTTAGTAAAAGACGAATATGCCTAACCCGAGGTTAGACTGAGTTGTGGTGTAAAACTGCCCGGAACAGACCGGCACATCCAGTGACCACAAGTCTAATGTGGGTGGTTAGTGCATCAAGCCCAGAAAAACCCAAGGTTAGACTGAGTTGTGGTGTAAATCTTCCCAGAACCGACCGACACATCCAGTAACCACAACAATATCTGTCTAATGTGAGTGGTTGGTGCTTTAATTAATTAATTAATTAATTAAGGCTCATGAATAAATCAAGCTAGAAATGGTGAGGTTAAGTAATTAGGGAAACACTTAACCGTAATAACATGTTAATTAGGCAAGTGGGTGAGGTTAAGTAAAATTAGAACACTTAACCGTAATAACATGTTAATTAGACAAGTGGGTGAGGTTAAGTAAATTTAGAACACTTAACCGTTGTAACATGTTAATTAAGCAGATGATAGGGTTAAGTTAACTAAGGTAACACTTAACCAAAATATATAATGACATGTGTTGGGGTTAAGTAATACAAGAGGAAAACACTTAACCAATTATATAACATGATTTGAGGTAGAGTCAAGTCAACACCAGAAGGAAACACTTAACCAACATGACGTGACGGGTAGATGGGTTAAGTTAACTTGAATTGATTAATGACACTTGACCAATATAACTTGATGAGCGAATGGGGTTAAGTTAAATGAGAAATAATTAACCAAAATAACCTGATAAATGAACAGGGTTAAGTTAATAAATCACACTTAACCAATCCAACATGATAAGCAAGAGAGGTTAAGTTAATAAGAACCACTTAACCAACACGACTTGACGAGTAGGAGGTTAAGTACAAGTCGGGTAGGTGGGTAATATTAGTAAATTAGGCCCACAAAACTTAACCATTATATAAACATGATTGGATTGATGGGAGGGTTAAGTACATCTCGTGTAGGTGGGCAATATTAGTTCATATAGGCCTACAAACTTAACCGTTTAGAAAACATGCTAGAATCGGTGGGAGGGTTAAGTACATCTCGTATAGGTGGGTAATATTTGTATATATAGGCCCGCAAACTTAACCAGCAGGAAACCCTAGTAACGGGGACCCATTTCAGCAGTAACCCACATATATGTATCATGGTACCCTGAAACTAGGCAGGGTGGGGGCACGATTACTGGGCTGATTATAAGCGGTCAAAAAAAATAGCGACAGGGGGTACGTCAGTGTAGGTTCCGACGGTTTACAGGCGTGCACGTACTCCAGAGTGGAAAAAGCAGGCACTGGGTACTAGTAATTATACACTGTGCATCTTGGATCGTGTCGGGTCGCAAGAGAGGGCCGACTGACACAGACACATGGAAAATTAATACAAAGTAGGTAGCATAATACCTAGTTGGACCTAGGTCGCGTAAACCCTGAATCCGAGAAGCGTTCAATAGGTAGCATAAACCCCAGTGGCCCTGGGTAGCGTAAACCCTGGTTGAATCCAGGAAGCGCTCGATAGTAAACCCTAGATTAAATCTAGGTAATAAATGGAATCCCCATAATAGATGTACAGCTGAAGGCAACCGCAAATACGGGGATTGGGATCACGTATCATGTGATCATAGATTACTTGTAACACCCCACCTCCGCTAGGGTCACTCTTTCGGGGGCACTAGCTTCTGGGGGCGTTAGAACTGGGTAAGCATGCATAATGATATATCAAGGCGGAACAAGAACATAAATATATATGTAAAACAGAGTAAGTGAGAATAAAACAGCGGAATATGTCAAACCATCTCAAAACAAGTCTAGTACAACATCATGTCAATTTTCCAGATAAAAATAAGTCTAGTACATAAACAACATCATCTGAAAACTGAAAAGAAAAACATAAGTAGCTATCCCCAAAGCAGAAAAACCATAGCGAGCTCAAGTCCAAAGCATACATGAGCTATCCAAGAAATCAGGTAGGATCCAAGCTAAGCTCCTGTATTCCCTCCCTGAGAACCTGGGGGGGGGGGGAACGGAAGAAAAGAGGCGAAAGAAAACAGGTCAGTCAAAAAGACTGGTAAGCCCTACTACGATCAGTCTATAAACTAATAAAGTTAGCATCATGATGGAAACTGAGATGAACATACTGGCAATAGATAAAGGTGTCATCACATAAAGAAGATTAAGCTTTGCACCACAGTGTACTAGCAAACTAACATAACAGGTATTGATCCCTCAGCTCAAACTTTGGCCCAATAACATGAGGTGACCTTAATACAAGGTCCAGCCCAACGGTCTAGTCGATCGGCTCCCTATAAACCTAACACGTCAAGTGTTGGTGTCCATACGGCCCACATATGGTTGTAGTCAGACTGTGCTGGGTCCACCTTCGGGTGTATCAAGCCCTCGGGTGTCAACCCCAGACACCTAAGCAATAATGCACAGTCTAAACCTACTGGTACCCGTGCCTCGAGTTTGTCCAACACCGGACTACGTGCACGTCCGTAGCCCGCCTGGACCCGCACCGCTGTACCACTCAGCCGTCGCTTTGGTCGCTTACATCAGTCCAGTAATCGTGCCCCGCCCTAGCCTAGCCTCTAGGGTTGTGAATGATACCAAACTGGGATTACTGCTGGAACAGACCACGTTGCTAGGGTTTTCTAAGAGGGTTAAGTGTGGTTTAACCCCTCACTAATCATGGATTAAATTAGTTAAGTGTAACCAACAGTTCACCACTTAACCCCATTTAATCCCTCGTATCCCCAAAATTGGTTAAGTATTAGTGGGCCATGACTTAACCCTAATCATGAGGCATTAATTAATTTAATTGTGCCTTAACCTCTCACATTAGACTTTGTTGCGGTTACCTAGTTAAGCCGGTGGGTTCCGGGTAGATTTACACCACAACTTGGTCTAACCTCGGGTCTTGGCACCACATGACCAACTTCTCACATTGGATCCTATTGTTTGTAGCCACTAGTTAAGCCGGTAGGTTCTGGGTAGAATTACGCTACAAACTCAACCCAACCTCGAGTTGGCCACACTTATGTTTTCTAAGTGTCATGTCCACTTTATTTTCAAAACATAATTACAAGTTTAACAAATACTTGGGTAGACCTAACTTAATAGGTAAATTCCCAAGGGGTAGACCTAACTTAATAGGTAAATTCCCAATCTTATATTTTCATGTATTTTAAGTTTTACCCAAACCCCCCAACGTCATTCTATCGCTTACATATTCGTCATAACGCATAAAGGATAGAAAGAGGGAACTTGGCACAACATACATGATGAATCCTACATATCATAATAAACATGCATAACATGTTGGACTTGCTTAACTTAGCATAGTGAACTTGCATAAACATGCATAACTTGTTAAACTTGCAAATCATGGCATAGTGAACTTGCATAAACATGCATAACTTGTTAAACTTGCAAATCATGGCATAGTGAACTTGCATAAACATGCATAACTTGTTAAACTTGCAAATCATGGCATAGTGAACTTGCATAAACATGCATAACTTGTTAAACTTGCAAATCATGGCATAGTGAACTTGCATAAACATGCATAACTTATCAAACATGTGTAACATGGCATATTGAACTCGCATAAGCATGCATAACTTATTAAACATGCATAAATCCCAACTTTCATCACATATTAACTTTAGAGTTTCTAAAATGAAGGTAAGAGGGCTTATAATGCTTATGCGGACTCAAATGAGTATAGCAAATGTAAGAAACCCCTTATGCAACAAAATAAAACCCCAAAATGCAAGCAAACTTGATCAAGACTCCTCCTTTATGATGACAATAGAGAAACAAGACTTTAATGCAAGCTAAAGAGGATCATACAAGCCTAAATACACTTGTATGCATGGAAATCTCTTAGAAATTGATTTAGGAATTGTATGAAGATAGTGGAGGCCATGAGAGGTTTGATTTTGACATAGTTTAGTTGCTAGAATGAATAATGAATGATTTAGGGTAGGTTAGGGTCTTATTTATAGATTAGGCTAGTGATTTAGACCATAGGATTAAACCCTAGTTGAATTAGGTCCATCAGATTTCGGAATTCTCCAGAACCAAGCCACACAACCAAGCCCAGATCAGAAATGGTGCGCATGGCAAAACTGCCCGGCCACCCCGTGTCGACAGGGCTGTCGACAGGGCAGTCGACACCCTTAGACCCCTGTCGACATGCCTGTCGACTTGGGGTCTTGGCGGGAGTTTTCCCGCCTGACGCCAGTTGTGCCCTAACCCTTGTTTTTAACTTAAAATTTAAATCTGTTTTTACTTAGGAATTTTCTGAAAACTTCATCGGGCCTTAATCGGGTCATACAGACTCCGATTTTCGAAAACTCGGACTCTATTTCGCGTATTTTTCCGAGACGAACGCAATGGCATAGCCCGTTTCCCTTGATTCAGATTTTAGAATTAATTTCTGCCTCGATTTATGTTATAACAGGTTATTAAAAATACAGGTTGTTACATTCTCCCCTCCTTAAAGGATTTCGTCCCCGAAATCTTCAAGTTAGGAAGAACATATCCTACCATCCAACATCCATCTACTCAAAACATCATCCACGAGCAACCATTGTCCTTAAAAGATTCTAAATGCTGTATGAACATATGCAAAAGTGTGTGTATATGTACTTATCTAATGCAAAGATCAATGCAAAATATGTTAGTGAAATGTATCCATATGTATGTAAATCCCTAACATAATGTATAATATCTACATGCGTGCTCAATCATACATCCATATGCAACATCCATGTGATAGCATACAAATTTCATCCAAGAATAAGCATAAACACTCATGCACATGCAATATGAGGAGTGTGTGAGCCGATCTAGTGCCTAATGTGTATCATGCATCCACGAGTAACCACTTGCAAACACTTGCAACCACTTGCAACCATCAAACATAACATGTCTCAAACACATGTTTCATCCAAAGGATTCTACCTAAGGTTCTCACGATAAGATAGACATGATGAACTAGATAAACTAGATAGACATGGAAAGATAAAGAGATTGAGAGTGTACCCTCAAAAAGGAATGGATAAAGCCTACGCATCTTCTCTTCAGTTTCCCAAGTTGCGTCTTCCTCGGCTTCACCCCATTGAACCTTCACCAACTTGACCTCACGATTCCTTAGCTTCTTGATTTCTGTCCCCAAGATACGAATCGGAGCTCTCCTCAAGGTAGCTTCTTTCTCTACTTCCACATCTTCTAGAACACTTGGCTCAACCACCTCTGCTGACTTATGCAAACACTTCCGGAGATGCGAAACATGAAAAACATTATGCACTCCAGCTAGCTTCTCGGGCAATTCCACTCTATAGGCCATCTGCCCGATCCTCTCTACAACTGGAAACGGTCCAACAAACCATGGTGCTAACTTTCCTACTGCTCCAAACCGAACCACATTCCGCAAAGGAGAAACCTTCACGAAAACCATATCCCCAACATCAAACTCCAAATCAGTCCTTCGCCTATCAGCATAAGATTTCTGTCTGTCTTGGGCCGCCTTCATCCGTCTTCTAATCAACTCGACCTTCTCGGATGTATCTCTAATCATGTCAGGTCCAAGTATAAGCTTATCTGTAGTCTCCCACCAACATGTAGGTGACTTGCACGGTCTCCCATATAAAGCCTCGAATGGTGCCATCCCAATGCTCGCCTGATAACTGTTATTATAAGCAAATTCCACAAGAGGAAGATGGTCTTCCCAAGTACCACCAAAATCCAGAATGCAAAGCCTCAACAAGTCCTCAAGTACCCTATTCACCCTTTCTGTCTGACCGTCCGTTTGTGGGTGATAAGCCGTACTCAGGTTCAACCTCGTGCCCATAGCTTCCTGCAAACTGTTCCAGAACTGACTAGTAAAGATGGGGTCTCGGTCACTGACTATGCTAGAAGGGACTCCATGTAGTCGTACTATCTCACGAAGATATACTGATGCTAGTCCAGATGCGGTCCTTTTGCTCTTCACCGGAATGAAATGAGCACTCTTCGTAAGCCTATCCACAATGACCCATATGCTTGTATTCCCTTTTCTTGACCTTGGCAATCCGTTAACAAAGTCCATAGAAATACTCTCCCACTTCCATAGCGGGACTTCTAGAGGATGCAATAGCCCACCGGGCTTCTTCGACTCGGCTTTTACTTTCTGACAAACAACACATATAGAGACAAACTCTGCCACATCCTTCTTCATTCCAGGCCAGAAGAAAGTGTGCTTCATATCCTTATACATCTTATCTCCACCCGGATGTATAGTCAACTTGGAGCGATGTGCTTCCTCAAGAACTTTCCTCACCAAGTCTTCCACCATTGGAACACAAAGCCTTCCGTCTTTCCTCAGCCAACCCTTATCATCTATAGAATATCGAGCAAGGTGACTAGATGTCTCCCATCGAATCAGCTTATCCATAATCTCAATTATCTGAGGGTCTTCCTTCTGCGAAGCCCCAACTTGATCCAGAAGGGTAGGCCTGAGCTCAAGAGATGCTAAAGAACCGGTCATCGACTCAACTGCCAAAGAGAAATCAAAGGTTGCCAAGAACTCTAAATTCTTCATCTCAACAAATAGAGGACTTAGTGTCAACCTTTTTCTACTCAACGCATCCGCTACAACATTCCCCTTGCCAGGGGTATAGGCTATATCAAAATCGTAGGACGCCAAGAATTCCATCCACCTTTGCTGCCTCAAGTTCAGATCCTTCTGCGAAAAGAGATACTTCAAAGACTTATGATCAGTATACAGCTCAAATCTCTCTCCCAGAAGATAATGACGCCAAGCCTTGAGTGCATATACTATCGCTGCCAGCTCTAGATCATGAGTGGGATAATTCTTCTCATGCACCTTAAGTTGCCTACCACCAAAACATATAACTCCGCCTTCTTGCATCAGAACGGCGCCCAATCCCGTGCCACAAGCATCAGTGTACACGGTAAACATCTTACCACCATCCGGTAAAGCTAGAACTGGTGCTGAGGTAAGGGCTCTCTTGAGTCTCTGAAAAGCAAGCTCACAGTCCATATCCCAAGCAAAAACTAAGTTCTTCTTCGTCAACTTAGTAAGAGGAGCGGATATCTTCGTGAAGTCCTTGATGAACTTCCGGTAAAAACCTGCAAGACCTAGAAAACTTCTCACTTCGGTTGCATTCCTTGGAGTCTTCCAATCCTGCACAGCAACTACTTTAGCGGGATCCACCGCTAAGCCCTGCTTAGACACTATATGCCCAAGGAACCGAACTTCCCTTCTCCAAAAGTGACACTTGGAGAACTTGGCCTTTAACTGATGCGCTCTAAGCGTATCCATCACCTCTACAAGATGCCTCGCGTGCTCTTCTTCATCCTTAGAGAAGATCAGAATATCATCCACAAAGACCACGACAAACTTGTTCAAGAACTCCCGAAACACCCTACTCATCAAGTCCACGAAATACGCGGGTGCATTCGTCAAACCGAACGGCATAACAAGCCATTCAAAGAATCCATCTGGAGTTCTGAATGCAGTCTTGTCTATACTATCTTCAGCCACTCTGAGCTGATGAAATCCAGTAGCAAGATCAAGCCGAGAGAAAACAGAAGCACCAACAAGCTGGTCAAAAAGATCATCAATCCTCGGTAATGGGTGTCTGTTCTTCTTAGTCAGCTTATTCAACTCTCTATAGTCCACACAAAGTCGAAGAGAACCATCTGCCTTAGTAGCAAACACCACAGGCGCTCCCCATTCGGATATACTTCATCTGATGAAGTTCTTCTCAAGCAACTCCTTTACTTGCTTGCCGAGCTCCCGTCTCTCACGCGGAGCCATGTGCCGAACGGGCAAAGAAACAGGCTTAGCATTATCCACCAGATAAATGCGAAAATCAATCTCTCGTTTAGGGGGCAACCCCTTAACTTCTTCAAAAACATCTGGATAATCTCGGACCACCCTTACAGACTGAAGGGTTTCCTCTGACGAGTCGAGAGATTCAAGATAGCACAACATGACAGGATCCTTCGGATTGCATGAAATCTCTAAGGTGTTTCCAAGGCGAGTCACAAGCCTCACAACCCTATGCTCACAATCAAGAATGGCTCCATGTCTAGACAGCCAATCCATGCCCAAAATCAATCCGTATCCCCTGAAACCAAGAACATACGCACTACACAAGAACTCTACACTGAGTATAGAGATCCTCAGATCCTCACATATCATAGATAGATGAGCAGAACCCCCAATGGGATTCGAAACACAAACGGGATCATCTACTAAGCTAGTACTAAGGTGCAAACTATCAACAAGATCAGATGAAATAAAGCTATGTGATGCACCAGAATCAAACAAGGTACAAACTGGAAGATCGGAAACATAAACAAGGTTCTCAACAGAAACACTACCTCGATCGGGAACTGGAGCGGTATTGAGAGCATAAACTTGCCCTCCTGAAGGTCCAGCATGCTGAGTCTGACCCTGCCCTTTCTTCTTCGGGCATTCCTTGCTGAAGTGTCCAGTCTCACCACAGGAAAAACATCCACCACTAAGCTTCCTTTTCTTCTTCCTACAATCCTTAGCAAAGTGTCCAGGCACACCACAGTAATTGCACTTTCCCTTGCCTTTGTTGTTGTTCCCCTTCTTGTTCTTGCTCTGATTCCCCTGACTGCTTTGACCACCTTGATTGCCTTTACCCTGAGAATCAGTCTTCTTTGCTTGAGTATCACTCGACTTGACCTCTTTCTTTCCATCTCCCTGAAGTAGAGCCATATCGACCAAACTCTCAAAAGTAGCCCCATGCGGAATATGTGACATCGCCAAACCCTGCAGCGGCTCATTCAACCCTCTAGCAAATCGAAGAGCCTTCTTCTCAGGAGTGTTCACCATATCCAAACCAAAACGGGCCAGCTGATTAAACTTGTTCACATACTCCTTGACAGACATATCACCTTGCTTTATTGCAATGAACTTCTCCATCTGTAAATTCGCCTCAGCAGAAGATAGAAACTTGGCCGCAAATCTAGCCCTCAAATCGGCCCAAGTCTCGACGGGCCTCGTCCCATTGGTGACCTCCCACCAATAGGCTGCTTCGTCCTTCAAAAGCCACACTGTCAATAAGATCTTCCTCTCGTCATCAATCCTAAAGATAGCAAACAAGTCCTCAGTGTCTTTCAGCCAATTCCTAGCTTCAACAAAAGATTACGTGCCTAGGAAATTCTTGCCTCCCATCGCCTTGAAGTCTTTACAAACCTTCGTGAACTCAACCTGAGGATGCTGAGGGGGAGGAGGAGGAAGAGGAGCCTCAGCAACTGGAGGAGGAGGAATAGGAACCACCGGAGGAGGGACATTAGGGGGAGGATTCTCAACTACAGGAGGAGGAGTGGGAGTAGGGTTTTCGGGGCCAGCTGCCGCCCTAGCTTCTAGAAGTCTCCTATACCAGAGCGGTACGTTTACTCCATCCGGGATGGCAAGATTCTCAGCCATACTGAAACGAAAGATAAGATAAGATTAGGTCAAGGGAACGAAGGATAACGCTAATGGCTTTTTGGGGAATAGCCTTTTAAAATACTAGACTTTTCTTTGGAAAATACTTTATACTTGTTTTGAAAATAGTTTTTCAAAAGTCTTTTAAAAACTTTTTGTTCTTTCTTGTAAACCATATGCTCTGATACCAAATTTGTAACACCCCACCTCCGCTAGGGTCACTCTTTCGGGGGCACTAGCTTCTGGGGGGCGTTAGAACTGGGTAAGCATGCATAATGATATATCAAGGCGGAACAAGAACATAAATATATATGTAAAACAGAGTAAGTGAGAATAAAACAGCGGAATATGTCAAACCATCTCAAAACAAGTCTAGTACAACATCATGTCAATTTTCCAGATAAAAGTTAGTCTAGTACATAAACAACATCATCTGAAAACTGAAAAGAAAAACATAAGTAGCTATCCCCAAAGCAGAAAAACCATAGCGAGCTCAAGTCCAAAGCATACATGAGCTATCCAAGAAATCAGGTAGGATCCAAGCTAAGCTCCTGTATTCCCTCCCTGAGAACCTGGGGGGGGGGGGAACGGAAGAAAAGAGGCGAAAGAAAACAGGTCAGTCAAAAAGACTGGTAAGCCCTACTACGATCAGTCTATAAACTAATAAAGTTAGCATCATGATGGAAACTGAGATGAACATACTGGCAATAGATAAAGGTGTCATCACATAAAGAAGATTAAGCTTTGCACCACAGTGTACTAGCAAACTAACATAACAGGTATTGATCCCTCAGCTCAAACTTTGGCCCAATAACATGAGGTGACCTTAATACAAGGTCCAGCCCAACGGTCTAGTCGATCGGCTCCCTATAAACCTAACACGTCAAGTGTTGGTGTCCATACGGCCCACATATGGTTGTAGTCAGACTGTGCTGGGTCCACCTTCGGGTGTATCAAGCCCTCGGGTGTCAACCCCAGACACCTAAGCAATAATACACAGTCTAAACCTACTGGTACCCGTGCCTCGAGTTTGTCCAACACCGGACTACGTGCACGTCCGTAGCCCGCCTGGACCCGCACCGCTGTACCACTCAGCCGTCGCTTTGGTCGCTTACATCAGTCCAGTAATCGTGCCCCGCCCTAGCCTCCAGGGTTGTGAATGATACCAAACTGGGATTACTGCTGGAACAGACCACGTTGCTAGGGTTTTCTAAGAGGGTTAAGTGTGGTTTAACCCCTCACTAATCATGGATTAAATTAGTTAAGTGTAACCAACAGTTCACCACTTAACCCCATTTAATCCCTCGTATCCCCAAAATTGGTTAAGTATTAGTGGGCCATGACTTAACCCTAATCATGAGGCATTAATTAATTTAATTGTGCCTTAACCTCTCACATTAGACTTTGTTGCGGTTACCTAGTTAAGCCGGTGGGTTCCGGGTAGATTTACACCACAACTTGGTCTAACCTCGGGTCTTGGCACCACATGACCAACTTCTCACATTGGATCCTATTGTTTGTAGCCACTAGTTAAGCCGGTAGGTTCCGGGTAGAATTACGCTACAAACTCAACCCAACCTCAAGTTGGCCACACTTATGTTTTCTAAGTGTCATGTCCACTTTATTTTCAAAACATAATTACAAGTTTAACAAATACTTGGGTAGACCTAACTTAATAGGTAAATTCCCAAGGGGTAGACCTAACTTAATAGGTAAATTCCCAATCTTATATTTTCATGTATTTTAAGTTTTACCCAAACCCCCCAACGTCATTCTATCGCTTACATATTCGTCATAACGCATAAAGGATAGAAAGAGGGAACTTGGCACAACATACATGATGAATCCTACATATCATAATAAACATGCATAACATGTTGGACTTGCATAACTTAGCATAGTGAACTTGCATAAACATGCATAACTTGTTAAACTTGCAAATCATGGCATAGTGAACTTGCATAAACATGCATAACTTGTTAAACTTGCAAATCATGGCATAGTGAACTTGCATAAACATGCATAACTTGTTAAACTTGCAAATCATGGCATAGTGAACTTGCATAAACATGCATAACTTGTTAAACTTGCAAATCATGGCATAGTGAACTTGCATAAACATGCATAACTTATCAAACATGTGTAACATGGCATATTGAACTCGCATAAGCATGCATAACTTATTAAACATGCATAAATCCCAACTTTCATCACATATTAACTTTAGAGTTTCTAAAATGAAGGTAAGAGGGCTTACAATGCTTATGCGGACTCAAATGAGTATAGCAAATGTAAGAAACCCCTTATGCAACAAAATAAAACCCCAAAATGCAAGCAAACTTGATCAAGACTCCTCCTTTATGATGACAATAGAGAAACAAGACTTTAATGCAAGCTAAAGAGGATCATACAAGCCTAAATATACTTGTATGCATGGAAATCTCTTAGAAATTGATTTAGGAATTGTATGAAGAGAGTGGAGGCCATGAGAGGTTTGATTTTGACATAGTTTAGTTGCTAGAATGAATAATGAATGATTTAGGGTAGGTTAGGGTCTTATTTATAGATTAGGCTAGTGATTTAGACCATAGGATTAAACCCTAGTTGAATTAGGTCCATCAGATTTCGGAATTCTCCAGAACTAAGCCACGCAACCAAGCCCAGATCAGAAATGGTGCGCCAGGCAAAACTGCCCGGCCACCCCGTGTCGACAGGGCTGTCGACAGGGCAATCGACACCCTTAGACCCCTGTCGACATGCCTGTCGACTTGGGGTCTTGGCGGGAGTTTTCCCGCCTGACGCCAGTTGTGCCCTAACCCTTGTTTTTAACTTAAAATTTAAATCTGTTTTTACTTAGGAATTTTCTGAAAACTTCGTCGGGCCTTAATCGGGTCATACGGACTCCGATTTTCGAAAACTCGGACTCTATTTCACGTATTTTTCCGAGACGAACGCAATGGCATAGCCCGTTTCCCTTGATTCAGATTTTAGAATTAATTTCTGCCTCGATTTATGTTATAACAGGTTATTAAAAATACAGGTTGTTACATTACTAGTTTGGACACTAGTAGGTAGTGTAGAGATACAGAAATCAGTATAACAGGATAGTTGCGAAGCAGAGAAGGAGTAGAAGCGCATTCAGTTTATCAGTCCATTCAGTTTATTGGTACATTCAGTTTATCTTGCCATATCCCATGCTTACCCCCATGTTATCTTGTTACTATGGTTTAGTCTTATATTTAGTTTATTCATGTCATGACCCTTTTCCTCGTTTAAATATTAAGAATCACTGGACTTACCAGACTTTATGTCAGACCTAGTTTGCTTTCGCCTCTTTACTTCCGTTTCCCCCCGGTAGTTAGGGAAGGAAAAGCTCAGCTCATTTTGGGGCCGTTACTCTTTCCGAGCTTGAAGATTCTTTGGTGCAATTCTTCGAACTCCATTTTCTACTGCTATGGCTGGCTCATGCTTTATTGGGGAATATCATTGTCAGTTTGTGCTTTTTATATATTAAACAAGACATATGCTTTCTTGTAATAAGTATTGGTGTTGTAAAACAATCTTTGTACAAGCTGTTTTAATCAATAAAGGTTATTTATTTTTCGCTGCTTTATTTGTCTGTCTTGCAATTTTTCTGCATCTTGTACTAAAAAAATGCTCCGTCGAAGTTAAGGCATTCCCTTTGTGAGTGACCTTAACGGAGGTGGGGTGTTTCACTTGGTATCAGAGCTGAAGGTTACCGGATCAGGTAAAAGATTTGAAAAATTATTTTCAAAACAGTTTTAAAAGAAGCATTTTCAAAAGAAAAGTTTTGTTTTAAAGGCATATTAACCAAAGCTGGATGCACTATCTTTTGATTCTCTATTTCAGTCCTTGTTTCCTTCTTTCCTGAGTCTCTGGGGCTCTTGGCTTTCTAGGAGGTAACCTCATCGCGACATTGTTCCGTAGGCTTGATGAGACTACGACACTTGTCAAAGGGCAAATAAGTGCCTAACTTCCATCTATAGCCGTAATTTCCTTTCGAGCTTTGTAGGATTCCTCGTGCGATGGAGGCAGCTTTCGAGAGATATGTCAACAAGTTACACAAGGATGACAAATTTGAGAATGAGGGTGTCTGGCTACGGAGCACAACACAAGAATGAAGAACCCATGGATATGGACTTTGTTCACAAAGGAGGAGAGAAAAAAAAATAGTAAAACCTAAAACTAGAGGAAGTATCTTTATTTTGGTATAACGGGTTGTATAATTAAGGGCAAGGGCAAGAACAAGGGGCAGGATTTTCCGGAAGGCGAGTGCATGCTCCCACCGCTAGCATACCTGAGAGAGAGGCAGTAAGATTTCGGCTGAAAGAGTTTTTCCTTTTTGATTATCCTGTTAGTACCCCTTCCGATTTTAGCGCTTCACATTCGTATATATCTGCTTCCATAGTTGAGCCTCTGCACCCTAGATATTGTGTAGTAGAGAATCCCATTATAATCTCAAATCCAATTGTTGGTTCGGCTCATTTATCTTTGACTTGTGAGGATTTAAGAATAGCTATATTTATGCTTATGTTTTTGGGCTATGGGTTGATTCTAAGCATTGATTGGTTGGCTAGTAATTGTGAAACAAGGGTAGTTAGACTTTCGACTTGCCTCGGGAATACCCTTGAGATTTCGTACGATCCTAAGGGATCAGTTTGTCTTAGCTACCTAGAATCACTTTATTTATCTATCGACGATTTTCGATCCGTTGGAGTAGTCCATGAGTACGCAAGATGTTTTGATTAGGGTAGGGGTTTTCCCCCTAAAAATTTGAGACAGACTTTCACATGTATCTAGATGACACTGCAAAGCCAGTTATGCGATAAACGATAATTCTAGAGCAAGATTAGCGAGGATAGCCAGAGTCGGTAAAATTCTCAATTGTTTGGTTGTTTTGTTAGTATCATCTCACATAGATCGTCCAAATTCGAAGAAGGTATTCCTTAGGTGCTTGTCTGATATTGGTTTAGGCCTTTGGGGCTTGTACTTGAGGGATGTCGAGTTCGACTAGGATGGTTTGCGTGAGAAATAAATGGTTGTGGCAGACGCCCTAAGTAGAAAAAAAGATTGACCTTAAGAGAGGTAATAAGCACATAGTAACCATTAGCTTTAGACCCTCAGACTTGCAGCATGATGGATAAGCTAAGTAGAGGAGAGACCTCTAATCATCTTAGGTATATACACTTGGTATCATGATTAACATATGTTTTTCTCGGGAGGATAGTTCGATTACATTGGATACCCTCTAGCATAGTAAGTGATTGAGGGCCCATCTTTACTAATGGGTTTTGGAAATGGAGGTCACGAATCTTTGCAAACATGAAGTTAAATTATATAAGGTACAGTGGAGTGAAGCTCAAGAAGATGCGACTTAGAAGACTGAAGACTAGATACACGCATCTTACCCTTTTTGAGGGTATATCCTTGATTCCTCTTTTTCTGTAAAATCTATTTGTATGCTCGTCTTTAGCTTTTAAGTATATCCTCTCGGTCCTATCCTCAATCCTTAGGTAGAAGCCAATGGATGAAAACATGTGTTTGAGATATGTTATGATTGATGATTGCAAGTGGTTGCCAGTGATTGCTAGTGGTTGCTCGTAGATGCATATACACACATTAGGCACTAGATCGGCTCAGTCACTTTCATGTTTGCATATGTATTTGTATATGGATTAAAACTTGATGTGTTATCATATGGATATTGCATATGGATGAATGAATATGCACGCATATAGTACTTACATGACTAGGGATAATTGCATACATGATGGACTCATGGCACTGACATAATTCGCATTAAGGAGGTCAACTGAATCAGTAGACCGCCTGATTTTACATTAGATAAGGACATGTACACACACTACGCATAGAATCATGAAAGCATTAGAAATCCTTTTAGGGACAAAGGATGCATGTGATTGAATGGTTGAGTAGATGGATGCTGGATGTTAGGATACTTTCTTCTTAACATGAAGATTTCTGGGATGAAATCCTTTAAGGAGGGGAGAATGTAACACCCCGTATTTTCTGTAAACGTTAATGTAAGAAATCAAAGTATACTTAATTTCTAAGAGAAGAATTAAGGGAACCGGGTTATTCCATTGTGTTCATCTCGGAATTCTACTTGAGATAGAGTCCGAGTTTGCGTGAATCGGACTTCGTATGAAGAAGTTATGGCTTTCGGAAGTTTCAGCTCAAATTTAAAAACAGCTCGAAACTGAATTCAAAATTCAAACAGAACCCAGAAGCGGGCTGGGCGGGAAATTTCCCGCCCAGGACCCAGGTCGACCAGGGGATCGACCAGGGGGTCAACCTCCCCCCTTTAGGTCGACCTAGGGGTCGACCTGCCCTGTTTTTCCAGATCCGAGGCAGAATTCATTTCTATGTATCCGAGTTGATTTCTGGACCAAATTCATGAGTTCTACGCTATATAAACACCCCCCAAACTTCACTTTCTCCACACAACTTCATTACGCCTACACTCTGCCTCAATCCTAATTAAAATAAATCTTATTCTCCATTAAAACAAGTTATAGTTCTTCTTCAAATTGGAGATTCAAATCAAGATAAAGCTTCAATTGGACCATTGGCATTCCGCTTCAAGCAACGTCACTCGAATCATAGCAAATCGCCTTTTCTAAATCGATCACTGTATGTTCGGTTATTCCTTAGATTTGAACGTGTAATTGGAATTGTGAATGTAATGAATTAAAATATAGAACTATACCAATTTGCAAGTTAATTATCTTTGATTCGTGCTTATGTCAAATCGAAAGTTATCTATGCCTTTGGATCTGATTTACGACTATGACTATGAGACTTTTGCCTAAGACTTTGACTATGAAACTGTTGCTTATGAAGCTATTGTCTATGACTATGACTATGACTATGAGACCTTTGTCTAAGACTATGGCCATGAACTGTCGCCTATGAAATTATTGCCTATGACTATGAGACCTTTGTCTAAGACTATGGCCATGAACTGTCGCCTATGAAATTATTGCCTACGACTATGAATCATGACTATGAGACTATTGCCTATGACATTGGTTAAGAAATTATTGTGATTAGCCGCCCATGACTATTGTGGTTAATTGCCTATGACTATTGTAGTTAGTTTCTTATGACTATTCCCATTGTTACAATTAACCGATCATGTTGTACCTTGAACTGGCATTATGTTGGGCCAAATCATCTATGCCTATTCCCTTGATTATGTGGATCTCATATTTAGTGTGTAACTTGGCTAGTTTATTCCTATTCACTATTATGTACATCGAACCTGTTGGAGCCATTATTTTTACTGCCTAATCTTTTATATCAATTCTTGAGCTTATCCCCTATTCCTTTTGATTAGTGTCATTTCATGAGTACATAGAAAACTTGTGAAATCATGTTATACGTACGATTACGATGCAGGGATTGGGCGTAGCTTAATTAAGTTAATTTGGCATAATAAATATGTTGGCATAGTCTAAATTAGCTATAATAGTGAATGATTTACATGCATATTAGACTTGGGCATAAGTTGATAAATTTAATAGGCCGCAAAGTGTGTAATTGGCGTGTAAACCAAGTTTTAGACATAAACGGTAAACTAGAATATTAAATCTAGTTTTGACATGAACCGTAAATTGAAATATTAATCTAGATTGGGCATGGATTGGAAAAGGGGAATATTAAATCTAAATTGGTATAAACTGCAAGTTGGGTTAATTGATGGGTAAATCAAGTTTTGACATAGAATATAAGTATGCTAATTTGCATGACAAATGAGTATGATCTAGGCTAAATTGACTTACGAAAATTCACATAAATAGTAAATATGTAAATTTAGTAAAAGACGAATATGCCTACACTAGTACAAAACAATCCTGTTGCTTCGCCTTATTTGCATTGGCTGTTGTAACAAATGATGCAAACAGTCTATTTGCATCGCTTTTAATTAAACATGCGATGCAATTTTGAAAAAAAAAAGCAATAAACCAAGCAAATAGCTACTTTCTTCGGTTGTTTTTTAACAACCGATGCAATTTATGACAACAAATGGTTGTCCCTCCAAGATTAGCATCGGCTTTTTCGTTACCGGGTTATAAGCGATGCAATTTATGTAAGACGGGTCAAATTGAATTGGTGAATTGGGTTAAATTTTAATTGACCCGTTATTTCCCTCTTAGATCTAATTATTTTCCGTTGTTTTTCTCCCTACTTTCTTCTTTTCCATGTCGTTTCAGCAAATAACCAAAAAAAGAAAAAAAGAAAACATAAATCAACGAAGACAAAAAGAAATTTAATAAGCTGATATTTTCGACCTTGATTTCGATCTGTGTTGAAGGATTTGGATTTCGCGTCGTCTTCTTCCATCAAAGGTACATCATTTCTAAGATTTGTAACCCTATAGTTTTACGTAAATTTTGATTTGGGTTTTAAACACGCGGATATTTTCAGCTTTGATTTCGATCTGTGTTGAAGGATTTGGATTTCGCCTCATCTTCTTCCATCAAAGGTACGACATTTCCAAGATTTGTAACCCTATTTTTACACAAAATTTTGATTTGGGTTTTTTTCTCGTTGTAGTTCATATGTTTCTACTAAGGATGACCACTGTAGTTCATATGTTTCTAATATTAAGTTCTTGATTAAGTAGTTAGGGGACTGAACTACGAGGATGACATATCAAAAACTTATTTTACTCAGATTGTTTATGGTTACCAATCTCCTCCAATGGGTTCTTTACTAACGGTGATAATAGCATATTTTGTTTATGTTATTCCTTATAAGAAAATTCTAATATTCCATAAAGATTTAAAATCTGAGGTTTTCAAACCAGAAGTCCAATAAATTCAACTTACAAATATCAAAATGTTTTCTGATCGGTCAAATTAACATTTGGTGAACTACTACTACTGAGAGTCTGATACAATACTTAGTGTGTTCATCGTTGTCTTTTTCAAAGCTCATGTTGTTTAGACATGTAAGATGTACATTGTTGGCGTGCTTGTTTAAAATTGTTAGGAAATGTGACTGATTTTTTTCCCTTTGAACAATGTTGTTTGATTACTTAAATGTACAGATGTATGTATGATTACTTAAATGTACAAATGGTTGTTAAAATAGCAAACATGATAATACCTTATACATCTGGTGAAATCTATAGTCCCAACTTGTCGCTACTGGATGTGAAAGCCGCCGTGTTGAAATTGAAATTAAATGCAGAGGAATTCTGACAAATTATTTTACCATAGAATTGGAATCGAACAATTATGGAAACAAACCATAGTTGAGTTCTCCCCCACAAAAGTCACATCCGTGACCTACAAACGGCGGTAGTTATAAACATAGTTTAATAGTACAGTTGACCACTTTTTTTGGAGAAGAAGCATTGAAGTCAGTAGAATCTTGTCCCTCCCCATTTTGATTAAGGGAATAAGAAATGATGTTAGGAGAAACAACACACAAGTCACTAGTACAAAAAGAGAGAGAAGATATTGACCAGGAAATTAGGAGTAATTTTGAAAATTGATTAATTTCAAAAAGGAAATGAAGCTATACCATAACTAAAATCTGAAATTGGAATATAAAAAATGAGAACGTAAAAATAGTAAGTATAACGTAATTGCCCGTCTCTAAAATATTTTTTTTCCTCAATTCGCAGACGACACCACATGTCAATCAAACATTTACTTGTTTCTCCTATCCTGTTTAAATTATAAGTGCTTATGGAACTTTTGCCAGTTATGGTTCATTTTTTTCGTTATCTTATTTACGAACTATATGGAATTATTATTATTTTCCCTTTTGAACTCATTTTTCGTCGTGCATGAATTGTCATGTTGATCGTGTAGAGGAACTTCTGAACTTGTTTTATTTTAATTTTGGAGTAGGATATGAACCTATAACTTTAGACCCCTATTGTACATTGTTTTATTCAATTTCTACTAGCAATTGTTTCTCCTTTGAGGGTTACAAAATTATCTTACATTGTGTAATTTTTAAGTTATTTTTTAATTTTAATTTGAAGATATTGTTTATGATTTAAAAAAAGTCGATATCATTATCTTATATCAATTTTTCGAAAATTGATTAGTTCATGTCAATAAATTTTAGTACATAAATCATTAATTGTATTTCTTAAAAAGGAAAAACTGGTGGATAAATAACAAATATAATTATGAAAACTGATATTGCAATATTTGTTATATTGACTAAAAAAAACTTATCACATTATTTAAATTATCGTCACTGGTATCAGTTTAAATTATATTGAGAAAAAATATGATAACAAAGATTCATTTCAATATGATGCCTTGTGACACTGAAAAAATGATATCAATTTGTCCACAAAAAGTATTTGAACATAGGAAAATTTGATTACATTTTCGCAAAATAGTGTGTTGCACTGGATTCAAAATTAGCAGAAATATTAACAAATGGTTAAGAATATCCCAATAGATATGCAACTGTGGCAAGACTACTCAATTGTCGTAATGCAAGAATTATATTGTAAAGTGGTGGTTTGGAGCGAATTACAAGTTAATATGGTGCAAACATAAAACAGTATATGGATATAATTTGAAGACTAATTACAATTTATTCTAGGATTACGATTTTATCTCTTGTCTCCTCCATGGATATTAACCACAGTATGTAGGCATGGGCTAATATTCTGACTAATCGTTGTTTTTTAGGACTTTAAGACAGTTTAAGTATGTTTGCAATGCTCCATCCAACATTTCCACTGGGTTCTAGTATGTACGGTGGTCGATCCTTTTGGACCAAGCTTCCCTCGTCATAACAAGGATGACATCCTTCGAATCTAAACAGTAGACCCTTGCCTCAAAAGGATGACATCCTTTTGGACCAAACCAGTTGCAGCTCCGCCTCAGCGCAGAACAAGGAGCTCCTCAAATATTACTTGATAATACCTATTATGATAGGAGCTCTAATGTGTACATGCATTAGAACTTACTGAAACCCATCAAAAATTTTAAATTTGATGGTGTGCTTAGTTTGATGATAGCATCAGATGGTCTCAATGGCAGTTATTCTTATCTGGAGATATATGTCTTCAAAAGTATGGTCTGGAAAAGAGAGTAAACATTATTGGGAGTTCAGTTTTTGGAAGTTTTTGTTTATGTAGTGCGTGTTTTCTACACAGCGAAGGTGCCACCGTGTTTGATACCTTTGGGGTGCAGGATGTCCACGGTCCACCAAACATGTACTGCATTGTTTTTCTTTCTAGAGTGGATATTGTGTTGTATTCTTATGGAGGTGCTGCTAGATGGCCTAGGTGTTGTTTTCCATGCAACCTTCAAAATGTCTGGAAGATTGGAGTGCTCAAGTACGATGAGAAACCAGCTTTAGTTTGCACTAAAAAATGTGGTAGGACTTTTTGAGATAGTATATAAGATGAATGGATGAATGTCTTGCTGAAGGGATGAAATGGTGTTTTTTTCCATTGAGATGTAGTGCTGCTACTGTATTGTGGTTATATTTATTGGGCTGGTTTGTAGATGATTTAGGGCCTGATGTAAGATAGATGCTGTGTGCATTTCTAGTGTATATAGGCGTGGACTGTACATATGTGTGTGTTGTATTGAAACGCGTTTATTTAATAAAGTACCAATTTTCAAAAAAAAAAGTATAAAGAAACGATTAGAAATCAAAATCATTATCTATTTTTCTTCCAAAAAAACATATAAACTATACAAAGCAAACATCGTCATTTAAAATATGTATTGACGATGATGCTTGAAGAAGAAATTTATTGATTTCTTAGTAGATGAAGGAGCTACTTCTCAAATCATAAAGGTTTCCGAGTCTTTTTAATCCATTTAATACTAGTTGTGAAGTCATAAAAGATTCTGCAGAAGCCGAGATACTCCTAATGTTGTTTAGCTATTCATTGATTTAAGAGTAGTGGGTACCGAGTTAGAGGGCAAGCTAATATGATGAATATGCAAAAACATTTCTTTTGCTAAGGGACAGTTTGAATGCTGAAGAGACATTTGGTAACGATAAGAAACTATGAAATACCTACATATATAGATGATGATGACATACAAAGATAAATAGAGACACAAGTGTGTGTTGTTATGTTTCCAAAATAAATATATATATTGAAACTACGTCGTATGATTGAACTAGAATCCTTGCATCTGCCGATATGTATATGTGTTCACTGTCAATAAATTTTACTACATGTTTATAACGCAAAAAGGATATCATATTATAGTGCTCAGCCGTTTCTAATGTTATGTTCATGTGATATGAAGAGGAAAACAAACCAATATTCTTTTTACATCATACTCACTGAAGCATGTACATAATGAAAGTGAAACATCATTTATGCCTGTCAATAGATCAAAATTATTAGGACTGCTAAATTATTACCCCTTATGTGGGAGACTTAAGTAGCTATCCAGAATTAAATAGTTAATGGTACGTGGTTTATATATTTCTGTATATGAGTGAAAAATTAATTTTACAGTCTTTTAGTATGAACATGGCTTAGATAGTGAGTTGTGCTCTCATTTTAGGATTTATTAGATAAATCAATGAATGTTAGTTATTGAATTCGTTAATAGCTTAGCTTAAGATTTAGCTCATTAGTTGTCCTTTGATCTTTTTTTTTTGAAACTTGTCCTTCAAACTAAATACCCGTTAACATAATCTATCAAAAGTGTCTTCATACATTATCGAAATTTAATACTCTTTCAATATTTGTACTTTTATTTTTTGAATTTTCCACATGTGTGTAGTTTGTAGAAAAATAATTTAATTATGCACCGTTATTACGGGTGAACAGCCTGTTAGGATGCTCACAAATACAGTGGTTTTGGTAGCTGAACGAATTGAATCAAATCAAGAAAAAGGAGTTAATTGAGAAATAAAGATGCTAACAAGCTGATACATGACAGTATTCCCTAACTGCACTTCTAAAGGATATTCCCGTCAATTCTTCCTCTATAAAGGAACAAAGCTAAGACTTGAACCACTAGAGCATGAAAACATGTGAAACTCTAGTAGCATAGGATGCATACAGAGAAAAAGTAGTGACAGATAACTAAAAATAAAGCTAAGGCGCCAAAAAAAAAAAACTATTGCGAATGACACAACCCTTCTTAAAAAAATTCTTTTTCTTTTTTCTTTCTAGTCTACAATCGAGAAGTATTAAGTTACATCCATAAACCAGTGGAAAATACATAGAAGCATAGGTAGGATGATCAGCTAGTTTTACTTTGCACCTTATCATCCATATGCCCATTATTAACGCAGCACTCAGAAAAGAAAGACTGAAGAGTCATTCCTTTATATTCCTCTTCTATCATATTCATTGATGATGATGCATGCTTCGCTTTTCATTACATGGGTTTCCTTAGGCTTTCATGTTTTACACATCAGCCTTTGCAAGGGCATTTTATTGTTTTCATGGCCTGATCCACACTTGTTTTAATCTCAAATAATAATGAATCATTACGGTTTGAAACTAAATCAAATCTCAGTCGTTCACAAATCCAGTTCGAACCTTCAACCAACCGTTTAATTGTCAGTTTTACCTGCTAGAACCGTTTAATCATGAATCATGAATCATTAATCTACCAAAATTTGAACTTAATTGAAAAGTAAAAACTGACGAACGATATTGATTAATTATAAATATTTAAGACACAAAAAATGGGTATTCAATACTTTTTCAGCTTTTGTCGTATTTTGTGAATTTGTATGATTCCTAAATTAAAATTTTAGATTTCAAAATGCTGCCTTAAACCATTTTCAGTAGAGCCGCACAGTGGTGAAAAATTAATTGTATGTGATTGATGGTTTAGGAGTACCGGCTGTGTTCATTGGGGGATAGTTTGTAGGATCCATAAAGAATGTCATGGCTTTGCATATGGAAAAGGACTTGCTTCCTTTGATGTTCGTAAATATTGGCTGATACTATTGTCAAGTGCGTATGCATGCTGAGTTAATAGATAATCTGAAATTTTCCGTCATCTTTCAGGCGACGTTGTCTTTTCTGGTTAGTTTATGATACTAATGGCTCACTGCATCCTCAATAACTTTGCTATGTTCGATAGACGATCTTATGTCTACTTGTAGACAATGTGGATTGGAAATACATATATTAGCACATCCACAAATACATATTTCTCTATTTTTTTGCATTTCATTTGGTAGTTGCATTGACTGCCAAGGATCACCCACTGGATTGATTTCTTTTGCTTGCATTTCACTTGACGTGATCCTATATCTATAATAGAAAAATGTTACTTGCCTAGATCAGAGGACAGTTTATGAGTTTTATTTATGACATTCTGCGGATACCGAAGTTTAAAGCTAAAGTGTGGAATTCAAATACTACCATCTGTGTTTTTTAGCAAACAAGATGCGTTACTTGGATGTGTGGAAATGATAGAGTTAAGTACCCTGAAAAAAAGAAATAGTGTTTATTTTTTAAGCAAACATTAATTTTTGATACGGATCCGTAACATCTTAACTTTTAGTAGCTAAAGTGACCAAAAACAGACTGGGTGATAATTTTTTCAAAATTCATGATAAAAAACCTAGTTCAATCATGCCAAAAACAGACTGAGTAATGATTTTTCAAATTTATCATGTTCATTGAATTGTTATTTCTGAGAATAACTATTTCACTAGCATTTAATAGCCAAATATACTTATCCAAATTCAAATTCAAATAAAATAAGGTATATGGATGCTCAATATGTATCTATTTCTATTACTTTATGTCTTACACTTCATATAATGTTGTGGTTCTGTCCATGCATAGTCCAAAACCTTAAAAAACTCATCTGAGGGACAGTTTTACTTTTGTTGGTCCTAAATTTGTTTTACTTATTTTACACAGGTCGATGATCAGGAGGTATTAGAATAGTAGAATCTTGAAGGCTGTAATTATTTTTCTAGTAAGGTAGACATACACATTTTTGCGTATTTCAAATTTTATTTTGAATCCGTCCAGATCTTTTGTATTATTCTGCTTTTCCATAATTTGGGCTTGAAATATATTTACAAAATGATGATGTTCCTTTACTGGTTGTAATTCATTGAATGACAGAATAAAACACACAACACTAACTTTAAGGAAGAAGTATCTAACATTATTTTGAAAATTCAATTATAAACAAATAAATGCTAATACTAGCATTTATTTATGATGCTCCTAAACTTTCCCATCTATCTTTTATAACTTATATTTTCTTCGTCTTTATTCGAGCTTTAGTATATTTGTTTGGTTTCAAAGTTGTAGTTAAACTGCAGTTTCTTACCAAAGAACACTTCCATAATAGAAAATAGTTACCTATTGATTAATGAGTTTGTTCCAATTTTTCCTATGTTGATTAATTAATAGGCAAACGAGTGATTGTAAAATTGAGAGCGTGCACGGTTGGGTGCAAGAGTTTATTTGTGGACATTTTTTAGAATAAAAGCGGCTCTTACTCAAGTGGGAGCACTCACTTTTTGTTGGTTTTCATTTGCATCACGTATGTTTAGGGAACAGTCATAAATCCATCAAAGCTGCATGGTTTGAACACATTCCTTCTACAACTAGCATATTATAGCCATATATGCATGGTTACCTATATCAAAGCTGCATGTCGTGATTATCATGCTGAATATTTGATACAAATATTTTCAGCATGTCTATTTTCAACATGACTGAACTGTAAGATTTAGAATGTCAGCATGTCAATTTTCGTTTGTTTGACACAAATATTTGATACAATATGGCCAGTTGCTGTCCTGACCAGTATGGCAACAGGGGCTTGGAACAAAGTTTTAGAATTTTGTGTTCTCTTTGATATATTATAGCGTAATATTAAGTTTGAGTTTTAACTACACTACAGTCCGGTTTATAATTCGTTAGGTATTTAAGTGTGAAATTACAAGTGCAGTCCCTGTAACCATTATTTTTTTGGTCGTTTTTATTCTTTGAAATCAAAACTAACTTATAATATTAGGCCTAAAATGTCTAATAATGTTGGTTCACTTGCAAACATGATAGTAAACTTTCTGTGCATAACTTCAATTTTATTTTCTTCTTGTAGTTAAGTGTGTTGAATATTCACATGTTATTGTCCTATCCAGGAAACACGTCTTTGGAAAGAGATACATTTTAGCTATTCCAAGGTATGATGATGGTTTCTCTAGTACCCATTAATATTTTCATCTGCATCTTGATAAGTTATAGTAAATAGATACTATGCCAGGGAGCTGTTGTATTGTGATACATTTCTCAAGTAACTCCACAAAGATACATAATAGTGATATATTTCCCTGTCATATATGCTAAAAACCTTGACCACGGTATATCATGGAAAATGACATATAAGAAATGAACTGCTGGATAATAAATATCCAAGGGCCGGCCCTGACAGTTGGATTGTGGTTTGATTTTTCTCGAGTAAGGGCTAGCCCAGTTGGATTGTGTGGTTTAAAAACAAATCCACTTGCAGTTTATAGTCTTCTTCCGTACTTAGCTTTAAAAACAAATATCCATTTGATGGCAAATCCACTTGCAGTTCACAAAAAAACTTAGATAATGGAATATTTGCTTATGAGCTAATAATACCCAGGTCGTCTACTGTCAAGTTCCGACTCATTGTCATGTGTAATTTGTGGTCTATAATTTAAGCTCTTATCTTTATTTATTATAGATGTTGATACAATAATAATTTAAAGTTTGGTTCTGTAGCTTATATTCAAATTTAGTGCATGAAAAACCCTTTTTCAAAACAAAATGTTGTAAATTACATCCATATCTTTAGGTTCAGTAAAAAAGAAAAAGAATTTTTTTTTGGAAAAGTAAATCTGAATGTTAATCATATGTTTCTTTCTATTAACTGAAAAACTTTTTTGTTGAAAAATTAGATCATAAACCCTTTAAATATTTACAGTTCAGAAAGTTTACAAATTTGTAGATTTTTCTACCCTACAAATATTTGCCGAGTTCTCCGTAAATATCTTGAAACTTAAAAATGTGGTTTTTTTCTTTATACCATGTTTTTGTGGATGAACGAGTGTATTTTAAAATTCCCTAATTTATAATTATAACAAGTAGTAAAATGATTGAAACTTTAATGCATTGTTCTAACTTATAACAAATTCCTTTGTGCTAACTAATATTAATATGATGATTCCTCTTTCATATATGCATGTTTTAGGTATTAGTATGTGATGCATCATTCATTACAAAATTACAATATTAATATAGAACTGTGAATATTTAAAATATAAATGAATCTCTGCAACATCGCATACTAATACATAAAACATGATAGATTGAATGTTCTGGGTGTATTAGCCATTGAAAATGAAATCTGGACAAGATCAATGTTCATGGTGTATTAGCAATTGAATGTTCTGGGTGTATAATTTGTGATTTTGCAACAAAGAAAAAAATACAGACAGTAACTCACCGACAATGTTACAGTAAAGTTATATTCGATTTTCAGAAAAGTAGAAAGATTAACCTAAACAAAAACATATATGTAATTTAAAAAATATTTCCAGTGATTGTTTTTTGGATATTAAACTTAGATGCAGGATGCAAATTCAAGTTTTTTCTTTTATGCATTTGCCAAATAAGAGTGTATAGAAAAACTAATGAAGCAGTAGGGAGCAGCCATGAATTAGATTTTCTTTTCATTTTTTTTAAGGTCATATAATGCAAACAGAAGAAGTACAAAAATAAGAATTATGCATACTTGTAATAGATGCCCCTGAATTCAAAATTATCAATGTATATAGATAGATAGATGCCTTGAAACATGAGCATTAAACTTGCATATTGCAGAACCATCCCTGACTAGATTAGGCTATTCTAACTTACAATTTTTGAAAGTGTCAGTTGAACAGCCAGGGTTCGATGTATTGAAATTTAAGAAACGAAGTAGTTCAGTTAACTCAGTGATTATTTATGTGGAAATTGTTTCAGCAGTTCAGCATCAGTCGTTGACACAATTGAGGGACATAAATTAGACAAAAAATTTTACCTAAGACATTAGTGAGTTGTCAGTTTGGATTTTGGACTGCATTTAGAGGTAGTTATTTCCTGTATGATGTTGGTGTACAATGTTGTAGAGGTTTTGGACTGCATTTTGTTACATGTATGGTGGACCTGAAATGCAGTTATTTATCCTCTTTAAGCTGCGTTTAGTTGAAATGCGTGTGTCAAAACTTCGTTTAGCTGCGTTTGACCTGAAATGTGTGTGTTGTTTCAGCTTGAAATAAAAAAGAGAATTTGATATTTCTTTCTATTTAAATCAATAGTTGTTCTCTTTATGTCAAATATTTATGTTTAAATTTAAAGCTTCTTTCTACGTTAGAGTTAGATGACTGTCGTACGTTTATCATGTTGAAAATGTTTATGTCAAATATTTTTATCTTTTTATGTCAAATATTTATGCAATAATTCAGTTTTATCATGCTGAAAATAGACATCACTGATTATCTCTATTACTTCATTTCATACTTCATTTCAGGTTCTTGTTTGGGATTGAAGTTGTCGCTTAGAAGGATGACATCTATGGATTACATTGGTTACTACGTAATTATATTGGTGTAGCTAACAATGTGAACTATATTACATCTTTGTGGTTGCACTTGAAAACATTATATTTCATGTTCTTGTTCTGAATCATATTACTATTTTGTATGGATTACGAAAACATTAATTACTTGAAATTAATATATATGTTTTACCGTTATATATGTTCAATTGGTATGTCATTTAGTTGTATTTTAAATTATTATGCAATTACCAGCATATATATATATGCGTGTGTGTGTATGTGTTTGTGTGTATATATATATATGTGTGTGCGTGTGTGTGTATAGCTGTATTATTTGAGAATTTTGGTGATTTAGGCAGCGATGGAGGTTTCTGTGGAAAAAGAACATTTTGCATCGGTTGTCAAAACAGGCGATGCAAAACAAAAATTTTGAAAATGATGTTATTTTTTTTTTACATCGGCTAAAATAAAGTTCGATGCAAAATGGTAACTTTTTTGCATCAGACTTTTTAAACAACCAGTGCAAAATTTCAGATTTTACTAAGCAAAAAAAAAACATTTTTGCATCGACTGTTTTTGAAATGCGATGCAAAAAAGTTATATCTTGCATCGACTTATTTTAAACAGTCGATGCAAATAAATGGTTTTTCATCGGTTCCATAACCGATGCAACAGGTAAATGTTTTTTGCATCGTCTGCAATTGCATCGGCTGTTGAACCGATGCAATATGGGGGTAAATAACCGATGCAATTGGTCTGTTTTGTACTAGTGCTAACCCGAGGTTAGACTGAGTTATGGTGTAAAACTGCCCGGAACCGACCGGTACATCCAGTGACCACAACAATACCAGTCTAATGTGGGTGGTTAGTGCATCAAGCCCAGAAAGACCCGAGGTTAGACTGAGTTGTGGTGTAAACCAGCCTGGAACCGACCGACACATCCAGTAACCACAACAATATCTGTCTAATGTGAGTGGTTGGTGCTTTAATTAATTAATTAAGGCTCATGAATAAATCAAGCTAGAAATGGTGAGGTTAAGTAATTAGGGAAACACTTAACCGTAATAACATGTTAACTAGGCAAGTGGGTGAGGTTAAGTAAAATTAGAACACTTAACCGTAATAACATGTTAATTAGACAAGTGGGTGAGGTTAAGTAAATTTAGAACACTTAACCGTTGTAACATGTTAATTAAGCAGATGATAGGGTTAAGTTAACTAAGGTAACACTTAACCAAAATATATAATGACATGTGGTGGGGTTAAGTAATACAAGAGGAAAACACTTAACCAATTATATAACATGATTTGAGGTAGGGTCAAGTCAACACCAGAAGGAAACACTCAACCAACATAACGTGACGGGTAGATGGGTTAAGTTAACTTGAATTGATTAATGACACTTGACCAATATAACTTGATGAGCGAATGGGGTTAAGTTAAATGAGAAATACTTAACCAATATAACCTGATGAATGAACAGGGTTAAGTTAATAAATCACACTTAACCAATCCTACATGATAAGCAAGAGAGGTTAAGTTAATAAGAACCACTTAACCAACACGACTTGACGAGTAGGAGGTTAAGTACACGTCGGGTAGGTGGGTATATTAGTAAATATAGGCCCACAAAACTTAACCATTATATAAACATGCTTGGATCGATGTTAGGGTTAAGTACATCTCATGTAGGTGGGTAATATTAATACATATAGGCCCACAAACTTAACCGTTAAGAAAACATGCTAGAATCAGTGGGAGGGTTAAGTACATCTCGTATAGGTGGGTAATATTTATATATATAGGCCCACAAACTTAACCAGCAGGAAACCCTAGTAACGGGGACCCATTTCAGCAGTAACCCACATAGATGTATCATGGTACCCTGAAATTAGGCAGGGTGGGGCACGATTACTGGGCTGATTATAAGAGGTCAAAAAAAAAATAGCAGCAGGGGGCACGTCTGTGTAGGTTTCGACGGTTTACGGGCGTTCACGTACTCCGAAGTGGAAAAAGCAGACACTGGGTACCAGTAATTATACACTGTGCATCTTGAATCGTGTTAGGTCGCTATCATAAGGCTTGATACACCTTATGGTGGGTCCAGCACAGAGTATCTACACGCAAGAGAGGGCCGACTGACACAGACACATGGAAAATTTATACAAAGTAGGTAGCATAATCCCTAATTGGACCTAGGTCGCGTAAACCCTGAATACGAGAAGCGTTCAATATGTAGCATAAACCCCAGTGGCCCTGGGTAGCGTAAACCCTGGTTAAGTCTAGGAAACGCTCGATAGTAAACCCTAGATTAGATATAGGTAATAAATGGAACCCCCATAATAGATGTACACGTGAAGGCAACCACAAATACGGGGATTGGGATCACGTTATCATATGATCATAGATTACTAGTTTGGACACTAGTAGGTAGTGCAGAGATACAGAAATCAGTATAACAGGATAGTTGCGAAGCAGAGAAGGAGTAGAAGCGCATTTAGTTTATCAGTCCATTTAGTTTATCTTGCCATATCCCATGCTTACCCCTATGTTATCTTGTTACTATGGTTTAGTCTTATATTTAGTTTATTCATGTCATGACCCTTTTCCTCGTTTAAATACTAAGAATCACTGGACTTACTAGACTTTATGTGTAACGACCCAGAAAATCTGAACCAATTTAAATTTTTTAAATTGGCTAAAATAGTGGATTTTAAATATTTAAAATAAATATTTTAAATAATAGCAATGAAAAGAGAGTTTGAATCAACGTTTGAAAATAAATATAATTAATTTTAAGTATAAACAAGGCCTGAAATGGCGCGGTAGTTTCAAAATTTGAATTCAAACTTTGACTGACTATACCGGGTGCAAAACAAAACAGATTTGAGTGAAACCAAAAATATTTAAATCTGTTAGTGAGTACCTTTCTAACGAATCTGAAAAATCGAAGTTTCATAGCGGAAAGCAAAAGTTATGGCCAAATGAATTTTCAGAAAGGTCGCTATGAAATTTATGTAGCCCGTGAAATTGGCCATTTTGCAAACGACCTCGGAATTCGACGAAACCACTTTTGTAGGATCCGGGATGAGAAGTTATTGCTAGGGACGATAGTCGTTGGGTTAGGATTGGGGTTCGTGTGTGAAAGGGGTATTTTTGAAATTTAAAAAAATATATAAATTAAAGAAAAAAATCTGATTGGTCATCGTTATTCTTCTTCCCCCGATACTCTCGAAGTCGACGGCGAAACTCCTCCCCCACTTCCCAGCCAATTTCCGATCGATCCACGATGTTTCAGCGCCCCCGCCAGTTGAAGCTTTTGGAGCCCTCGATCCCAGCTTCAAATCCTTAGCAACCCCACCCCCTATCGTTCGCCGTACCTCGAGTTTCGAGCCAAGGAAGATCCGAACTTTCCGCCGCCGCCACGAACAGTAGGTCCACCGGGCTGGCCCACTCCCCCACGTGCGTGAAGCTCTCTCCTAGCCCTTCGACGCTGCGAAGGCCGATCGTCCTCTAGCTTCACGGATTAAGAGAAAATTACAACCCTAGTTTCGAACGATTTGCTGAGGTAATCGGCTTTGATTATTTAATCTGTTTTAACACTTTTAAACCATTGCAAACTTGTAAAAATCATATCTTTTTCGTTTCTTTACGAAATTCAGTGAAACAAGAGGCAGTGGACTCGTGTGGACGTCTTCTACATTCTAGAAGAGACCGCATATTTTTCTGAGCCTTCTGCTATTTTTGGTGGAGTGGAACCCAATGTGAGATTTCTAAATTATAAACTATATGGAAAACGACGATGTATAAATTATATAATCGATGTATGAGTTATATAAGCGTTGTACACCTCTTGTATAAGCGTTGTATAAGTTGTACGTTCGATGTATAAGTTATATATGCGTTGTAAAAATTATATATGTGTTGAAATAGAAGTGAAATGTTATATATATATATATACGCCCCTCGTCCACAAACCATGGACGATATTTATTGGTTGTGATTGGTGTGAAAATTGGTTGATTACGAATGGTTGATTAGAATTGTTTGTGGTTGAAATTGATTGATTGTGGTTGAAAAATACCCGTTTGTGGTTGAGAAATATTTGGTTGAAATCACATAGGACTAGTTTGTGGAAATGAAAAAAATATACATGCCGCCTGCGTGCGAACTAGATGCATGATTCCCCATTGTCAAAAGCTGCGAGGCTTTAAGGTAGAGCGAGGAGCCGTACTAGTGACGGTCCCAGTTTTAACTACCCTGCCGTTATGCTGCCAAAATTTTGAATAATATTCATGTGTTAGAATTATTTTACTGTGTTGAAACTATATTCGTCTGTTGAATAGAAAACCTTCATGTGTTGAATAGAAATTCATTCGTTGAATAGAAATTCATGTGTTGAATGGTATTCGTGTTTTAAATATAAAAATCACCTTTTTATCTATATATATAAACTATAGAAAACCTTCATGTGTTGAATATGAATTCATTCGTTGAATAGAAATTCATGTGTTGAATGGTATTCGTGTTTTAAATATAAAAATCACCTTTTTATCTATATACAAACTATAGAAAACCTTCATGTGTTGAATCGAAATTCATTCGTTGAATTGAAATTCATGTGTTGAATGGTATTCATATTTTGAAATAAAATGTTTTATAATAAAAATCATATTTTTATAATCTATACGACTATATTAAATAGTCGTGTTTTGAAATAAATTGTTTTATAATAAAAATCATATTTTTATCATCTATATGAACTATATAAAATAGTCGGGTTTTGAAATAAATCATTTTATAATAAAAATCACATTTTTACTATATAAATGAATTGTTAAAAATAGTGAAGTGTTGAAATAGAAGACAGTTAGATAAAAATATCATTTTATCAAATGTATGAAGAGAATATAGTTTTGAAATCAAAGAATCGATATATATATATATATATAAATAGAATTGAAATATATCGAATAACGAAGCTGCAGTTCGTATTTTGAAACCGTGATTTCAAACGATTAGTGCGGGAGATCCGACCATCGGATTTTCCCGAAACCGCAACCGTTGGGTTCGCTTTGGAAATATCTTTCCAACAGCACCAACTTTGTAAAAATCCAACGGTTGGATAGTCTGGAATGTTTAATTCAAATCTGAAGAAAAACAGTGCCAGAATCGATTATATTTATATATGTAATTATATTTAATCGAATAACGACGCTGTAGTTCGTATTTTGAAATCGAAACTTCAAATGATTATACCGGGGGATCCGACCGTCGGATTTTCCCGAAACTGGAACCGTTGGATTCGTTTTGAAAATATATTTCTAATGATGTAAATTTTGTGAAGATCCAACGATTAGATTTTCAGATATGTGTAAATCAAATCTGAAGAAAAACAGCGCCACAGCCGCGTTATGGCCCAAAGCGTCGTTTGAATAAATTGGCTATTTTAAAATAAATAAAAATAGCGATAAATCATTATAAAATATTATAAACTATATGGATGTGAAATTTAGAAATTAACTGAAGGTTAGCTGAGTCAATTGGTTTCCTAGAATTTGATCTGATGTTGGCTTCGACCTTCGGGGTTAATATTTGGGAAATCATTCTCTTACTGATTGACGGTTAGTGACTAATGAATTGAAATGATGCGTATGTAGTGTTTGTGTAGCACGTGTTTATTTTATACACGAGTTGCTCAGAAAGACCGGGTTTATCCCTTTATGAATTACTGAATCGTCGATAAGAAATCGAAGATGAAGACGGTGGTTGAAGAACGGAAATCTTCACCTCGTTTGGATGGTAACTGATGTCCTGATTGGGAGGCATCCCGAAATATGGATAATGAGTGGTGATCGTTCAGACGTACGTGGAGATCGATGGGTTTGCGAGGTATATAGTGCCTCCGGTTTCGTTCCGACCCAGAACGGACTTGTAAATGGATTGTGTGTTTGACATTGGAATTTATTCTATGTGATTGATAGCCATCAGTTGCACAGTGTGAATTGCCTGTATGACATGCTAAGATGCAGTGATCAGGGCTTCTGTTGAAAAGCAAAGTCTTGTGATTGATGATCAAAGCACCGCCTGTGTGGCATAGCTTTGTGTATAACGTGAATTCGCGAGCCTCACACCCCGGTATGAACCAGAAACGGGAGAAGGACCTCAGGGAGGGCATGCGTTTCTTCCTAGCTAGGAGTTGTGTCAGTGTTTTTACACGGCCTGACATTTTACTTATGTGGATGATGGATAGCGAGGCGCCTCAGTTATATCGGTCGATCCGGGACGGATGGAGTCATTCGTTGGCTCACTTACGCCCCATAGGGCGGGGTAACGTAGTGTTTAGGAATTTTAATCCACATCGGTGGACCGGCCCTGTCGCTCCAAGGGTCGATGTGTTCTGATCCTGAGGCTCGGGCTAGGCAGCCTCGAATTCGGTAAGGACTATCTTTTGCCTTGGTTCATGACGGAAATCCAGTTTCCAAATACATGACTGTGCGGCTTTGATTGTATACCTATATATGGCGACATAGTGGTATGGGGCATTAATGTCGTCTATGATTGATAGTTATGATTCAAAATTGTTTTTGAAACATATAAACACTAGTAGTAATATCAAATGCTTTTGTTTTATTCGTATCAAACATATCTTGGCCCTTATAAGGTAAAAACTCTATCCTCCGGTTTGCGTTGCATTGTGTGATGGGAACTGAGTCTTATAATGGCTTCATTTTTATAAAAAGCATTGTGATGTTTAAAAGAAAGATTTGTTTTTAAAGCACTGGCGATCCAATGGAGTAAACCCGTTCCACGAAAGTGGCGTGGTCCTAAGATTAGCCATATTTTAAATGTGTTGAGTAGATTTCTCATACCAGTCCCGTGACTGACTCGTAGTTTGTTTCACTTTCAAACTCGGGTGCCCCTTTTTCTACACGGGCAGCCTTGTATTCAGGTTTAGCTGGCTCTTTCTGGATAGCTGGAGCTGAAGATGGATTCTATTATTTATCTCTTTTTATGCTGTTCAGCTCCTGTTGTACATATTATGTTTGTTTCCGCTGTAGACATTTATGTATAGCTGAACTGTATTTGTTCTAAGTATGATCCTGTATACTGTGTAACTCTGATGATTACTTTTATCCAGTGTATTATTTGTGCATTATCTGGTGCATTTATTTATTTCTGTTCTGCTATTATCTGTTTATGTGTTATATTCCAAGGATTACCCTTTCCGCCGTCAGTACGGGGTTTGGGGGCGTCTCATTTGGTATCAGAGCTTTGGTTAAGCTTAGTTCTGGAATATAGCATATTAACGAACTCGTCAGAAATAGAACCAGTAGTGTTCTAGGACGGGTAACTCATTACAGATAGGATCAACAATATCCTAGTATGAGTACAGCAGAATCAGAACAATTCGTTAGAGATGGGGTCAGAAGTGCCCCAGAACGAGTTGAGAGTTATATGTTTATAAATAACGTATTTGTGATTATATATATAGTCTGGTTTTAGAAATATAATTTTTGAATATATAAAAGATATATACTTGAAAAGTAAAGGAATATATGAATCGATTAGTATATTTTTGAAAAGTTAAAAATAAATTGCTTGTTGTTTGCATTGTGTGATAGTAAATTAGATTAATTAAATTATTGAAACGGTAGTTAATTTAATTAATAAGATAATGAATGGTAGGATTTATTCGATTGAATCACACATTAAACTAATTTAAAAATAGATAGAAATATATACATGTGCATATATATGTTTGAACAGGTAAATGGATTAGTTGTTGAGTAAAGATTTTATTTGCGTGCCCGACAAATAGGTAAACCTTAATGAGTTGGATGCGAAATATTATTATATCAACTCCTGTGAATGCCACTGGATGCGGAGTGCTGGTTGTTCTGTGTGTAATCATAAACATCGCCATAGGATAGTAACAATTAATTTTGAACTACACTACATGGCATACTTCTGAAGATAGGCATACTTCATCATATACCACATAAGCATTTGGAGCTTGTGTGACGAGGTGGAAGATTTACCATACGAGCGAGAGGCTTGTATGGCGATGACTATATTTTACAGGTTGAACTGATGATTGATATGGACTATTTAAAATGTAACGATAAATTGCCAGATTAATAAAAAAACCACACGGGTCTGGAGTTGACAATAATCACGTCTCTCTACTCATTAGATACGGCACATGGATTATTTATTTCCCACACGGGACGAGGTGACGAGGATTTATCCTCTGGAGTAATTAAAATACACACTCCCTCAGGCTTTGACAAGGTAACGAGAATTTATTCTCTGGAGTTATTATCTATACACGCTCCCCTGTAAACACCAGATTATATCACTATAAATATGTGTGTGCTTTATAGGATTTATTGGGTACCTAATACGACCCAGTAAATTTCCAAACCTCTTCCCGTACAAAGGAGGTTATGGCGAAATTTTTCGAAAATTCCGGGTATTAGCCAAATTTTTGAAGAATTTGAAAATTCTCAGAAACTAAAAAGTTGGAGAATGGAAGCCAGATTGAACGTAGAGTTGATTAATCAAACCACTTTCGACTTTGTTCCTTTTCGGGGATGAAAAGTTTTAAGTGGGGGAGATTGTAACAACCCAGAAAATCTGAACCAATTTAATTTTTTTAAATTGGCTAAAATAGTGGATTTTAAATATTTAAAATAAATATTTTAAATAATAGCAATGAAAAGTGAGTTTGAATCGACGTTTGAAAATAAATATAATTAATTCTAAGTATAAACAAGGCCTGAAATGGCGCGGTAGTTTCAAATTTTGAATTCAAAATTTGACTGACTGTACCGGGTGCAAAACAAAACGGATTTGAATGAAACCAAAAATATTTAAATCTGTTAGTGAGTACCTTTCTAACGAATCTGAAAAATCGAAGTTTCATAGCGGAAAGCAAAAGTTATGGCCAAATGAATTTTCAATAAGGTCGCTATGGAATTTATATAGCCCGTGAAATTGGCCATTTTGCAAACGACCTCGGAATTCGACGAAACTACTTTTGTTGGATCCGGGATGAGAAGTTATTGCTAGGTTTCAAATTTCATAATTTTTGAAGCTAGTATGTGAGCGTGGCAAAGGAAAATGTATTTTGGTCAATTACAGTTAAATTGGATCGACCAGAAATGGGCCATTTTGCAAACGGTCTCAGAATTCGACGAAACTAGTTTTGTTGGGACTGTATCGTCAAAACATAGCCAGATTAATTTTTCTGGATTTTTCGAATTAGTTTGTGGCCTTGCCAAATTGAAATGTACGTTCAAATCGAATATTGAATGTTATATATTTTAAATAGAATGAAAACTGACTGAAACAGTCGAATGGGCCTTCGAAACATATCCCATTGTGTTCGGAATGGGGGTAAAATACTAGGGACGACAGTCGTTGGGTTTGGATTGGGGTCGTGTGTGAAAGGGGTATTTTTGAAATTTAAAAAAAAAATTAAAGAAAAAAAATCTGATTGGTCATCATTATTCTTCTTCCCCCGATACCCTCGAAGTCGACGGCGAAACACCTCCCCCGCTTCCCAGCCAATTTCTGATCGATCCACGATGTTTCAATGCCCCCGCCAGTTGAAGCTTTTGGAGCCCTCGATCCCAGCTTCAAATCCATAGCAACCCCACCCCCTATCGTTCGTCGTACCTCGAGTTTCGAGCCCAGGAAGATCCGTACTTTCCACCGCCGCCACGAACAGTAGGGTCCACCGAGCTGGCCCACTCCCCCACGCGCGCGAAGCTCTCTCCTAGCCCTTCGACGCTGCGAACGCCGATCGTCCTCTAGCTTCACGGATAGGGAGAAAATTACAACCCTAGTTTCGAACGATTTGCTGAGGTAATCGGCTTTGATTATTTAATCTGTTTTAACACTTTTAAACTGTTGCAAACTTGTAAAAATCATATCTTTTTCGTTTCTTTACGAAATTCAGTGAAACAAGAGACAGTGGACTCGTATGGACGTCTTTTACATTCTAGAAGAGACCGCATATTTTTCTGAGCCTTCTGCTATTTTTGGTGGAGTGGAACCCAATGTGAGATTTCTAAATTATAAACGATATGGAAAACGACGATGTATAAATTATATAATCGATGTATGAGTTATATAAGCGTTGTACACCTCTTGTATAAGCGTTGTATAAGTTGTACGTTCGATGTATAAGTTATATATGCGTTGTAAAAATTATATATGTGTTGAAATAGAAGTGAAATGCTATATATATATATATATATATATATATATATATATACGCCCCTCGTCCACAAACCATGGACGATATTTATTGGTTGTGATTGGTGTGAAAATTGGTTGATTACGAATGGTTGATTAGAATTGTTTGTGGTTGAAATTGATTGATTGTGGTTGAAAAATACCCGTTTGTGGTTGAGAAATATTTGGTTGAAACCACATAGGATTAGTTTGTGGAAATGAAAAAAATATACATGCCGCCTGCGTGCTAACTAGATGCATGATTCCCCATTGTCAAAAGCTGCGAGGCTTTAAGGTAGAGCGAGGAGCCGTACTAGGGACGGTCCCGGTTTTAACCACCCTGCCGTTATGCTGCCGAAATTTTGAATAATATTCATGTGTTAGAATTATTTTACTGTGTTGAAACTATATTCGTCGGTTGAATAGAAAACCTTCATGTATTGAATAAAAATTCATTCGTTGAATAGAAATTCATGTGTTGAATGGTATTCGTGTTTTAAATATAAAAATCACCTTTTTATCTACATATATAAACTATAGAAAACCTTCATGTGTTGAATAGAAATTCATTCGTTGAATAGAAATTCATGTGTTGAATGGTATTCGTGTTTTAAATAAAAAAATCACCTTTTTATCTATATATAAACTATAGAAAACCTTCATGTGTTGAATCGAAATTCATTCGTTGAATTGAAATTCATGTGTTGAATGGTATTCATATTTTGAAATAAATTGTTTTATAATAAAAATCATATTTTTATAATCTATACGACTATATAAAATATTCATGTTTTGAAATAAATTGTTTTATAATAAAAATCATATTTTTATCATCTATATGAACTATATAAAATAGTCAGGTTTTGAAATAAATCATTTTGCAATAAAAATCACATTTTTACTATATACATGAATTGTTAAAAATAGTGAAGTGTTGAAATAGAAGACAGTTAGATAAAAATATCATTTTATCAAATGTATGAAGAGAATATAGTTTTGAAATCAAAGAATCGATATATATATATATATATATATATATATATAGAATTGAAATATGTCGAATAACGAAGCTGTAGTTTGTATTTTGAAACCGTGATTTCAAACGATTAGTGCGGGAGATCCGACCATCGGATTTTCCCGAAACCACAACCGTTGGGTTCGCTTTGGAAATATCTTTCCAACGGCACCAACTTTGTAAAAATCCAACGGTTGGATTGTCTGGAATGTTTAATTCAAATCTGAAGAAAAACAGCGCCAGAATCGATTATATATATATATATATATATACAAATATAGTTATATTCAATCGAATAACGACGCTGCAGTTCGTATTTTGAAATCGAAACTTCAAATGATTATACCGGGGGATCCGACGTCGGATTTTCCCGAAACTGGAACCATTGGATTCGTTTTGAAAAGATCTTTCTAATGATGTAAATTTTGTGAAGATCCAATGGTTAGATTTTTAGATATGTGTAAATCAAATCTAAAGAAAAACAGCGCCACAACCGCGTTATGGCCCGAAGCGTCGTTTGAATAAATTGGCTATTTTAAAATAAATAAAAATAGCGATAAATCGTTATAAAATATTATAAACGATATGGATGTGAAATTTAGAATTTAACTGAAGGTTAGCTAAGTCGAATGGTTTCCTGGATTTTGATCTGATGTTGGTTTCGGCCTTCGGGGTTAATATTTGGGAAATCGTTCTCTTACTGATTGACGGTTAGTGACTAATGAATTGAAATGATGCGTATGTAGTATTTGTGTAGCACGTGTTAATTATATACGCAAGTTGCTCATAAAGACCGGGTTTATCCCATTCTGAATAACTGAATCGACGATAAGAAATCGAAGATGAAGACGGTGGTTGAAGACCGGAAATCTTCACCTCGATTGGATGGTAACTGATGTCCTGATTGGGAGGCATCCTGAAATATGGATAACGAGTGGTGATCGTTCAGACGTACGTGGAGATCGATGGGTTTGCGAGGTATATAGTGCCTCCGGTTTCGTTCCGACCCAGAACGGACTTGTAAATGGATTGTGTGTCTGACATTGGAATTTATTCTATGTGATTGATAGCCATCAGTTGCATGGTGTGAATTGCCTGTGTGACATGCTAAGATGCAGTGATCAGGGCTTCTGTTGAAAAGCAAAGTCTTGTGATTGATGATCAAAGCACCGCCTATGTGGCGTAGCTTTGTGTATAACGTGAATTCGCGAGCCTCACACCCCGGTATGAACCAGAAACGGGAGAAGGACCTCAGGGAGGGCATGCGTTTCTTCCTAGCTAGGAGTTGTGTTAGTGTTTTTACACGGCCTGACATTTTACTTATGTGGATGATGGATAGCGAGGCGCCTCGGTTATATCGGTCGATCCGGGACCGATGGGGTCATTCGTTGGCTCACTTACGCCCCATAGGGCGGGGAAACGTAGTGTTCGGGAATTTTAATCCACATCGGTGGACCGGCCCTGTCGCTCCAAGGGTCGATGCGTTCTGATCCTGATGCTCGGGCTAGGCAGCCTTGAATTCGGTAAGGACTATCTTTTGCCTTGGTTCATGACGGAAATCCAATTTCCAAATACGTGACTGTGCGTTTTTGATTGTATACCTATATATGGCGACATATTGTATGGGGCATAAATGCCGTCTATGATTGATAGTTATGATTCGAAATTGTTTTTGAAACATATAAACACTAGTAGTAATATCAAATGCTTTTGTTTTATTCGTATCAAACATATCTTGGCCATTATAAGGTAAAAACTCTATCCTCCGGTTTGCGTTGCATTGTGTGATGGGAACTGAGTCTTATAATGGCTTCATTTATATAAAAAGCATTGTGATGTTTAAAAGAAAGATTTGTTTTTAAAGCACTGGCGATCCAATGGAGTAAACCCGTTCCACGAAAGTGGCGTGGTCCTAAGATTAGCCATATTTTAAATGTGTTGAGTAGATTTCTCATACCAGTCCCATGACTGACTCGTAGTTTGTTTCACTTTCAAACTCGGGTGCCCCTTTTTCTACACGGGCAACCTTGTATTCAGGTTTAGCTGGCTCTTTCTGGATAGCTGGAGCTGAAGATGGATTCTATTATTTATCTCTTTTTATGCTGTTTAGCTCCTGTTGTACATATTATGTTTGTTTCCGCTGTAGACATTAATGTATAGCTGAACTGTATTTGTTCTAAGTATGATCCTGTATACTGTGTAACTCTGATAATTACTTTTATCCAGTGTATTATTTGTGCATTATCTGGTGCATTTATTTATTTTTGTTCTTCTATTATTTGTTTATGTGTTATATTCCAAGGATTACCCTTGCCGCCGTCAGTACGGGGTTTGGGGGCGTCTCATTATGTCTGACCTAGTTTGCTTTCGCCTCTTTTCTTTCGTCCCCCCCCATGGTAGTCAGGGAAGGAAAAGCTCAGCTTATTTTGGGGCCGTTACTCTTTCCAAGCTTGAAGTTTCTTTGGCGCATTGCTTCGAACTCCATTTTCTACTGCTATGGCTGGCTCATGCTTTATTGGGGAATATCATTGTCAGTTTGTGCTTCTTATATATTAAACAAGACAGATTCTTTCTTGTAATAAGTATTGGTGTTGTAAAACATTCTTTGTACAAGCTGTTTTAATCAATAAAGGTTATTTATTTTTCGCTGCTTTATTTGTCTGTCTTGTAATTTTTCTGCATCTTGTACTAAAAAAATGCTCCACCGAAGTTAAGGCATTCCCTTTGTGAGTGACCTTAACGGAGGTGGGGTGTTTCAGTTCCTGTGTTATCACAATAAGTAATTCTATTGTACCCTAGATTCTATATGAGATTAAAAAGAATTTCATGCTTAATTAGTATTTATCTGTCCTATCTAGTGAATTCCCTATGTGACATGGTTTTGAGATTCTGTTTTAAGTATGTTGCTCTTCTACATATATACTTGAAAGTCCACCAGAAGATAAGAGTAAATCCTGGATTAAAAGTAATATTGAATTAAAAGTTTGCTTGAAAAACATAGGTATTTGCATGTTACTCTTCTATTCGTTGTTATGTTGGTCCGATATATTGTTTTAATGAGGGTATTCATTGACTGTATTATTTAAAGCATTTGGATTTTATTTACTATCTCCAATATGATTTTGATTTAACCTTGCCTAACTTGCTATTGCCTTGCTAGCTTGACCTTGAAATGAGGCCACTCACTAATATTTACTTATTTCCTATAAAAATTATATTTTAAAAGGGAATTATCATCAATTATGCTTTAGAAGAGTTCCATCAAGAAAATAGAACCCTATACAAAGCTAGCATGGTATTGCTTTGCAAGCTGCTTCTTAAGTTCATACCGTTTACTTTTACACGTGATTGGCAACTTTAGAACAATAACATAACCAGTAAGCAAGTCAAAAAGTGATCTAATTATGATAGAGTAAAAAAAAATTACATTGTTTCACCATTTTTTAATTATGTTTTCTGCAACATATCTTATAGAGTATGTGTGTAACGCGATTAGCTGATTAAGAATCTATTCTGAAGTTAGTTAACTACTTATCTTTTTGCTATACAACTGACCGCTTTATGTTATCATATGACCTTACTATAAAATTTTTAGTTTGCTATTATATATTCTCATAAACATGCATATCCATATATAGCTTTGTTGTGGGCTCGTTCATTAGATGTAATATAACAAGCATGGATGATGGACCAAAAAGTCATTATGCAATCTGATGTAGAATAATGTACAGCTCCTCAATGAATATAGTAATTCTAAACAAAAATGGGATTCTGAAAAAAAATGGGATATTTCTATTTTTTCCTTGTTCTTTGTCATATTGAGTTTCCAATAATTATTAGCATTACAAAAGTTGTAGGTAACATGTTTTCTTCATCCCATTATGTTCTTGTAATTTTTCTTCAATCCGAAGCTAAACAATAATTTCATATTCATATATATTTACAATTGCCGTTTTCATACTATCAAAATTTGCAAGGCTTATTGGCAATAAATGCAAGAAAATATAGTAATTCTAAGCCTATTCACTTTATTAGCAGATACAACTGCCTTATATACGTACTTATATACGTATTTGCTTGCTAAATCCATCCATATTTGTCAAGCTAGTTTGTTCGCTTTTCAATTTGCTTAATTGATTCACATGCTTTCAATTGTTCTTAACTGTCATATATATTAAAAACATATACAGGCAACAAATTTTATTACAAGCCAATCAATCCCTATATACTTGCATTTTTTTTTACCATCATCGTTGCTAGATAATTAAAATCTATTTATGTTTTAATTACACATATATGATGTCAACCATTTCTTTTGTCAAATCTTTTTACTTGGCCGTTATATATTTTAGGTAATAAATTCATGCATTCATTCACATGTTAATTCCTCACTCGTTGCTATTCATTCGTTAATTTAGTCTGCTGACCCATCACTACCTTTGCACTGTCTGTATTTGTACTTCCCATTCCATCTCCTAATTTCAAAAGCTGCTTTTATTTCTTATATTTATTAACTTGTATATTCATTGTTGCAATTTTTTTCATGCTCCTTCCTACCACGGCTTATGTAATGTTTTGTTTTTCTACAAAATCCTTACCATCATTCTTTTGCTTAAATATTTTACCAGAACGTTGCCTGTTTTTTTGAGACTGCGATCTAGTTTTTTAACAAATCATGTCTTCAAAGTATATATGTGTAAATGTATGTGTGTGTGTATATAACAACAATTGTTCCCTTTCATAACAATGATAATTATGACCCAAACATCCTTATAAAGTGATCAACAAATTTTATGGAAATATTATCATAGCACTAGAATTTTAGTATGTTATCCACGTGTGCTTTGAGAATTTTAAATTTTCTTTACCTATTCAACTTTCATTTCCCCAAGTATTCATATTTAAAGGGAGACGGGAAAAGTCTTTATAATGGTTTTATTAAGGACTGATGCAACAAAAAAAGTATATTTAGACATTGTCTATAGTTATATTTAAAGATAATAGAATCTATACAAGATTCTATGGTTATTAAGGAGAGGGGAAGGTGGTGTATCAGAAATGATGTGTTAATTCCTTATTTAAATAAAAGGACTTTTTTTGCTGAAGGTGTCGATGACGATGAAAGCTTTAGTGAGCAGGTCATCAAGGTTGATATTATTGACGCATTTAGACGTTTTTGTAGGTATTTCTTATTCACTGCATAAATATCTGAAAGTCGTGCGATTGTTGACTCTATAGCTTTATTCGTAAATTTTGTAGAGGAAGAGATGGTGACTTATGTACAGCAGGTTGCCGTGCAAAAAGACCTGATAACTCCCTAATGCGAAGAGCTGTGGATGTGCATAGCATGGAGATTTGTTTACTTGCACCTGCGTGTCATGCTTTATCTTCGAGAATTGGGTTTACTCTCTGTTACAGACCTCGGTATCTTTTGATGCATTTCTATGTTTTTTAAATACCTATCAGACTTCTAATTTATTGGTTATGTGCTGGTTTTGTTGGGACAATGATTGCTTCGGGTTAAGGGTTTCTAAAAAGATGTAGATGCAGTTTTTCAGTAAATTTATTTGCAAGGTTAGATGCAGTTTGCATGATGTCTTTATATGTATCACTGCAAATGTTAACTAGGAGATACTGGGGACAAATGATTACTTGCATCATTACAAATATTTTTGCTTCTGCTTCTGCTTTTGTTTTCATCAAATGCATTATATTATTATGTCCTCTATATAATTTTCCTTGTACATTGATGACTGGAATGATATTTGAACTCCAAACTGAATGATATATAAACTCCAAATTGATTATGAAATGTGACCAAAGGCCTATGTATTTTTATTATATCAATTTGTATGATTTTTTCCTTGAAAATGCATTCCATTGACTTCAAAACAATTTAGTGAATCACATCAGAAATATTCTTCTCTTTGAATTAACATTTACTGTAATATTGGAATAAAGCGTATAACGTGCAGATTAAACTTATAGAATACAAACAATATGCATGTTTTTATTGATTTTTTAATGCGTGCCATTTATTTGTTTTTTTTTACCTAAGAGTACTCTTCATTCTTCATGTATTTTAGGCTGCCTTTGCAGTAAAAGTTTACCTTTCATGTTAGTCCACTTCAGTAAACATAAACGATTTTGAACATTCCACTGAAATTTTTTCTTCAAGAGAATTCAGTTTCATGTATTACGCCGCATAAGTTACAAAAAGAATCGTATAGGCTTTACAAAATACAGAAACATAGTTTATTTATTTGCTTTTTTTTTTTTACTTCTTTTCCTTCAAATGTTAGGTTCCTTCAGCTTACTTCTTTTCCTTCAATTTACTGAAATTTTCTGGAAATTTTCTGTTATAGCTAAAGATCATCAAGCGATGACTGAGATATTTTACATAATGCTGGTGGTCTCGATCAACTTACTGGAATTTTCTGGAATTTGCCTATTGCGAACGTTATAATGGAATCAACTTCTAGTAAGTATAACTCAAATTTTGTTTAGATGTGATACTATTTTTTTTTTCTTGGCATCCTTGTTGTGTTCTTCATAAGGCTAGAATTAGATGTACATTTAATTAAACAATCAAACAAACAAAAAAACTGAAGCTATGAAATTTCAAATGAGTTTCATGCATAGGAATAGAAATGTCAGGTACATGTAAAGAGTCTCTGCATATAAGAGAAATTGGTGCATAGCAGCATAGAATCAAAAGTCTAAAGATAAATCAATCAACCTTGAAGTGTTTTCAGTTTTTATACCTGGTCATGAGAAGTTTTGTACACTTTGTACGGATGTAGTTCTAGAGCATGTATATTTTTCTATATTCCAAATAGCATGGTTCACGCATGACAGCCGACCCATTTTATAATTAATAATCATTTATTTACATGTATTAGACATTTTTTATAACTTTCAAAGCTCAATTTGAGTATGCATGATCGGCCAGTGTACTTTCTTATACTAAACATTAAACCTTGCATGTTCGGATTTTATGGCTAATAGACATGTTTTTTTTAATAGGCGATGTGTGATGCTCTTGGTTTACGCTTTGGTGAAAGGCATGAAAAAAATATGTTGTCGCGCTCATTCTCCTTCAAATGTATTTTACGTCGATGTTCATACATCTTTACTTTTAGTATGTATCGTTTTGGTCAGCTACGGTTGTATGGATTGTTCCTTTTAGTATGTATTGTTTTGGTTGTCAATGATTGTATGAATTGTTACTTTTGATCATAAATATTTATATGTTTTTAACTTTGTATGATATACTTTTTGATCATAAATATTTATATGTTTAATATTGTGTATGAAATATGTTTAATAATGGCTATACTATAGCTTTATGCTAGTGCAATAAAAATATTTTGCAATGATTAAACAACTTTCATGGCAAGTAAATTATGCTATAAATACTAAATTAAACTTTATAGTGTTTCTATAGCGTTTATGGTTGCTATAATAATCCGGGCATGAAATTTCTATAGCACCTGAAGTTGCTATAATAATTAAGCAATATTTATCCACAGCGGTTATAGTTGCCATAAATAGCAATTAAATGACGTCATAAATATTAGCAGTATAAACCACAACTATGTGTTAAAGTTTTATACCAATAAACAAACGCTATAAATAGGAATTTGTATGTTACAAATCTTCTGTTTAATAGCAATTTTGAAACGCTATTAGTAACATCATTTATAACATGTTTTTTATAGCGATTAATAGGTTGCTATTATAGATCCCTGACATACTAGAACATGTAGATATACAGCATTTATAAAAACGCCATTGTATTCATTCATAGCATTTTTTAAACGCTATAAAAAGGTCTTTTTCTTATAGTGGTAGTACGGCGCGAGAATGCAACAACGATTTTAACCACTTAAGTTCACAAGTAGCAATTGCCATAGCGCGATATTCTGCCTCTGTAGATGAACGAGTCACTGTAGGCTGCTTCTTTGTCTTTCAAGAAATAGGAGACCTACCAAGAAGAATATAATAACCTGACAATGATCGGCGAGTTATGGGACATGCCGCCTAATCACTGTCACAAAACGCATTCAGTTGCATATCACCAAGTTGTAACAAAATACCTTGACCAGGACTTCCATTAATATAACGCAATACACGAATAGCATCATCCTAATGAGCAACCTGTGGATTGCTAAGAAAATGAGCTAGAGTATGATAACTCAACTCTGGACGAGTGATAGATAAGTATACCAAACGTCCAACCAAATGCCTATATTGATCCGAAGGTTGATATGACTCTCCTTCAACTTTAGCAAGACGATGATTTTGCTCCATTGGAGTATCAATAGGCTAACAATCCAACATTCCTGCTTCTATTAGTATATCTAATGCATACTTTGTTTGGGAAAGAAATATCCCTTCATCACTACTAACCCAACATTGGCCGGTTAAACTTGTGAACTGCCATTTCGAACAGGAGATTCAACAATACTAACCCACTAGAACATGAACCTTAATTGATCGTGTATAGGTGCCTTTAAGATATTATTTTTATTACAAATCCAATTTTAATAGAAATGTTGAACCTTGAATTAGAATTCAGAGTAATCAATTGTCAATGAGGTACCTTTTCAGTTTTAATGAAGGCTCACTTCCGGTAACGACCCACAAGAATTCGATGCCACCTGTAACGGCCTAAATTTCCGTATTATCTGAGTTGACTAAATACATCATATGTCCAACCAAACATCACAGAAATACAAATCATTAATCTCACATCGCAACGGAATAAAATATAATATATAACAGCTTTTGGAATACAAAATTTTATCTGTATATACATATCATTATCAGAGTACATTACAAGTGCAACACAGCGGAAAATAACACCAGATAACTAGCACTGAAGCCTCCTGCTCCAAGCTTCTCCAAGTATATCTGTAAACACCTGAACTACATGACTGACCCAAACCAAACCGATAGCATACATACGTAAATAAAAAGGGACAACCGAAGACATTTGATACATACATAAATAAAAAGGGACAATCGAACACATTTGATACATACATAAATAAAAAGGGACAACGGAAGACATTTGATTTCTCCAGATCAGGTAACGATATATTCGGTACTCTCAAGCGAAGTGAGGGGCCGGTCATGTTTTGTCTGGGTTGCAAGATGTTCTTGTTGAACCCCAATGTATTCATCTCCAGAGGTACATTGTTGGGAAGGTGGTCATATATCTTGCTAGGAAATCCATTCTCCAATAAGCGTCCGCGGTTTTGATTGTATCCTATGTATGTAGAGCGTGAGATGCAAGCGTTCTACTAGATTGATATTTATTTGTATTTAGACACTATTATAATATCAGAAAAGATATTGATTTCGAAAACATTTTGGGTTATCATAAGGTAAAAACCATCCGTATTTATGTGTGGATTTAGTCTTACGATTATCCTTTTCTTTCGAAAAGATTTTGACGTTAAAATCAAGTTGTGTGATGCCTTTAAACTTAGTGTGTTTTTCTCACTCTGGTTCACCAGACTGATTCAGCATTTGTAATACTCGGGTATCCAGAGACGAGCTGGAGGTGTTCAGACGTATGATATCTAGTATTTATTCCATGTGTGATTGTATATGAGGATAAGTTATTATAACTGTCCAGATGTGTTGATGTACTCTGATGATTGTAAGTTTTATTTAAAGCTCCCAATAAAGATTTATTTTTATATTATATTTGTTCCGCTGCGATGTGAGACTCTGTGTCGTGTTGATTCTTCTTCTTCTATTCTAATATTTCTTTCTTTCCTATCTCACTGTCTAATTTCTTCCTACTAACTATCTGTGTTTGCGATACTTGAGTTCTGACAAGTAATACAGGATTTATGTATTATTGTCAGAATTCGGGCGTCGAATTCTTGGGGTCGTTACACTTCCTCTCCTTTTGCATTTACAAAGTTGCTGAAAAATTGTCTAAATTACTTTGTCCAATTTTTCCATACATCATGTTTTTGCTTATCCTTTTTCCCTCAATCATCCCTGTAAATGGTGAAAATATTCAATGAAGAGGTCTTTTTAAATGGGATGACTTGCTAATAACTTCTACATTTATACTCATTTAATTTTGCTAACTTCTTTTACGCTCAAATTATTTTCTTAACTATGTAGGGACATATTGATTGAATTGGAGAGGTTTTTAAAGTGTTGTGACTATCTGAGATAATCATTACTCAATTGTATGCTATTTGAAGTTTTGATCATTTGTAAAAATTAAATTTTATTTCTTTTTGTACTTTTATATGGATGGATAATTTAGTTCGGTGTCCTCATTAGCAAATTACATAAAAATATAAGAAGCCAACTAACTATTCATCTTCTTATGTCATGTTAAAGCTTTTTCTCCCTTTAGCAATGATGTAGCAATATTTAACAAATTTAAAATTTTAATGTGCTGCAGAGTGGATATCCTTACAAATTTGTAGTGGTTTAACCCTTAATATAATTAACCATTGTCGTTTTTCGGGAAGAAGAAATAATATAATATTTCCTTATATATGGTTTTTCTTTATCTCATCTAATGTTCAAAAGCAAAATCCACTTCTTACTCTGTTCGACACGTGTATAACCATTGCACCCATCTGTTTTACAATTTGGCTCCTACGTATTTATTTATTCAAAAATGCTACTTTGACAAAAAAAGTTTTTGTCAAAAAATACACCAGAGACAAAAAAAATAGGAGGTCCACCCCTTGAATTACACAAATACCACTTTGAATTCAATGCTAAACCCCTTGAATTTCGGATTTACCCCTATTTCTTAGTTTTTGACAAAAACTTTTTCGGGTATTCTCGCATAACTCTTGTTCATTTATCTCTCCTAGATTTGGAGAAAACGGTTATTTATGGACTTCAAAATACTCCCATCCAATAAAACGTATAACTTCTCAAATGATGTTTCGATTCCAGTCGTTGAAATAACCATGCCAAGTTTAATCCATATGTCGATTCCACTGATTAATGGGTAATGTCTATAACTCTTTCATTACACTCGTGATCTCTTCTCAATCATTTAACATTTACTTTATTCACAGCTCAATTGGTGGTTGTTAAACTAAAATAATATTAAATTACGATGAATTTTTATTTTCAGGTTGGGCTATTGCAAAATTTGAATTTACTTAGAATAACAAATTAGTATTAATGTACCGCAACTAATAGAACTTCAAAACATTGTATTTAGTCTAACTAGGTTAGTCCCGTGCAAATGCATGGCTGAAAAAAAAAATTTATACTTATATTTTTAGAAATACACATATAAAGAATTGTAAGTGAATGATTACATGCTAATGCATCAATAATAAAAATTATTATTGTGAAGTTATAATGTATTAGCTTTCAAATATTTATTTTCAATAATGATTTAAATTGATGGTAAAAAGTTTTTTCATGCATTCGACATGTGATGTAACATGAGCAAAAAATAAAAATCTTGCATATTGAAACATTCATCTTAAAAGTTTTTTCACAACGGCCAAAACTCTTATATATGCTCGTCTTCGTCATAAATTGAAACATTCATCTTAAATAGAAAATCTTGCATTATTCGATTCTTTATTTATCTAGTGGCATTTTAGAGGGAAAAGGAGCAATTTTGGAGGGAAAAGTGTTATGCATGCAATATCATCTGAAAGTAAGTGGTGTATGATGGTTTGAAGAAAGATAAAAATGTTGTTTGTTTTTCGGCAATTAATACTTCTAATATGAAACAAATGTACCATATACTGGTGATGTGAACATCAAAAACAATATTAATCCCATTTACTTCATTACAAAATAAGTACTTATTTCATAAGACCTTTATCTAAGTACTATTATTCTAGTATATTTACAAAATACATTACATGAATAGAAAATCTTCCAGTAATTGCCCTTCTGTAGAGACTTAGTAACACACCTATTTGATAATGTACCTAGATCAGTTAACCAACCGAGTGGTAACATGTATAGATCAGGCCATGATTTTCTATGCAAACATGGAGCCCCAATTTTACTTGCAACAGCAAAATCCCTGATTCACAGGCAAGTAAAAATATTATTATTAATTTTTAAAAATCAAACTAACAGAGGCCAAAAAAAGGTACACGATCTTAAAAAGCAGAAAAATGCAAGAGAAAAGAATAGGAAACTATATCAGAGAAGGAAAACAGATAGCTTTATGACTATTCTCTCTTGCCATTTTAGCATTTTATACAATTAACATGATTACAACAACAAAATTTCATAAGAGAATGAATTCATAGAAAATGAGTAAATTAAGGATTCTACCTGGCCACATTGAAATGAGCCGCCACATCATCCCGTTTATCTCAATCATCACCAATTACTCTATACATATCCACATGTTGATGCCATTAGCCAATGATGGAGTGGAGGTTGTTCGAGGTGAAAGTGACAAAATTATGAGGCGGTTCAGTCATTGTAGAATCTGCATTTGTATCATGATTTAGTTAGACACAAACGGAGTTTGGCTTCATTTTCAATTTTCTGATTGAAAAAAATAAGACTACCCAGGTTTGCCAGGTCAGGATCAGTTCTAACCCTCTGTTATATGCAACGTAATGATAACAATTAAGTCTATAATTACATGGTAAACAAAGTGATTTTGCAGTTTGTATCATATCATACCTTGTAATCTTCATATCCTGCATGCATTGCATCTTCCAGTGCAGAAAGACCTGCTTGAACCTGCACGAAAGAAAGGAAAAATAATGAAAGTAAGAAAAACTTTGAAAAAACACCACATATATTTATATTTCAGCATAATTCAATAAAAAACATAATGTTAAAAACTGAAATAAATAACAATAATCATACATTTGGAAGTACTAAGACATTCACTTTCTCATACTCTCATGGGATGCCCATGTAGAATTATAATAAAACAAATAGTTTTTGTAGGTGTTTGAAACAAATAGATATCGAGACAGTAGGGACAAAACTATTGTTGATAACTGAAAAAATTTCAGAGGTTGGGCTACCACAATTTTCAGTCAAAACGGTATATCAAATAAGGGATAAAGAAGCTGCATCAGTCAAGTACATTATTCCAAATTACATTTTCCGAAAAAACAAATTTTCAACTGAAGTTGAAAATGGAAATCTATGAACCTAATAAGCATATAGGAAAGAATATAGAAGCCGAAGAAGCTGAGTTAAAAGTAGCAATAACCATTTTTTTTAAATGAATAGGCAATAAAGATAACCAATGCAAGAATTGAAAACTAATTTTTTTTAATTATTATTCCGAAAGTATGTCTATTTCATCGCAATATTCGTATACTTCCCAGATATCTAATGATATTCTACAGACATTATAAAAACAAAGCTTAAATTTCCATGTGCATAACCATGTCAGCATATCAGGGAGTTCTTAATGAGAACGACATTGCATTAATGCTGGCCCCAGATGACATTGCAATGTTGAAATATGCAAAAAATTCTAGATGTAAAGCATCAGTTTAAATCATTAATTTACAGATCATATTTTGTAATTTTTACAGTATTATGGTTCATTCTAATTTTTTTACTGTTCCAAGTTAAAAACTGAGCTAAAACCTTATGTCACATACATAAAGGCATATGTATATCCTTTCAATTTTAAGTATAACACTAAATAAATTGCACAATAAAATTAGATCATCATTATTTTTCATGAACCTGAAGTTCATAAAGAAAAATATTGTTTCATTATGTGACTATAAAGGCCAAGTTCGATATGTTCCTGAAATAAATTACCATTGCCATGCAAAGCTAAAATTGAAAGAATTGATTGTGAAAATAATGTAAATGATACCAATATGGAAGAAAGACTAAGTTCTTATGTCAGTATTGAAATTCCAGCCATTATTCTGCTTTTATTGGATTTCCATGTTGATTAACACCTGCAAAAACAATTATAAGTATGAATTTACATGTGAAAATTGTTATAAACAGAATGATACAGAAATATAAATATTACTTAATAAAAAAAATAACATGTGAACTTTCAAAAGACGCTAATTCAGTGGCTTTATAATGTGGCGATGCCAAGCTTTAAGTGGACAAGCTTCAACGTATAAACATGTATGGTTGTTTGACGAACTGCTCTATAATATATAAAATGACTTCTCAACCATGTATAAACATGTACGCATGCAGAAAATGAATGTCAAAATCAACTAAATTCAGAATACAATTTTTCATTTTAACTCAGCATTTATTTCATTTCCTAAACAATGCAATGGTATGTTGTTGTCATTCCCATTTAATGAGCAATCTACAGAGATTGATGAAAGTATATTAAGGAGTAACATGCATATAAATCCTTTTGCAAGTTCTACCAAAAATATGCAACTGCTAAATTCTTTTTTTGGTTGCTGTACAATAATAATGGGGATTAAGTGCATATATGAGCTGCAAAATAAAATTAAAAAAGTCAAAAATATTTCCAAGTGTAATGAGATAAGGTGTGGTAATTTAATAAGGTATACATAATATGATAATATGCGATATGAGCTTAAAAAATGGTCATGGTATCCATACAGAACATATAATGTACAATTTCAAAAAGTAAACCACATGAAGCTATAAATAAACCTTAACTTAAAGCTTACTGATAATAAATAGTAAAATTTGTATCACTTAAAAACTGTCCTATTTAGCTAAGAAAGAAGAGAAAAGAATTATGCATTTTTCTCATTAAGATGAGCTCATTAATCACCATCTTTGTCTTTTCCTTTTTTTAAATAGAATATTATCCCAATGCTACACTGTGCTTGGAAATGCCTGTAAAAGATGACATATAAGAAAGGAAATGAATATAAACTACTTTTTTTCTACCAAAATTAGCATTCTATCAGTATTTATTTATTTCCTTTTATATTATAGTCAGTGGCATCATTGTGTTGAGAAAATGTTGGAGTTGTTTCAATACTAATCACTTTTCATAATCCATCAGAAAACGACCTTTGTTTAAACCGTAGAAAAATCAACTAATCGACTTAAAATGGAGCATTTGAATTTGTTTTTTATTAAAAGGCTTAAATTATTTCAATTAATATTCATTTCTTTATAACCCTTGTCTTTTAATATGGAAATATTTTACAATCCATGGTAGAATTTTTTGGAGAAAGTTTAACAATGTTCAAAGTGTCATGGACACGAAGGTAAATGGTCACTTACACGGATCCGTTCATGACGTGATTCTGGTTAGAAAAAAATGTTTTCCCAACATGAATTGAACAAATATAGAAATTCTAATCAAAATTGAAATCCAAAAACACATCCTAAATTTGAGCAATAGTAATGAAATATCCATTATATGCCTTTTAAAGAGGACCACTCTTTAATCAATAAATATTTGACCAAAATTCAACTTTACACCTGAATCACATAGACAACCAACTTCATGCTTAAACTGAACTGAGTCCAACGAATTAAATACACAGATAAACTATTTACTTTAAATCAAAACAGATTCGGTAGCATAATATAAAAATCAATGTTCTCTAAAAATATTACCTTTCTCTTCTTCTGATTTTAGCTGATCACCATCTTCTTTCAAATAATCACTTTGCATTTTCTCAACTGATTTCTTCTCAGTCTCTACTTCCAACTTTTCAGCTTCAACAACTAAAAAAAATGCAGCTCAAATTAATTTAAAACTCAACCTCAATCAAAATCCGACCTACAAAAAACAAAATAAATTTATGAAAAAGTTTCCGACCAATTTCCTCATCTTCTTTACTCAAAGGACACATATTAATTCCTTTAACCTTCCTTGTGCTTCTTCTCACTTCAATACTCACCATTTCACTACCACCACTTTCTTCAGTGTCTGCCTACTTCTTCTTCTAGTAGTTGTTCACACAATAACCTTGCTTTCCTCTTTCTTGCTCGTTCTTCGCCTAGTATTCACCAAACTCAGAGCCTCACTCACCTCCTTCTCTTCGTCGTCCATTACAGGTGGCTTTGCGCTCACTCGCCTAGATCGAGGTAGCGGACTTGCTGCTTGATCCACAACTTTAGACTTGTGTACAGATGACCTCTAATTTGTCTTTGGAGATTGGACCATCACCAAGTCCAGTATCTCAGATAATCCTTCAACCTGTAAATTCTTTGACAACAAAAAAGAAAAAATAATATTTTTCAGCAGAAGTGATAAAGAAACGCATAGATTGAGGAGCTTGTAGAGCATTAGAGCATCACCCACGGAAAAATTTGTGGTGTTTGCAGGAATGTAGTTCCTCTTGCAAAGACCTTCGAGGTCTTTTCGTGAAAGAGCGTGGAAATCCATTGATTGATTTTGTATTTGAGGGGAAGACTGGACATTTCTTCAATTTAGGGTTAGAGTGTGGAATTAAAGAAGATGATCAGAAAATAGGATAATGGAAGCAAGTAGAATTAAAGAATATATGAGAAAAGCTAGGTACTAAGGAGATAGAAATGGCCATTCGTGTATATTTCAGTAATAATTATGGTTAAAAAAAAGATGCTCATCGGTTCTTCAGAAAACTCTGTAGTCTTCTGGCCTCTGAAATGTATCAAAGTAATAATAGCTTTTATTAGAGAGAACTGTGTAGAAGATGGCATTGGGAAGTGAGATTTATTTTTCAACTATTGTCATAGCCTTGGAAATCAACCCAGTAATAATTACACGTTGGAAACTAAACCCGGTATAATTAATTTAATATAATTCGGTGTGTTTTTTATTATTATTTTTGGAGGAAGATCTGAGTGTCATAAGGGAACTGGAGGGATTTTTTATTTATTTAGTAGCATTGTGGAGGGAAAATGGACAACTTTGGAGGGAAAAGTGGAGGGAAAATGGACAGTTTTGGAGGGAAAATGGCCTTGCTTTAGTATTATGTAAGATGTAACACCACTATTGTTTCTAATAACTTCTTATTTATATCAGTATAAAGGCTAATTCAACCTTTAAGAAAGCTATTAACCATAGAAGTAAAAGCTGTGAAGTAATAATTGTAGGATTGTCACATAAGATATATTCTCCATTTTATTTTTTTCATTACCACTATTAAGCCTCTTATTTCTAAACCATATACATTATTGATCTGTTGCACACGTAATGGTTATTACTATTTTTTTTTTCAAACAAAAAATGTGTGATCTTCTATAAAGAAGAGAGAACACATATATAATAAAAACAATAAAAATACAATAAGTAATGGTTATTACCGTTATCACTCTTCATCACTCTTTTGGATGATGTTGTAGAAAAAGCTATATACAAAGTTACAATAGTACTGCTAATAGCTAAACCTAATACTACTATCTCTACAGATTTTAAATTGACAAGTTTGAACAACTTGATTTGCCTCTGTAATCTCATGCACAATTATGTCAAACTGATATATTTTCCCAACTTTGAAGAATCGCAAGATGTTATTATTATAATTTCCAGAAAACATAGTTATTAGCATGGAAAGTGAGTTTCATAGAGATAGAATGATCATTTAAGTGTAGTGTTCGATAATGATTTCTGTGCTATTTTTGTATTATTCAATATAATAAAATATTTACCAGGATGATACTAATGTACGTTCGTAAAATGGAGATGTTATCCATCTGTGTAAGTCATGGATGAATACAAATCGGTATAAAATATGTTGATATTGCATGTACAGAGCTATATTTGTAATCTCTTTTTCTATAAATGATCTCACTTATCTTCCAGTTGCATTTTCTAGATGTAAAGCTGAAAATTGACATTAGTGTTTTTTTATTCTTTTAAGTTAGGAATTTCTCTTGATAATATGGTAGAGCATTGGATATTGCACAAAGCAATATTCAGTGTTAATGTGACTAAAGTTTGAACATAGCTACTACTAATGAGTGATGAGAATTGATGTATAAAGTTTTTGCATGCTTCATAAGTACTGATAATTCTAATTATAGCTCAGAAACGAGGAAAATGATTTATCCCTACAAAAATAAATGTAGCCAACAGTGAGAAGAAAGCTCCAACCTTTCAATGTTCTCAAGCATCTCTTTAGTTTCAATGTACTTGGAAATGTTAATAATTAATTTTTTATAATAACTTGAGTCCCAATAAACTCTATTGTGATTAAATGCTTCAATGATTAACTATAAATGCCTATATCAGCAAAATCAGGATAATCATGTGCAATATCCATAAGCTCATATCTTAATTTAGTCCATAAATATATATATATATATATATATGTATATGCCACATTATTTCATAGTGCAATATACCCTAAACTTAGTGCATCCTACAATATCTATGAGTGCTTTTCATCATAGATCAAAAATGAAAAGTTCAAGTATAGTAAATTTCACATTGTTATGATTTTTCTTAATGGACATCCTTATCACGTGCATGTGATTCTCCAGTATACTATCAAATCAATGGAAAGTACACCCCCGGGTTCAAAAGGGCATACATGCTCTACCCTGATCAACATTTACGCAAATGCTCTAAACATAACTCAAATCAATTACATTATTTAGAGAGTGATGAAAATATCATGGTAATTCAAACTAAAGATATGATACACATACTTCAAAAATGAGTTTGTTTAAGAAATTTGTTGTGGTTAATTTTACAATTTTAATAAAGGACTTTTTACAATGTTAGGCTTGTTCCAGAATTGTATAACGCAAACAGACTTGTTTTGAAAGTAATTACAGGAATAGACCTGTTTTGTATTAACGAAGGCGCGTTTTGGAAACTCGCCCAACGGCGCGTTCTGGAAACTCGCCTGTACACTTTTGTTTTAAACTCCATAGCGACTTTCTTGAAATTTGATTTGGACATAACTCGATTTTTATAATTTGAAATTCCCATTTTTCTGTTTCAGTACTGAAATATAGTTCTATAGATTCGATCGTATTTTGTTTCAATGAAAACCGACGTATAACGATTCCTATATATTCGAATGTAGGTGTAAACGTTAAACTCTGAACTACCACGACATTTAATTAGTATATATAACTTAACCAAACAACGTAAAACCAATACCAAATTATAATATTCAAATACAAGAGAGATACATAGTCGGGTTAAGGACAGATAAGTTCGAAACATAAGAAATACAGATACACGAAATGGAACACACTGACATCGCATCATCAAACAAACATCTCCAGTTTAGGCTGCTGAAGTACACTGCTTTCTGTTATGGCCTAGCGATCCACATTTGCTGCACCTATTTGTTTTGGGTGTTTGATGCTCGTCCATAACATTTTTGAACCTCATTTATTTGGGTCGTCCAGCTAGTCTTTTGATAGTCGGAGGCAGTATTCGTGGACCGTTGTACGGGTCCCAATATTTCTTATCGCGTATAGGATTAAACTCTGGGTCGTATGTAGCTCTATAATTTTCGACGGAGTACCATTCACTAGCAAAATCGTGATGTGCTAAATTACTACCAAAATCCTGTGCTGAACAAGTCGCCATCACATGAGCACATGGTATCTTCTACAGAAGTGGGATTCTGCATGTACAGGTGACAGCAGAACCATCAATCACAACATCATATTCATCGCCGTAACTGTTAATCACTTGCCATTTATATCGACTAAATCGAACAAGCCTACAATGCCGTGCTTCAAAAGAACGAGCTTCAATTTTAGCTTCCCATTTTGGAGTAAGTTTCGAATTCAGACCCGCCCCTTTTTCTCGTCTCTTATAGAAATACTCAACTGATCGAAAGAACGTTCTTGCAACCAACGCCTTTATAGGCAAGGATCTGGCGCCTTATAGTACGCCATTAAAACTTTCAGATCCGTTGGTCGTCATAATATGGAAGCGGTCGTCGTCATCTTTGCAAAGAGCCCAGTTTTCTTCGCAATTTCCTAGGCTTCGTTCAATCCAGTCATGTGCCTCCGGCTTAGTTGTCTTGATCTCTTCTCTAAGTTTATTGTATTCAATCACTTCTGAAGCACATGCAGCAGCATAAAATAAGCCTACAAGTCGCTTGTCTCGATGACCTGTAGCTTGAAAATTTGCTTTAAGATGCCTTGCATAGAACCTATGTTTGTGCGGTTGGTGCCATTTATCCTGCAAAGCGCTTGGAATCCCTTTCATTCTATCAGATATAAATATAATGTGTCGATTTTGTACGCTATAAATGAACTCACGCATGCATGAAAAGAACCAGGCCCAACTATCATATGATTCGGACTCGACCACCCCATAAGCTAATGGGTAAAGGCAGTCGTCCGCATCTATAGCGGTAGCAACAAGCAGTATTCCTTTGTACTTACCGTAGAAATGTGTCCCGTCAATGGAGAGCACTTGACGACAGTGTACAAACCCGGAAATGGAAGGAACAAATGCCCAAAAAGCATGATGAAATACCCTATACTCATCGTGTACTATATGTCCTACTGAACCTGGATTGCGTCTTTTTATTTCCTCAAAATACTGAGGCAAATACGAATACGATTCGGCCCAGTCACCGTATACTTTTTCCAAAGCTTTATTCAACGTTCGCCAAGCTTTCATGTAACTGATTTTGATGAAAAGGTGCTCATCAACAAGCACTTGCACAGTCCCAGCTGAGATATCCAAGTAGGCCTTCACAAAAGCCATGATTTCGGATACAAGAAATGCAGAAGTGGCTTGCTTGTGGTTTGAATTAATCGTAGGGTTGACACAGTTATGTTCATGAGGCAACTTTCGGATTTCCCACAATCCGTTTTGTGATTTCTTGGACACTATAGCATGTATTCGCCATGGACAAGTACCATCAACACTACATACAGCGGTATATATTGTTTTATTCGACTAGATTGGCTTGTATGAAACACCGTGCAGAATAGACCATTCCGTAAGTTGGTTGTGAAACTCTACCTTGCTTCGGAATACCATCCCAACAGCAAAACCATTTTGTACGCAGCAAGCCGAGATTTTTTTTCCAGAAAACTCTAAATTACCCACTATGCATCTGGCCATCATTTGCGGCGTGCAGAGATCATCGTCCAGGTACTTCCATTTGAGGCTCATCACCATCTTCTTCGGGATCTACTGTGTTTGTATCATAGTCATAGTTCAACGGTTCATTGTTGACTCCGGTCCAGCATGTATCATCAACTGTTGTCATGGCAACCGCCATGCTGTCAATATGTTCGGCCTGTTATGAAGGACCTGCACCCCATTCTTCTTCGGCTTCTACAGTCAACCTATTAATAAATGCATTTCAGTTAGATCTTACATTTCAATGAGTAATTATAAAACTAACTTGATGTGGAACACATACCTTTGGCTCATATCTAACAATTCTGACTGATCAATCTGTTGTTCTTCTTGTTGTTGTTGTTGCTGCTGTTGCTGCTGCTCAGCCACATTTGGTGGACAATACAGATTGGTGTATAAAGGAGAACTAAAGTTGATTGATGGATCATGAGTTTGCAACATTTCTGTGAAATATCTGAAACTGCTACTCACTATAGGCGGTGTGATTATTTCTTCCACGACATCTTCCACGATTTCTTTTGCTGTTTTTCCAACAAAAAACTCAAACGAATTCTTCACAGTGGAAAACATTACTTGTACATCTTCATCGTCTGAAAGTGCTACGGGTCTCGACCCCGATTCAGTAGGCCAGTTGACCGACAACTCGATATCATATTCGAGAGGGTTAATTCTGGTTGCTTGGAAAACTGTGTCTTTCAAAGCACCAAGCATGCAACCCCTTCGAACTCTCCCTGGTTTGCATAATCCTCCCACATATCTTCCATTTTGGTGCCCATCCACGACCAACTCACCGTCGTAGTGGATAAGTGCAGTAATAAAAGGAGGCGCCATTGTTGACTGTGCTTATTTTTCTTAAAGTTATTTGAAGACAAGATTGAAGTGTATGAGAAATAATGTGATGAAGAGCTATGAAATAGGGAAATCAACTAAGCAACGTCACCATCAAATCAACTTTATTCAACTCAGTGTGCGATCGTTGTCAAGTCAGAATTGACAGAGCTTTAATCATGTCACCCAATTTAAAATAAAGCAGAATCAGAATCAATTGTCCTATGCTCGTACTGATCACACAAAACAAGCCACGGCTTTATCACAATGGACAAATTTACCCGTGTCTAGTCAAATCACCTGATTTGCGGCAGATCGTACTGTACAGAAACAGACTGACCTAGCTTTAATTTTTGGCAGCGAGTTGTCAATTCTTATTTATGTCATAATGTACACTGTACAAACCAACAAAATACAAAGCTTTAATTCAAACTTCAAAAGCATAAAATAATTCATTAGAAAAACACAAACATACAATAATTCGTGTTGACCTTTCAACTCCTACAAACACACAAATAATAATTCAAACTAAACTTCAGAAACATACAACGACAACGGATAATAAAATAATTCAAACTAATCTTCAGAAACCTACAACGACGACGGCTAATAGAAAAACTTCGACGACCAATGTTTTCGTCATCATCACAGACCACAACTTCAGCCATATATCCATAGTGGCAGCAAACTGGGAACGAGTTAACCTCTTGCTCAACCATTGTTTGAGAAGTCATTTTGAAAATATACGGAGCTGTGAAGATGTGGTTGAGTATGAATCCGAATTATGAGAAGACTGGTGAGTATATATAAAGTTTTGAAATTACCCCAAATACACAGGTGCGTTTTGAAAACGCGCACAAAGGCGAGTTTTGAAAACTCGCCCATATCTCTCGCCTGACAAAACATGTCTATATTTGTTATTATTTTTTAAACATGGATAATCATGTAATACAATTTCAAAACAAGCCTAACATTGTAAAAAGTCCTTTAATAAATGAGTTGGATTCATTTACACAGCAGTTATAACGACAAATCAAGATAGAGGAGGACGTCAAATGACATATACTCTATCATTGTTTACTTATATACTTTCTCATATCAAGATTGAGGAGGACGTCAAATAACTTATATAGTTATTGTAGTCAATGTTTACTTATATACGTTATCATATCTCTGAAGCTTAGAAATAAGTTAAACTTATACAGGGTGCGTTTGATTTTGAACGGGAAGGGGCATTTGAAGGGTAATTGTTGGGAACGGAGAATTTGTTCTTTTTACGAAAGGGACATTTTGGAAGGGGAAGAGTTATTATTTTATTGTTTTTGTATATATTATTTTTAATTGTTTGTGTGTGTTTATTGTTGAAAAGAATAGTAGAACGCAGAATATAAATTGCAGAAATACAAATTGCAGAACTGAAATTGCAGAATCCAAAAGCCAGTACAACGCCATTTAAAAAAAAACATCACTGCAACACAAGCATAAAAGAAAACAACACAACACAATCACAAACCACAACACAATCAGAAAATAAAACAACACAACTACAACACCCACATAAAAGAAAACATCACATCTGTCCAGCTCTCGGCTTTGTAACAAAATGAATAACATAACCCCTAAGTTGTGTGGGCTTTTCAGACAGAGAATAAAATGGGAAGTGGCCCAATCTGTCATGTGTTGACAGAATAACCGCCACCTCCCAATCCTGATAGTCATCATCCTCACGGCGTACAGGCATGCATAAATCTATAAGCTCGTCTCGGTCCATGTGCGAAGGAGCTGAACGAGAAGGACCAGCACCAGACCTAACCGGCCTACGAGTCGGATGACTCAAGATCTCCGCTTTATCGCCACGAATGATATCGCCAAAGAGCTGAGCCTCTTGCAGATGAACTGGTGGAGCATCCGGAATTGCGTACTGACATCTGTCGATCGGTACACATGCATCCTGCAAACATGGAGTCCAACTCCCTGAATCGTGCCGGAGACCCACTCTTGAACTTGCGCATCGGTATAGGCACCGTTGCCCACCAATCATCTGTTCCTGTGACGTTATCCAATTGCTCATCCCATCCCCCTCCACCAAACTTTAGCAGTCTGTTCCATGGAGCCCGGTCTCTTTTCATGTTATCAAACTTGTTCTTCATTTGACCAGCATTGTAGTCCAACCCGGTCCGCTCATTGAACGCCTGTGCGATCACCTAGTACCATCCTCTAACATTATGTGCACGGGAACTGAGAAGTTGCATACACACATCGATGAAAGCGTTCGTCGTATCGTTGTTCCATTCGGCAATGGAACGAGTTGGCGAAAGATAACTTGCGGCCATTCTGGAAAAAAAAACCAAAAAGATACAAATATATATGGAAGTAAAAAAGCTAAAAATTACAACTATAAAAGCAAAAACCTGAAAAGATCGGTGAGTAGACGGTGATTGGAGCTTTTATTTTCGGGTTGTGGCTGTTTTTGGTGATGGAAGGGGGAATGAGGGGGCCAAATATATAGATGAAGGGGAAGGAATCGGCTGTGCTGGAAATTTTGTCGCATCCAACGTGCGTCCGACACGTCGGATGCTAAAGGCACCTTTTCATCTGTTCGTCTTGAAGGGACAAAAGTGTTGGTCCCACTGTGGACGCGTCCCTATTTCGCGTATTTTTCCGAGATGAACGCAATGGCACAGCCCGTTCCCCTTGATTTAGATTTTAACATTTAATTCTGCCTTGATTTACGTTATAACATGTTATTCAAAATACGGGTTGTTACATTCTCCCCACCTTAAAGGATTTCGTCCCCGAAATCTTCAAGTTAGGAAGAACGTATCCTATCATCCATCATCCATCTACTCAAAACATCATCCACGAGCAGTCATTGTCCTTAAAAGATTCTAAATGTTGTAAGATCATATGCGAAAGGTGTGTGTATATGTACTTATCTAATGTAAATGATCAGGCCTGAGTGATCTTCTAAATGCAAAATATGTTTAGTGCCATGTATCCAACATGTATGCAAATAGTCCTAGTCATATAAACACTATATGTGTGCACAACCATTCATCCACATGCAACATCCACATGATAACATTTCATCTATAAACAAGTACAATTACTCGTGCATATGCAATATGAAATGTGACTGAATCGACCTAGTGTCTAATGTGTACTCAATCATCCACGAGCAACCACTTGCAACCACTGGCAACCATATCAATCATAACATGTTTCAAATACATGTTTACATCCATAGGGTTCTACCTAAGGTCCTCAAGATAGGATTGAGAAGATAAACAAGATAAACACCTTATGGGGTTTGCAACTGAACTAAGATCGAAAACAGAACCGAGAGGATATTCATAAAAGATAGCCTACAAGTAAGTTCTACAGAAAACAGGGATCAAGGATATACTCTTAAAAAGAGATATCATGCGCGTATCTAGTTTTCAACCTTCTGAGTCGCATTCCCTTGAGCTTAGTTCCATTGTGCTTTGACCATCTTTTAACTTCATGATTTCGTAGCTTCTTATTTCCTGTTTCCATAATATGAGTTGGAACTCATTTTGTTGTCGCCTCTCGTTCCACTTTCACTTATTCTTCTTCTAGTATACTTGATTCAAACATGACTGCGTACTCATGATTCCATGCGAGCTCTCCAAAATTCACTAGTGAATCTTGGATCTCGTTTACATACTATACGGTATTCCACGCAGAAGAACGTTCTCTTGAAAGTAAACAGATGCCAACCAGGTTACTATGTGTGCTTACTAGGGTGATTTTTATAACTTATGCATAAGTGAAATGAACCATCCGTCTTATTGGAAAACACCACTCGATCGGGTTTCAAATTTCCAATAAAGGCATCAAGGGATTCTAGGTAACTAATCATGACAGAACCCAAAAGGTTACACGAGACTTCGAGGGTATTACCAAGGCTAGTCGAGAATCTAACTACCCTCCTATCAAACCGAGGGTGGCACCCCTTACTGGATAACCACTTCATCCCTAGAATCCATCCATGGCCCAAAACATGAGCATTACTTCCAAACTCAACTCTTGGCATAGACATTCTCAAATCCAAACAAGTCGGGAATAAATGGACTGATTCTCCAAGAAGATTTGAGACAAAATGGGATCCTCTACTACGCTAGTACTTAAGGTGCAGAGACTCAACTATCGAAGCGGACTTAAATGATGTGGTGATCAAAACAAAGTCTTGGCGGGATGATAGAAAAGAATAACTAAACCTTCAACAAGAATGTTACCATCTTTCTCAGGTACGCTAGTGAGGGTATGCAATCGCCTTCTCGATGATCTTGTCCTTGTTCCATAATACTTAACTATCCGTCCCGTTTTACAATACCAAAAATACTCTCTCGTCATGGGTTGAGCCCTACCAACAAGTTGCTTATCCTTAAGCCCATATCCTTTATCCTTGTTCTTACCATCCTTTTTTATAACGCGGCAACAGGTCTCTCGAGAACTACCTCCATCGCACGGAGAACACTTAGGTAGCTAGGGAAGGATTAGTCGCAGTTCAAACTACTGTGACTACAGATGGAGGAAAGAAAGGAAAAGAGATTCAATCAAGGAAACAAAGGATTGTGCTAATGGCCTTTGGGAAATAGCCTTTAAAAATAAAACCTTTTTGAAAAATGCTTCTCTGTAAACAGTTTGGAATGGTGTGGAAATTCTTGAATAAATCATCTCTTTGGAGCCATTGGATGGAAAAGAAATATTGTTATGGGAAAATATTTTAGAGTATGGGAATTGATAATAATACATCAAGCTCATGGAAGACAGTGATGAGATTAAGAACAAAGAGTAGCCAACTTTTTAATAAGATTATTGTAAATGGAGCATCGACTCTTCTCTGGTTCGAACCGTGGATAAACAATAAATGTCTTGTAGATTTACTGGGGCTTTCTAGATATCAACAGATTGGGAGACAAGAAGAGTATGTATCTTCTATTATATGTGATGGAAGATTGAATGCTCATCTTCATGCGGCCACAAGAGAAGTACAGCAGATGATTTCTTCTATTAGCTTAAATAACAACACAACAAAGGACTTTTATGAATGGCATGAAGATGGAAAAATTACATTTCACAAGGCTTGGAATTGAAGTAGGAAAAATTACCAGTAAAGCATTTTTATAAGGTAATTTGGCATGGAAAAAACTCGAAAAGAATGTCAATCATATCTTTTTTAGCAGTGCAAAATAAGCTGAATACCAAAGAAAGACTGATGAGGTTTAACATAGCTTCGAATGATATATGCTTGTTGTGTGGAAATGAAGTTGAAACTATTGGGCAATTTTTTTTTTCATGTGAATACTCTGGTTTTACATGGAAGGCAATATTACAAAATCTTGGTTTTGATGGGAATAACTGCGATTCATTAGAAGAGGAAGCAATAAGGAATGGTTAGCATGTGGGGCTTATACAGTTACAATCTATCAGATATGGCAGGAAAGAAATGCGAGACAATTCAATGATCGAAGAATATGTAAAGAAGTTAGATTAAAGATAATAGAAAGAGACGTGTTTTACTTAGTTAAAGACAATGGCACGAAGATGAAATTTCTGCAATGGAAGATGGATTTTTTGATGAAATGGGGCATTGAACTATTAGACACTGGTTAATGTTGTATATTGGTTCATATTTGTTTTGCTGTCTCTTTGATATTGAGGTTGGTAGTGAGCTAGTTATAGAGAGATGGTTATATGTTGTAATGACATTGAGTTGTTTGTTAATATATGGAGTATATAAGTGCTTTTTCCCTTATGTCGCACCCTTTTAGGTTGGGGGGGCATAAGGATTTGATGAGCATATATACAAAGTATATGATTGATAATTGCAATACAGTGTACCAATTTTCGTGTGTATATATATATATATATGTATGTATATATGCACACACACCGAAGTTCAATAACTCGGTTTCGATTTCGTTCATTTGAAATTTTAGTAGTTCCGCACGAATTCGGAAATTTTGGTTTTGATTTTTGTTTTGGTCCTCGTTTCAATTTTCTTAATAATTAAATAAATTATAACTATTAAATCAACCAAAAATTAAAAATTGGATTAAATTGCATTGAACTCTGATAACTAGTTTAAACTTAAAAATATAATTAAATTAAAACTTAACACTACACAACGCAGCCTGATGCTTCTAAAATTCAAGATAAAAAATTTCAGCTCATGCAACATAAATATAATTAAACACGAAATATTTAACCCAAGGGAAATTAGTTTAATTTCAATGTTAGGAAATATATGGCTAGCCAAATCCAATACTGCCAAATTTAACACAAGACTGAATATAATTATTTGTAGCCCAACACACACCAACAAACAAACGTAGCAAAGCGATTGTAACTAAGGAAAGTTTTGTCGTCTAAATTGTCTTCGGGTCTGTTGTTCAAGTTCGACGTCGAACAAATCCCAAGCGAAATCGAAAGGAAGAAAAAAAATTTAGAGGAAAAAGAAGGAAAACTTCATTGAGGATCTCGCTCGATGTTCATCGCCGCATGCTTCGAATTCGAAGTTGATCTTGCAAAAAATGAGAAGTTGATGTCGATCTTTCTCCACATAAGTTTTATTACAGTTTTGGTATTGAGTTTGATCTTTTTTTTTAAATATACGTCGAGCCAAAACTGAAATTTTGGATCAATTTCGGTTCGCTTGCCAACGACACCGGTATGACATCCCCGAAATCTCGGGGTATCGTCCAAAACCTGAAACCATGGTATATACATACACACGCTACACACACACGCAACAGCTATTACTCCATTATTTCCAAACAAGTTGGAGCCAGCTAGAAATGGATTGTGACACCCCACGTTCGTTAATGTCACTCACTAAGGGAATGCATTAAGTTCCGTGAAGTGTCATAGGTAATCAGACACATGATAATTACAAGATAGATATAAATAAGATAGCAGCGGAAATTTAGATTTTTATTTCAACATAAATTAAAATACCGTGGTCCACAATACCATAAGCCACAAAAAACATTACAATAAAATAACTTCTCTCTTGCATCATCAGAGTACATAATATAAAAACATAATTCACCAATTGAAAGTGTTAAGCCATAGTAGAGACAAGAACTTGAGCCATACTTTAGAAGTAGCTCCTAGCAAGGTGATATATGAATCCTGACTAAGCCTGGGTGTTTCCTCCCTGAGAACCTGGGGGGAGGGGGGAAACGGAAGAAAGAAGGAGAAACAAAAGGGCCAAACATAAAGTCTTGCAAGTCTAGTTACTTTTAGCCAGTAGTTAAATAAAAGTAACATGATAGGCATATAAAGTGGATAAGAGAGAGAGATCACTACATAAATGGAAGGTGTGACAAGGTAAGCAAGATAAGGTGTACATGGCTTACTAGTGATTACTCTGCACTGTTACTAGTATATCCAGAAAGAGATGATCCCTTCAACTATAAGGTGGTAGACTTAGGTGTACGTCCAAATGTATCCTAACTACTACCTTGATCGATAGACTCCCTAACCCTCGTAAATACCTTGTGCTGGCCCCATAGTCGGAGGTATCACTTCCTAAAGTGGCAACAACTTGTCGTAACAATGTGCACAACTATATTTATAGGTGTCATGGTCGTTTTATCCCCTTTTGCCCGACTCATGCACGCACATGGCCCAGTCGGTTTGCGCTGCCCACACCGTCCTCCACGTTTAGATCTCTTACAATCAATCAGTAAGCGTGCCCCTTCTCCACCTAGTATGAAGTACTTTATTTGATACCTACTCCGGGTTACTAACTGAAATGGGTCCCACACAATATGATGCAAGCTCTCCCCTTTGTCTTATATCCCCCACTTGGTTTTCACTGACTATGTATACCACTAGGTGTCTTTAATTACATAGCCTTGTTTTTGTCTATCGGTTATGCTTACCTACCGGTGTCTTTAATACATAACCCCTAATCTTCCAACTGGTTATGCTTACCTATAGGTGTCTTTGATTACACAACTCTATCACTTCTATAAGTTATGTTTACCCTGAAAGGCATCTTTAATTACATAACTTTATTACTTCCACCGATTATGTATACCACTAGGTGTCTTTAATTACATAACCTTATTATTTCCAGCGATTATGTATACCACTAGGTGTCTTTAATTACATAACCTTAACGGGTTAAGTTTTTTTTTGGCATGGCAAGCCGGATTTGTGGCCGTATCACTTTATTAGAAATGATGAAAGAAGTGAAGTTCTGCACAGACACAGAAACTTCATCTGGTTTGAAGTGCCATAACACTATACATAAAGCACAAGAGGGAAACAAAGAGTTTCATCTACTAACAAGGGCCACACAATTAATCCCCCACAAGGGTGGAATAACAGGATGAGTCACCATCACTACGTATAACATGGATATACTCAGAAAAGAGCACTGCAAGTCTAGGAACAAAGCACGAATTAGGACTGCGAAACTCACATTCCCAATCCCATGAAGAATCATGAAAGAGCGACTGGTTCTCCTCTCCAAGTCCACCTTCCCGAATGAGCTCAAAACTATCTCCAACAACCTGATATTCCAATCTTTGAGCATCCTCCACCAAGTCTGAAACATATTTGTAGTATTCATTTTCATGTGGATCATAGCTCATACCCGAAAATTTATGTACCTATGCGCGATCATTTGACATCCAACATATCGTCTCATCTTCTGATTCCTCATCTGATGTACCCACTTTTTCTTTCATCAAAGCTTCGTCACATACATTATCTTTGCCTTTCGATGCTTTATCGGTTCATGGTTCTGCTACAACTTGTTCATCTACAACCTTTTTCTTATGCACCAAAATACTTGGATGAGGCTTCAGAAGGGGAGCATGTTCCATTGAAGGACCAACAGAACAACAGGCGTCAAGAAGGTGACCAAAACACATACATTTAGTGCATATTTCTGGTTGCCAAGAGAATTGAATATCAACATAGAAATCATAGCCTTCAATTGTAACTTTGAGTTTCTTAGGTAATGGTTTATTCGGAGTTATTTCAATCAAGGCTTTCGCAAAAATGAGATTTTTCAGATTCTCCGTGTTCACATGAAAACATTTAAAGTTCCCTATTCTACTAGCTAACCAATTCAATCTTGGGAGAGTTTGTAGCATAAAAGGAATTCTAGTAAAAATAGTCCAAACAGGAATGGAAGTCACACGCTCTCTTGCTTTCTCCACCGCTGGTTAAGTTTGTGGGCCTATATGTGAATATTACCCATACCTTCTTTAGTACTTAACCCACCCCTCAGCCAGTTTACTTAACCCCCAACTTAAATTTAAGTTCATACAATCCCTATGGATTAACTTAGGTTAAGTAGTCCAATTCTTTACCATGTCCATTTATGGTTTCATAATGGGCCAGACCTCCCATATTAGGCTTACAACATGTGGATGCTGGATATGTCGGTCGGGTCCGGGTAGACTTATTCCACAGTTAGGCCTAATCTCGTGTCATAGCCCGATTCGTACTTACGTACTTAGACCTCCCACATTAGGTTTACCATTAGTGGCTGCTGGATATGCCGGTCGGGTTCGGGCAGACTTCTACCACTAATGCAACCTAACCTCGTGTCATAAGTACAATTACAATTCCTAATTTAATTACTAGACATTCCATTTTTAATTAATTAATCAATTAATTTATCCTTTCCTTTTATAGGTGCTAGTACCTATTTTACCCAATAATTTGAATTACATGTCCATAAATATTCATATTCAAATTATGTCATTTTAACCCTTTTCCTCCGTTTCTTAACTAGTGCCCTCACAAAATTGTCAACATGCCTAGGCTAGGCAATAGCCTAGTCATAAACGATAATAGGGAAAATAATGGGGATATAACTAAAATGATCATCTTGGCATAAACTAAACTTGTATGATAATAAGGTGAACATACATACTAGCATGGACATGAAATTGTATCATAACAAGGTGGACATAAGACTAATGAACTATGATGTCACAATATCTAAATTAGCAATTTAGATATCCAATCGGTTTAGATCTAACATGATAACATAAGGTGACAATTTAGATCACATAAAATAGATCTAACATGTTAACATAAGGTGACAATTTATATCACATAAAATAGATCTAACGTGAATCATAAGGTGACAATTTTAGATCACATAGAATAAATCTAACATGAATCATAAGATGACAATTTTAGATCACATAGAATGGATCTAACATGAATCATAACGTGACAATTTTAGATCACATAGAATGGATCTAACATGAATCATAAGGTGACAATTTTATATCACATAGAATAGATCTAACATGAATCATAAGGTAACTGTAACGACCCGCATTCTACGCATCGAAGGATCATAGAATATTTATTTCTTTCACATACGAAGTCGTATGGTCGTGTAACTTTAGGGAACGATTATTAGGGTAATTCCCCATGTTCATGATTTTTGCCGATTTTTATATGAACATTTTGCCCCTAGCTGATCTTGTTTCAGCCATAACTTTTGGTTGGAAAGGAATTTTGACCTGAAACCACTTCCATTAGATTCGGATGATGGTTTACCTTTCCGTAGAGTGGTCATGTGTGAAAAAAGGACTTACCGTTTGGGAAATATGGGTGAAATAAGGTTTAGAAGGTGAGAAACTGCTTAACCGGGCCAAATGAGGTGATTAGTGAATGGGCCCATAACCCATTCCGGGATTAGGGTTATGGGGAGGCTGAAATGAGTTAGGTTTTCATTTTATTTTAGTTTTTTAGCCGCCATTTACCTCTTAGAAACCCTAACAATGGCCTCTACCTTCTAATTTCACCCCAAATCGCTCTCTAATCAAGCATTAAGCTTAGCAACATCAAATCAAGGATAGATAGCACCATTTTAGAGTTAGAGCTGCTATTAGACATTGGTATTCGCCCAAATCAGAGGAGTTTCAGTTTTGAAAGTTTTAATTGTGGCAAAGGTGAGTGATTAGCCTTGTTTTTACACTAATTAAGGTTAATTAAGGTTAATTAGTGTTAATTAGCGAATTTAAACATGATTAAATTCAGGAAAAATATTTATAAATCTAGAAGTATTGTTTTAGGCCTCTGTTATAAATTTGGGTTAATTTGGTTAAGTTTTGCTAATCGTATCATTAGATTTGCTTAAACATGCTTAAGGGGAAAACAAGGGTTCTTGGGTATGTTTGATCCATTTCAATACATCAGATTGTTGTTTTGGTGTTTATGGTTGATTCCCTATGTTGCTATTACTATTTGGAATGCTTTGTGGTTGCTTAGTGAAGTTAGATTGCTCGAAAACGCCGTCGTATGGCGTAAAACAGTCGCTGGAAAAAATTGCAGGATATTTGTGTAGGAACAAGAACGGATCACCCCCTCTGACTCGACCTGACCGTGGAGAGCCATCACGACCCGAGCCCTCCATTCGTGAGATAGCCTCACAAGCCAAGTATGTCACCACGAGCTAACCTCCACGAGCTGCGAGCAGAGCCACGACTTGGAGTCACGATCTGAAGCGATGAAGGGGCCCGACCCGAACCCCATGGGTATCCACGACCCGATCCGGAGAGGAGATCACGACCCACCCACTCGTGAAGAAAGCCCGAACCGAACCCAGTGCGTGCACACGAATCGAACTGGAAGCCACGAACGGGGTCCTACGAACCAAAGCTCAGCTCGAACCTAAGGAAGGACGATCCGACCAGGGAGGTGCATCACGACCCGAACCAAATTGTGTGTCATGACTCGTACTAGATGTGCATGACGACCAAAACCCGAGATGAAAAGGTAGTCCAAGTGAGAAGTTATAGCTCAAGATCCAGATGGGAACCAACGAGTTAACTTCATGATTGGGCTTTGCTGCGGGACGTGTGCAAAGGCGTTATCGATACCTATAATTTTAGTTCACCACTGAGTGGCGGATTAGGGGCTTGTAGTGATAGTTATACGGGGTTGGACTCCGTCATGGTCCAAAGGATTAGATGAACAGAGTAATGGGTATCATATGCTTTACGCATTGAGTGAGAGATGTGAGTATGGTTGCTATGCTTGATTTGGTTGCTATCTCTATGACATGCACACACCCTCCCCCGTATCCTTTCACCATATGCTAATGTTACCTTAGAGTATTATACATTATGTTGTGCTGACTCTTTGGTTGCAGGTTCGGTATGGTTTAGTATACCTGTTATTGTTCTGTTTTGCTGCTTATCATTCATACCAGACTTTTGTCTGACCCAGAGTTTTATGTCTCTTCTTATTACTCTTGGTGCTCTTAAACGGGTAGACTGGAGACAGGTTAGCTGGTTGTGCACGAGTAGCTGTCCGGAGATGAGAAGGAGGCTTACACGTACTATTCTCTATATATTCTCCCTGTGTCGCTGCTGGTCACTACTTTGGGCATTAGAAGTGTACCTTTATTATTTTTCTTTAGACAGTTTTAGAAGTTGTAATAATGATGAAGTGGAACATGAGCTGTATTTGGATTTTCTGCTGCTACGATGTTTAGTTTTCAGCTTATGTACTGTCTCGCCTGTTTTATGTCAAAGTATGTTATTATTATATTTTATTTCATGTGCTGTGAGACATTCTACAGGTTCTTTGTTAGTCCACTGTTAAGTTTCCTTCCCTTTTCTTTGTTTGGCGACCGTCCCGTGCTTGTTGGACATTGGCACAGCGCATTTTCTTTGGAAATGTCGGCTGGCCTGTGGCAGGCCGTCACATTTGATATCAGAGCTCTAGGTTGTGTAGTTAACCTAGGGAAGACACCAAAGAGAGATAATACTTATATGAGAGCGCGTATTTGTGATATTTTGATTTTCAAAAGCTATATATATATACTATTATATATTTAAGGATGAAGTCGCACTTCACTAGCACCACTGAAGAGATGGTTAATCGTTTTCTCCTTACAGATTGAACAATGAGCCGATATACTAGGGATACTGGTAGAGGAGCTAATAATGGGAATGTTCCTGATATGAGGACGATGTTTACTACCTTCATGTGAGAGATGCTTAGGGATGCTCGGGGAGCAGTTTCTAATGCTGCTAACGGTGGTGGTGCAGTAGTGCAGGCGCCTAGGGCCGATTTCGCCAAGCTTAACAAGGATTATACTAGTCTTGGCGGGAAGCTATTCCACGGAATGGAGTTGGCTATGGATGTTCAAGATTGGTTGAATAGTTGTGAGCGCATCTTCGAGGACTTGGGAATCGATGATGCCATGAAGAGAAAGTTAGCATCGCGTCAGCTTCAAGGACGAGCTATGAATTGGTGGAATGCTATTAAAGCAGCTACTCCTGAAGATCAAATTACTTGGAATCAGTTTATGACTCGTTTTAGCAAAAAGTTTATTCTAGCTTCTCACGAATCTGAATTATTTAGGAAATTTTTGGATCTTAAGAAGAATGGTAGGGCAGTCTCGGAATATATTGCTGAGTTTGATATTTTATCGAAGTATGGATTGTCTCTTATCGACACTGCCGAGAAGAAGAACGAGAAGTTCATAACCGGCTTAGACGAGTACTTAGGGGAAAGGATGATAAACCACATCGATGAGACGTTCGAGTCTATAGTGGGGAAAGAATTGAGATCGAAGAGTCTTTACCCTAAGTCAAAGGCCGATGTTGCTATTGCATCTGCAGAGGAACCAATGCCGCAAGCAAGCGGTGGAGGTAAGAAGGAGTCTCAGAATAAGAGAAAACAAGATTAGACCAAGGGTGGCCAGAAAAAGAAGGACAAGAAAGACAAAGAGTGCTTTAGTTGTGGCAAGAAGGGCCACTATGCTAGAGATTGTCAGGAAAATCCTAGGGAAAGGAAGTGCTTCAATTGCAGCCAAGTGGGACATCACTAGGTAATTGCCCGCAACCCCCTAAAGAGAAGCAGATTGTGAAAGCATATGCTATCAACGTTGTTCCTTCTTCGTCGAATGCCCCCAAATGCGGCGGAGAAGGGAAAGGGCATCATTATTAGAGGTATGGTTTCTATTTATGATGTTTCTGTTCAAGTTTTGTTGATAGCGAGGCATCCTATTCCTTTATATCTAGTGACCTGGTAGATAAGTTGGGATTGGAACCTGAGATAGTCGATAGACCTTTAGTTGTGACGAACCTAATAGGTGGTTCGACTAGTCTTTGCATGATTTATTGTAATGTGGTCTTATGGAGTTATGGATGTATGTTTTCTTGTGATTGCTTAGTTGTTTTTCTAGTATCATCTCACGTAGATTGTCTGAATTCAGAAGAGATGTTCCTTGAGTGCTTGTTTGATATTGGTTTAGGCTTTTGGGGCTTGTGCTTAGGGAATGTCGAGTTCGACTAGGATGGTTTGCATGAGATATAAGTGGTTGTTGTGATTTCCATTGAATGATATCTCGGCTTACTCGAGGAGTCATGTGCAGCTGTGACATGATAAGACTATTCAATGGTATGGGCTGATGCGATTTAGACTCGATAGGATTATGAGATGATTCGAGTGAGACTCGAGAAAGATGCAAAGTAATGGATTGTTTAGGACCCGATGTTGATGTTCTTTTTGAAGGAATAGGATGTGTTCGTTGATCATGGAAGATGCAACGAAGGTTAAGACGATTCAAGTTGGACTTGAACTCGTAAAAGAAAATAGGTGTAAGTTGATCTTGGAGATGCAACGAATAGGGAGATGACTAACGCTGGATTAGAGTTTGTTGATTATGGATACTTAAGACTAGGTCTGAGTTTATGGGTAATAGATTGAATCGAGTTGGACTCGAGAAGGCTGTAAGGGAATGGATTTGCTCGAGTTGGACTCGAGAGAGCAACAAGATAATGGATAGACTTGGGTGGGACTCTAGTGTCTTAGGCGGACTAGAAGCAGGGGTATCTAAGGACGCCCGTTACCTTGGATCCGTTGGATGTGATCTAGTTATCCTTGGAGGATAAACATATGTTGGACTTACAGTAGTCCGTATGGAGGCGGGGCTTCCATTAGCCTTGGGATTGGTTGGACCAGTCAAGTAGGCATCGACGTATGTATGGAGGCGGGGCTTCCGTTAGCCTTGGGATTGGTTAGACCAGTCAAGTAGGTATCGACGTGTGTATGGCTTTAGCAGGTGATAGATAGGACATGTTTGATGGATGTTATGGTTGCTATGTTTGATCCTGTTTTATTCCCTTGAGTAGACTATCACCTGTAGGATTCTGGTAATAGAGAAGAAGAGATAACGGTATACACAGATGCTGTAACGGCCACGGATTTTGCCCGGACCCAATCGATAGCAAAATCGACCAAGACCATTCAAAACCCGAGCACGTTAACTCTGGGAATACAACAACATCAGAACAATAACAACAGACTTTTATAAACATCATAATAATGTTACATCAGAGTACAGAATATATCAGAGTACATTTAATAAAATTACAGCGGAAGATAAATTACAATAAATTAAATACAATACAGTGCAGCGGAAATAAAATAACTAAGGCAGCGGAAGACAACTATACACTGGACACAGCTTTAGCTTCAATCCAGAATCCTGCGCGAGATAAGGACCTGTAGACAAACTACTCGACTGCCCGTATGGAAAAGAGGGCACCCGAATTTGCAAAGTGAAACAAACTATGAGTCATTCATGGGACCGGTGTGAGAATTCTTAACTAATATAACTAATAGCAATAAGGCAAATCCAAGGACCACGCCGTTAACGCGGAACGGGTTTTATTCCAATGGATTGCCGGTGCATAAATTAAAGTAAATCGTTAAACAACGCAATGCTTTTTAGAAAAATGGAATCATCATAAGACTTGAGTCCCATCACACAATGCAACGCAAACCAGAGGATAGAGTTTTACCTTATGATGATTAAACATGCTTGGTACGATAAAAACGAATTTGATATTATTATTAGTGTATATATGTTTCAAAAACATTTTAAAGTAAATGTATCAATCCTAGGAAGCATAGCTACCATATACTATGCCTCCATACTAGTAATACAATCAAGTCCGTAGGGTCGTATTGGAAATTGGGTTTCCATCATGAGTCAAGGCTAGGAACGACCTCCTTACCAATTCGAGACACTCTAGCTAATGTCTCATGATTTCCCGCAGTGAACCCTTGGATCCTGCAGGGCCAGTCCACACATACGATTTTGCGGATTAGTTATTCCTGAACACACGTTTTCCGGTCCTATAGGACCTAATATCCGAGGCACCTCATTCCATCATCCACATAAGTAAAATGTCGGGCCGTGTAAAACCCAAACACCACTTCTAGCTAGAAAGAAACGTGCTGCTCTCCCTGCGTTCCCTTGCTCTGTTTTAGACTCAACCAGGGTGTGAGGCTCGCGAAGTCACGCTATACCCAAAGCTACGCCTAAACAGGCCGTGCTTTGATCATCAACCACAAGGCCTGCTTTTCAACAAAAGCCTTGATCATCTGCATCTTAGCATGCCACGTTGTCAATCCATACCGTACCATTAATTCCTACCAATATATAACTTCTAAGCTCGTACGTCTTAGAGAAGGGTGTTAAACAACAAATAGATATATATTTAGCAGAGATCAACGAATACCGTATAAAGGAATACAATGTCAAACATATAATCATTTTCAAGTCCGTTCTGGGTCTGAACGAAACCGGAGGCACCTTATACCTCGCATATCCGAACAATCAACAAGTAGTCTGGATGGCCACCATTGTAGCCCCTTCAAGGTAGCTACCCCAATCATGGGCGTCAATGGTAACTCATCCATTCGACGTGAAGATCGTCGGTCTTCAATCACCGTCTTCAACTCTACGACTTAGATCGACGAATAATCATTTGAAATGAGATTGAACTCGGACCTTTCAAATGATTCTTGCATATATATATATATATATATATATATATATCATTTCAAATCATTTCATATCGTTATTTGTATTTAATAACGATCTATCGCTACTTTTATTTATATAAAAATAGCCCAAATTAATTTAACGATGCTTCGGGTCAATGGGCACCCGGGCGCTGTTTTCACCCAAATTTGTTTTACACATTTCTCTAAATCTAACCGTTGGAATTTAACCCAATTCATATCATTGAAAAGATCTTCCCAAGGCGAACCTAACAGTTTCAGTTTTGGGAAAATCCGATGGTCGGATATTTCGGTATAATCGTTTAAAGGCATGATTCCAAAATGCGAACTACCATGCTCGATTCGTTTACTTTTAATTTATATATATATAATTATATATAAATATAATTCCTTCGTCCATTTCATTATTGTGATTATCATAACAAGTAAAGAACACTTGGTTTCATAACATTTTGATATATAACATAACACACAATAATGTTTATTTTATTTTAATTCACATACACATCCAAAACATAACAATGTATATTTTTCTTTTACCCTCCAATTCACACAAAAATGTATTTTTCGTGTATCATTCCAATTTAACAAAAATGAAGACTTTTGTGTCTTTTAAATTTCCTAACAAAAATGTAATATATTTTGGTGTCAACCTCAATTCTACAAAAATGAATATATTTTTGTTTGTTTAATTCCAATGTAACAAAAATAATAGCTTTGTTATTCTTTCAACGCAAAACAAAAATAATAATTTTGTTTATATCTTTCAATGCAAAACTAAAATGATAATTTTGTGTCAATCTTTTCTATACAAACAAAATGATGATCTTGTGTTTTAATCTTTTCACATGAAAATGTAAATTTCATACCTTTACTCTTTTTAATGAAATCAAATCCATTAAAATGTAAATTTCCATCATCATGACTTTCATTGAAAACCTATTTACATAGAAATGTAAATTCCATATCTTTAATCTTTTTAATGAAAATCCAATTACATAAAAATGAAATTTTCTTCTTAATTCTGTAAATTTCACTTCTAAATTCTTTTAATGAAAATCTATTTACATAAAAATGTAAATTTCACTTACTTTAAATCTAATTACATGAAAATGTAATTTTTCTCCTTAAATCTTAATATAATAAAAATGTAAATTTTCTTCTTAATCTAATACATAAAAATGTAAATTTTCTTTTTGATCTAATTACTTTAAAAATGTAACTTTTCTTTTTAATCTAAATTACATTAAAAATGTAACTTTTCTTTTTAATCTAAATTACATTAAAAATGTAACTTTTCTTTTTAATCTAAATTATATTAAAAATGTAACTTTTTTTAATCTAAATTACATTAAAAATGTAACTTTTCCTTTTTTTAATCTAAATTACATTTAAAATGTAACCTTTTCCTTTTTTAATCTAAATTACATTAAAAATGTAACCTTTTCCTTCCATGATGAATTCTTCCTTTTATTTCTTTTATTTACATTAGAAAAATGTAAATTCTATTTCAATGTTGAATTCTACTCTTTTAATTACACTGTAAAATCTCCTTTTTACTTACAATGTAAATTGTAGTTAACATTATAATGTAAAATTCCTATCTTTTAATTACAATGTAAAATCTCCTTTTTAATTACAATGTAAATTGTAATTAACATTACATGTCAAATTTTGTCTTTTAATTTACAATGTAAAATTCTCCTCTTTTAATTACATTAACAATGTAATTAACATTACCGTGAAAAATTCTATCTTTTAAATCACATTAAAAATGTAATTTTGATTTTAACGTCAAATTCTTCTGTTTAATTACATTAAAATGTAATTCCTATTTTAATGACCAAACCTTATCTTTTTAATTACATAAAAATGTAATTAATTTTTTTATTTATAGTGTAAATATTCATTTTCAAATTAACAAAACATGACGGTGAAAATTATACTTTTCTAATCTAAACATAACGGTGTAAAATGTTCATTACTAATCTTTCAATGAATATCAATGTAATAATGTCACTTTTCATCCTTAACAAAAATCATGTATATTTTCATTCTTTTCATTCTTAACAACAAAATGTCCTTTTTTCATTCTAAATAAAAGTAAAATCTTTTAATTATAAACAAAGGTGGAATCTTTGTATTTAAGAACAAAAGTAAATTCTTTTCATTTGCAAACAAAGGTTAATTCTTTTCGTTCACAACCAAAAGTTAAAATCTTTTATTAAGTTTACAAACAAAGTTTCAATCTTTTTATCAAGTTTACAAACAAAATTTCAGTCTTTTCCTTATATTTACAAACAAAGTTCCAATCTTTTTATTAAGTAACAAAGGTAAAAAAAACTTTTTATTTTTTTAAACAAACAAAATGAAAACTTTTTTTATTTTATAAACAAACAAAAAGTAATCTTTATATTATTAAACAAAAGGCAAAATCTTTATATTTAACAAAACAAAAGTGAAATCTATCTTTTAACAAAACAATGAAATTAATGTTACTTTTTCTTTTAAGAATAATAACTTTTTATAATAATCAACAAAATGATATCTTTTTATGATAATTAACATTACAGTGAAAATTTGATCTTTTATTTTCAACAAGATTACATATCTGGATTCAATGATTTTGTTTCAAACACCAATATCACAGCATCAACCAATTCACATCACAACATCAATAAATTCAAATTTCCCAACCACAAACAATACAGATTTCATAACATACATAGATGGAATTCATATCGTAAGAAATAATTAAATTTTTAATAATTAAATTCAGAAATCTCACACCGTTATTGAGTTCTGCGCTGTTCAGATCCAAAATTTATCAAAAATTCAACTTGCTCAGAATCAGGTCTAGTCAGTTTCATCGTGAAGATCTCAGTCTCACGATCGTGGCGCACTTTAAATCGTTCGAATCCGAGTTCGTACGAGTAAGATATGGATTAAACAAGATTAGAAAATTTTGAATTAAAATAATTAGTCAACCTAAGTTTGAAAAAGTCAACCCTTCTCACCATCTTCTCCACCACGTTGCCAAGTTTTATCTTTTTGAACCCATTATTCTCAAAATTAGGTATCCATTTATCTCGGAACTGGAGGAGCTTGAAGACGATCGGAGGGTGGAACATCAGAGAGGGAGGAGAGGGCTACGTGCGCCGGGAGTACGGGTGGCCGCGGTGGGACCATGGTGGTGCGGTGGAGGCTATTTGGCTGTGGGTAGGGGGTGTTTTTCCTCAAAATTCGAGTGCAAAAAGATGATCATAGACGTATGGAATTAAAGAGGATGGAAATCTCTTCAAATAAGTCTAAAGGAGGGATTGATTTCATTGTGTGAATTGAGAGATATTGAGGAGGGAAGTTTGGCGCTCTCTTGGCCATTGAGGAAGAAGATGGCGGCTGTGTATTGTAGAGGGAGGATTAGGGTTGAGGATTAGTGAACATATTTATATTATTTAATTAGTTAATTAGCCCATTAAGGCCCGTTTAACAGCTTTTTCCAATTTCAGCCCAACGACTGTCGTTCTTACCTATTAACCCCTATTCCGGACTCATCTAGCTATACCCCGTAGGCCCAAACGACTGTCTTGACCCGGTTTTCTTTATTTTAAAATATTTTTACTTTTATTTTTAATTCAACAGTACAAATAAATTCACCGGGGCCACAAATTAACTTCGAAAAATCCCAAAAAATATATTTAGCTATGTTTTGACGCTGCGGACCTAGAAAAATTAATTTCGTTCAATTCTGAGCCTATTTGAAAAATGGCCTTTTTCAAGTCGATTAAAATTGATCGAAATTGACAAAACACAAATCTTTTTGCCATGGTCACAAACTAATTCGAAAAATTATGAAAAATTAAAATTAACCATATTTTGACATTCCGGATCCAACAAAAGTGGTTTCATCAAAACCAGAGATCGTTTGAAAAATGGCTATTTTTAATATTAAAATATATATAGATCCTACAACGACTATTTTGAAATTTAAACTGGGCATAACTTTTGATTCCCACTATAAAATTTCGATTTTTCGGATTCGTTGGAAAGATATTTTAAAAGAGATTCTAATATTTTTGGTTTCACTAAAATCCGTTAAATTTTGCATCCTGCATGGTCAGTCAAAGTTCAAGTTTGACTTTTCAAACTACCGCGCTATTTCTAACTCCATTTATAATTAAAATTAAATTATTCATCCTAACTTCGATTTAAATAAAATTTTAATCATTATTATTTTAAATATCAAAACCCATTAAAATTAGTTAAAATAAAATTTTAAGTTTACCCCAAAATTCAGGGTTGTTACAGATGCATGTGGTACCAGACTTGGTGTTGTACTGGTGCATTGAGTAGGAGACATGCCAGTTTAGGTGTTATGTTTCTTGAATGAAAGTAACTGGAGTATATCGTGGAATATGATTTCAGACCTAAGTATGGATTGGATCCAGAAATGTTAACCAATTTGACGATCAAACCCACTTTGATTGAGGGGATTGGTTCCAGTCAGAGGGACGATGCTAATCTATTGGAAATCATCTCCAAGGTAGAGATGGGCATCGACAGTGAGAAGATGAACAAGTATGGACTTGATCGAGGAAGATGGCTTCGAAAGAATGATAGACTAGTTGTACCCAATGTCAATGGATTGAGAGATGAAGTTCTTAGAGAACGTCATCACTCAAAATTGACTATGCACTCCCGGTGGTAACAAAATGTATCGAGACATGAAGCAGACCTACAATTGGAAAGGGACGAAGAGAGATGTTAGGAAGTTTATCTCCAAGAGTATGAATTACTAGTTAGTTAAAGCTGAGCAAGGAACCCTAGTGGTTTGTTACAATCGTTGAAAATTCCCGAATGGAATTGGGAATAAGTCTCGATGGATTTCATAGATGGTTTACCGAGGATTAGATCAGGCCATGAGAGTATTTGGGTGATTGTGGATCGATTAACCAAGAGTGTAAGGTTTATACCTGTCAAATCGAATAGAACGACAGCTAAGTTAGTAAAAGTGTATATGAAGTGGGTAGTGTGATTTCATGGAGTACCCAAAGGCATTGTGAGTGACCGAGATCCATTATTTACTAGTGGGTTTTGGAAGAGTTTACAAGAGGCTTTAGGATCAAAATTACATCTCAGTACCGCGTATCATCCTCGAACCGATGGTCAAAGAGAGAGGGTGAATCGAGTATTAGAAGTTCCCTTGATACCTTGTATGCTAAATTTTGGCGGATCATGGGATGACCATTTACATCTAGTGGAGTTCGCATATAATAACAGTTATCAATCCAGTATTGGTATGGCTCCATATGAAGCTTTGTACGGAAGACCGTGCAACTCACCGTCATGTTGGTTAGAAACCGGTGAGAAATTTGTGCTTGGACGAGATGTGATAAGAGAAACTTCAGATAAGATTAAGATCATTCAACAACGAATGAAAGCTGCCCAAGATAGGCAGAAGAGTTATGCGGATAAGAGGAGAAGAGATTTAAAAATCTCCATTGGCGACTCGGTGTTTGTCAAGATTTCTCCATTAAAGAGCGTGATATGATTTGGTAGGAGAGGCAAGTTAACACCAAGATTTGTTGGTCCATTCCCAGTTCTCGAGCAAGTTGGGAATTTGGCATATAAAGTTGAATTACCAGAGAAGATGGCAAGAATTCATAACGTATTTCATGATTCCCAGTTAAGGAAATTTGTGCACGACCCGATATGATTATTTCACCTGATCAGTTGGAAGATACCGAAGTAGAACCCAAGGTTGTTGGGAACCGCAAGCCGATTCGTTTTTTCTACCACGATACGAAGCAACTTCGAAGAAAAGCGGTGAATCTAGTCAAAGTTCAGTGGGGCGAGAATGAGAATGACTGTACTTGGGAGACAAAGGAGAGTATTAAGAAAACGTATCCAGAACTCTTTTCCTGGTAAGATTTTAATTACAACTTAGTTTTCCGCATGCTAGGATAGACTTGTTTGTTTGTTTTATGTTTGATTGTTGTATATGGCTGATAGGCATGCGGAATCCTTTGTTTGTTTCTTAGTTAAGGAATTTCGGGGGCGAAATTTCTTAAAGGGAGGAGAATGTAACGACCCACATTCTTTGCATCAGAGGATTGTAGAATATTAATTTCTTTTACATACGAAGTCATATGGTCGTGTAACTTTGGGGAACGACTATTGGGATCATTCTCAATGTTCTTGATTTTTGCCAATTTTTATATGACCATTTTGCCCCCTAGCTGATATTATTCTGGCCATAACTTTTGATTGGAAAGGAATTTTAACCTAAAACCACTTCCATTTGATCCGGATCATGGTTTACCTTTCCGTAGAGTGGTCATATGTGAAAAACGGACTTACCGTTTGGGAGATATGGTTGAAATAAGGTTTAGAAGATGAGAAACTGCTTAACCGGGCCAAATGAGGTGATTAGTGAATGGGCCCATAACCCAGTTCGGGATTAGGGTTAGGGGAGGCTGAAATGTGTTAGGTTTACATTCTATTTTAGTTTTATAGCCGTCATTTACCTCTAAGAAAGCCTAACAATGGCCCCCACCTTCTAATTTCACCCCAAACCGCTCTCTAAACAAAGATTAAGCTTAGCAACATCAAATCAAGGAGAGATAGCACCATTTCAGAGTTAGAGCTGCTGTTAGACATTGGTGTTCGCCCAAATCAGAGGAGTTTCAGTTCTGAAAGTTTTAATTGTGGCAAAGATGAGTGATTAACCTTGTTTTTACACTAATTAAGGTTAATTAGTGTTAATTAGCGAATTTAAACATGATTAAATTCTGGAAAAATATTTTTAAATCTAGAAGTATTATTTTAGGCCTCTGTTAGAAATTTGGGTTAATTTGGTTAAGTTTTGCTAATCCTATCATTAGATTTGCTTAAACATGCTTAAGAGAAAAACAAGGGTTCTTGGGTATGTTTGATCCATTTCAATACATCAGACTGTTGTTTTGGCGTTTATGGTTGATTCCCTATGTTGCTATTACTGTTTGTAATGCTTTGTGGTTTCTTAGTGAAGTTAGATTGGTCGAAAACGCCGTCGTATGGCGTAAAATAGTCGCTGGAAAAAGTTGCAAGAAATTTGTGTAGGAACCGGATTGGATCGCCCCCTCTGACCCGACCCGATCGTGGAGAGCCATCACGACCCGAGCCCTCCATTCGTGAGATAGCCTCACGAGCCAAGTATGTCACCATGAGCTGATCTCCACGAGCTGTGAGTAGAGCCACGACCTGGAGTCACGATCCGAAGCGATGAAGGGGCCCGACCCGAACCCCATTGGTATCCACAACCCAATCCAGAGAGGAGATCACGACCCACCCACTTGTGAAGAAAGCCTGACCCGAACCCAGTAGGTGCACATGAATCGAACTGGAAGCCACGAACAGGGTCCCACGAACCGAAGCTCAGCTCGAACCTAAGGAAGGACGATCCGACCAGGGAGGTGCGGCTACGACCCGAACCAAATGGGGTGTCACGACTCGTACCAGATGTGCATGACGACCAAACCCCGAGATGCAAAGGTAGTCCAAGTGAGAAGTTATAGCTCGGGATCCAGATGGGAACCAACGAGTTAACTTCATGATTGGGCATTGTTGCGGGACATGTGCAAAGGGGTTATCGATACCTGTAATTTTAGTTCACCACTGAGAGATGGATTAGGGGCTTGTAGTGATAATTATACGGGGTTGGACGCCGTCATGGCCCAAAGGATTAGGTGAACAGAGTAATGGGTATAGTATGCTTTACACACTGAGTGAGAGATGTGAGGATGGTTGCTATGCTTGATTTGTTTGCTATCTCTATTACATGCACACCCCCTCCCCCGTATCCTTTCACCACATGCTAGTGTTACCTTAGAGTATTGTACATCTTGTTGTGCTGACTCTTTGGTTGCAGGTCCAGGTTCAGGTATGGTTTAGTATACCTGTTACTGTTCTGTTTTGCTGCTTATCGTTCATACCAGACTTTTGTCAGACCCAGAGTTTTATATCTCTTCTTATTACTCTGGGTGCTCTTAAATGGGCAGACTAGAGACAACTTAGCTGGTTGTGCACGAGTAGCTGTCCGAAGACGATCAGGAGGCTTACACGTACTATTCTCTATATATTCTCCCTATGTCGCTGTTGGTCACTACTTTGGGCATTAGTAGTGTACCTTTCTTATTTTTCTTTAGAGACTGTTTTAGAAGTTGTAATAATGATGAAGTGGAGCATAAGCTGTATTTTGATTTTCCGCTGCTACGATGTTTAGTTTTCAGCTTATGCACTGTCTCGCCTGTTTTATGCCAAAGTATGTTATTATTATATTTTATTCCATGCACTGTGAGACATTCTACAGGTTCTTTGTTAGTCTACTGTTAAGTTTCCTTCCCTTTTCTTTCTTTGGCGACCGTCCCATGCTAGTTGGACATTGGCACAACGCATTTTCTTTGGAAATGTCGGCTGGTCCGGGGCGGGCCATCACAGTAACAATTTTAGATCACATAAAATAGATCTAACATGAATCATAAGTTGATAATTTTAGATCACATAGATTAGATCTAACATGAATCATAAGGTGACAATTTTAGATCACATAGAATAGATCTAACATGAATCATAAGGTGACAATTTTAGATCACATATAATAGATCTACATACATCTGCATCATAGCATATCATAAAAGTTACAAACCAAGATCCATAATAATAACATAGTAAAACAATTGAATTGGATCCAAAGAAATAGATCTATCATTACATAGCATAAGATCTAACAATAATATAGATTCAAGGTTTGCAACGTATCCTAATCGCAGTCTTTCATAATTCATTATTATTTAACTAAACCTAAAAGCAACTAGAACTCACTTTGATTGGATTGCTAAGATGATAGAAAAGGCGTTGAGTCTATGCTTGAATATAAGAATTTGATATGCTTTAGAAGAAGATGAGAGACCCTTGTTCAGTTCAGAATCCGTCGCAGTTTGGCCGCCATGATTTCTAATGAAGAAATATGTGAAATGGCCATATATTTATAGTTGCAGAACCATCTAGGACCGACTGCCACATTAGCTCTAGGGTAAATCAGGTTGCGGGTCGCCTCCTACTTGGGCAAAGGCCCAAATACCCAAAAAAACTATTTTGGGCCCACTTTACAGGTGCACCAGTGTAAAATTACATGGGCGCACTTGTCAAGTGCATCGGGAATTTCTGCTTTTTCTGCCAAACTTTTATCGTCTGTAACTTCTTCATACGTTATCCGTTTTACGCAAACTAGATGTCTATCTTGATCATAATTTTGAGACAGACGCAATGGCGCAGTCCATTTCCCTTAATTCTGAATATTAAATTAATTATTCTTTAATTTATCCACTGTAATGTTGTTAAAATTTCTGGGTGTTACGTTCTCCCCTACTCAAAGGATTTCGTCCCCGAAATCTTTAAGTTGAAAAAAATGTATCCTACCATCCATCATCCATCTACTCATCCACCAAACACTGGCATCCATTTTCCGTAAAGATTTCTAATGCTTATATGAATATATGCAAAGGTGTGTGTATATGTCCCAATACTAATGCGAAGATCAGGCGAACTACTGATTCAGTTGACCTCCTTAATGCAATGTATATTAGTGCCATGAATCCAATATGTATGCAAATAATCCTATTATAACATGTAAGTTTTATATGTGTGAACATTCATTCGTCCAAATGCAACATCCTTATGCTAATTCATCCATTTCCATCCATAAAAGAAAAGAAAATGCACACACATCCATATGCGGTATGAGAGTGGTTGAGCCAATCTAGTGCCTAATGTGTGTATATGCATCCACAGGCAACCACTAGCAAATAATTGCATCCACTTGCATCCATCAATCATAACATGTCTCAAACACATTTTTACATCCATAGGATTCCTATCTAAAGGTCGAAAAATCTACGGATAAGATATACTCAATGATAGAAACAAGTGCTGATAAAGCTTTGGGAAAAGGAGTTAAGAACGTACCCCCGAAAAAAAAGGGATACAAAGCACGAATCTTGTCTTCGGTCTCCCAAGTCGCATCCTCTAGGTTATCTCCCTATTGAACCTTTAGCAACTTGATCTCTTTATTGCGTAGCTTCTTAACTTCTGATCCTAGAATACGGGTAGGGACTCGCCTGACTGTCGCCTCCCGTTCCACTTCTACCTCTTCCAATATACTCGGCTCAACAACTTCCACGGTGTCATGCAAACACTTCCGCAGATGAGAAACATGGAAAACATCATGAACACTAGATAGATTTTCATGAAGCTTTACTTTGTAGGCCATTTGGCCAATCCTCTCGGTTATGGGAAATGGTCCCACAAACCTAGGTGCCAACTTCCCTACTGATCTGAAGTGAACCACATTCCTCAGAGGTGACACTTTGATAAAAGCCAAGTCTCCTACTTCAAATTCGAGGTCAGTCCTTCTCTTGTCTTCATAGGATTTCTGCCTATTTTGAGTTGTCTTCATCCATCGTCGAATAAGGTCAATCTTTTCGGACGTTTCTCTGACCATATCTGGTCCAAGTAGTTACCTTTCTGTAGATTCCCACCAAAAAGTTGGTGATCTACAGGGTCGTCCGTACAATGCTTCGAAGGGTGCCATGCCGATGCTGGCCTGATAGTTGTTGTTATAGGCAAACTCTGCTAAAGGAAGATGCTCTTCCCAATCCCTCCAAAGTCTAGGATGCACAGCCTTAAAAGATCTTTTAGAATTATGTTCACACTCTCCGTTTGCCCATCGGTCTGAGGATGATAAGCGGTACTCAAATGCAACTATGTACCTAATGCTTCTTGCAAGCTCCTCCAAAATTCACTAGTAAAAGTGGGGTCGCGATCGCTCACGATGCTGGAAAGAACTCCATGAAGACGAACTATCTCTCGGACATAAATTGCTGCTAACCACGACGTCGTCCTCTTACTCTTAACTGGAATAAAGTGAGCGCTCTTAGTGAGTCTATCTACCACCACCCAGATACTGGTGTTGCCTTTCTTCGATCTAGGCAAACCATCTATGAAATCCATAGAGACGCTCTCCCATTTCCATTGAGGAACCTCCAATGGATGAAGTAAACCACCGGGCTTCTTTTGCTCAGCTTTGACTTGCTAGCAAACTAAACATTGGAAAACAAAATCGACCACATCTTTCTTTATCCTAGCCTAAAAGAAATCCCTCTTCATGTCCGTGTACATCTTATCGCCGCCTGGATGAATGGTCATCTTAGAATGGTGGGCTTCTTCTAGGACAGCCTTTATCAATCTTCCAGTTCGAGGAACACAAAGCCTTCCATTTCGTCGCAACCACACCTTTTCATCTGTGGCATATCTTGTTGGATCTAGATTAACCCTAGAGGGGGGGTGAATATTGTTTATCACAGCTTTTAACCGAATTAAAAATCTAATGAGATATATACTAATAAACAGATCACAGAATGTAGTAGAAACAGAAATGCAGAAAATAAACCACACACAGATATACCCAGCTTCGGCAAAACCCTGCCTACTGCTGCATTTCTGAGGTTTCTACTAGGTGATAGAACAGATCCCGCATACAAGACCATGTACACTCGCAAACCCTGCTCCTATTCTAACCCTACGCTCAAAACCCTAGACTAACCGATATCCCCTCGATCAGATTTCCCCTGATTACGACCCTGTAACCAGTAACCCATATTTTATAGACTCTGTCAACTGTCAGTCAACACCTTGACTGATATCCTAGACTTTACAGATTTAGACACTGTTTGAATTCGGTTTACAAAACAAAAACAAAACACAATACAAAATTAAAAACAAAAAACAAATGGAAACCCTTGTTTTAGAATAAACTAAAGAAGATTAAATAAGAGGGGTCATCCCCTTTTTCTTTTGAGTCATGGCTAAGTCAAATGGGAAAAAAGACCGGCCCCTTTGTTTTGCGTTGCACCACTGCACTTTCTTTGTCCCGATCTATCTGCCTTTGACAATGGCGGTTGGGAAATGAAAAGGAAACTAGGGTTTTCCTCTCTGAGTCTTCAATTCATAATGCTGGATAGATTTGTCTCGAAATCTCTTGTAAGAACCCGTTACGTCCTCGTGAAGGAAAGAGCGGATACTTTGAGAACAACACACAAATGAACACAGACGGAAGAACATTTCATTGTTATTACAACAATTCCATCAGATACAAGAATATACAGAGTATAAATGAATAAATTACATTCGAAAATTATCAGAGATTACAATAAATTACATAGCAGCGGAAAATAATACAAAGCACAACTGAAGGTGATATACAGATACAGAGCTTTCCGGATATCATTCCAGCTGTAAACCAGGATCCTGTGAATATAAATCTGCAAAACCAAAACTACTAGCTGCCCGTGCGGAAAATAGGGGCACCCAGAGTTTAGGTTAAAACAATAAACTCCAAGTCAGTCATGTGACTGGTGTGAGAACTAAAACAGTTATTTAATTCAATTTTAAAAGAGAGTAATTCAAGGGACCACGCCCTATAACACGGAACGAGTTTCCTCCCAAGAATACCAGTGCATAAAACAACAGCGCAATGCTAAATAAAGAAAAATGAAGCTGTTATAAGACCCAGGTCCTATCACACAATGCAACACAAGCCGGGGGATAGGGTTTTCCCTTATAACAGCCAAAGCATGCTTGATACGTTTAAAACAAATCATTTGATACTATAATAAGTGTATAGTGTCAAAACATTTCAATCATAAATATCAATCATAGGCGGCATAGCTACCATCTACTATGTCGCCATACTAGTTCTACAATTAAAACCGAATTATCACGTATTGGAAATTGGATTCCGTCATGAGTCGAGGCAAGGGGAAAGCACCTCTCCGCGTTCGAGACACTCTAGCAAATGTCCCAGGGCTACGCACTCTGGGCAACCCTTGGATGCTTCAGGGCCGGTCCTCACTTACGTTAGAGGATTAGTATTCCTGAACACACGTTTCCCGGTCCTTACAGACCTAAAATCGAGGCGCCTCATCCAACAACCACAAAGGTGAAAAGTATATATATGTCAGGGCTGGTAAGTCACTGACACCACCAAAGCTAGAAAGAAACGTCGTGCTCTCCCTGCAGTCCGTATCCCGTTTTTAACTCATACTGAGGTGTGAGGCTCGCGAATTCACGTTATACACAAAGCTGCCACGTAGGCCGTGCATTGATCATCAACCACAAGATTCTGCTTTTCAGCAAAAGCCTTGATCATTGCATCTTAGCGTGCCACACAGGCAATTCATGCCATGCGACTGATGTCCATCGATATACAACTTCTGAGCTCGTATGTCTCAGAGAAGGGCGTTAAGCAAAAGAATAAATTCTCCGCCGCCAAACAGATGTATATTTAACAGAAATCAATCAACACAGAATAAAATCCAATGTCAGACACACAATCCATTTACAAGTCCGTTCTGGGTCTGAACGAAACCGGAGGCACTTTCCTCGCATATCCGTCCATCTCCAAGTACGTCTGGATGACCACCAACTATTTCCATCCTCTTGGGTGTACAGCCCAATCAGGATCGTCAGTAATTATCCAAACGATGTGAAGACTTTCGGTCTTCGACCACCGTCTTCATCTTCGACATATCGTCGAATCGGTTATTCAGAATGGGTATAAACCCGGCCTTTCCGAACAACCCGCGTATATTAAAAACAAATGTTACACGAACACAACATACGCCTCATTCCAGTTCAGAATATTCCTAGGGAAAGGTTCCCATTAATTTTATCCAAGATAAATTCTTTCAAATTTATCCTTTAATCTTCCTTTGGATGTCGTTTCAAACCAAATTATGGTTTTCTGAACTAGTCGAGATTAGCGAACAACACCGAAGTAATTATTTATTTTATTTCCCAATCCCAACCTATTCATCCCATGAAGCAAAACTGGTAATACTCCATATCTAATACTACAGTGTTGTCGGTAAAATTAATTACTATTTCACGTTCAAATCTAATTAAAGATTTAACTATCGCTTTGGAGCAAAACTGGCGATACTCCATTCTCGCTCATTTCTAAATTTGATAATTTAGATTATAGATTCACATTTCAAATCTAATTGCAGATTCAATAAAACTCCTTTTACTGGGTTAAAGAACTAGGTGGTATTTAAAACACAATTCACGACAAACCCAAATCACATTCTATTTATTATCGGGTTAAAGAACTAATGTTATTTAAAACGCCGTTCACGATAAACCCAAATCACATTCTGTTTATTATCGGGTTAAAGAACTAGTGTTATTTAAAACGCCGTACACGATAAACCCAAATCACATTCTATTTATTATCGGGTTAAAGAACTAGTGTTATTTAAAACACAGTTCACGATAAACCCACAAATCAATTCTAGTTCAATTCAAATCAAATATATTAGGAATTCCGATTATTTAAAACCCCTTTTTAAATCTAATTTATTTATTTAAAAACAAAAACCCGGGTTTTAAATTGAGTTCAAACTAGTTCATTTCGATAAAAATCTATTTTTATCTTTTCAAATATGGAGTTTTCATCCCAAATTTTCTCAAATCATTTCTTATGATTTTACACAAATTATTACTATTTTTAATAATTTTATCAAGGCCTGTACAGTCGATTTCCAACAACGGCCATCGAACTGCACTTACAGCTACATTTTTCGAATTTGATTTGGACATAACTCCAAATCCAACCGTTAGATTTCAAATTTCTAATATTCGTTAGAAAGCTCTTTTCGATACGAACCCAACGGTTCCAGTTTTAGGAGAATCCGACGGTCGAATCTCCCGTAATGTCCGTTTGAAATAAATGGTCGAAATTCACGAACTGTCGCGGCGCGGCGCGTTCTATTCAGGCCATTATTTTATATATATATATAATATTTCGTCGATTTCTATTTAAAACGAATTTTATAAATCGTTTTGAATTCGTTTTAAAAACATTTCAATTTCCATCTCAATTCAAATCAAAATTGAATTCTTCCTTAATAATTCGTTTTAAAATTCATTTCTATTCAATTCAAATTTCAATTCAATTTGACTTCATTTCAATTCATTTTCAATTCAATTCGAATTTGTTTTCAATTCAATGGGAATTCGTTTTCGAATTGGTTTTCTATTCGATTCAATTCAAATTGGTTTCCTATTCGATTCAATTCAAATTGGTTTTCTATTCGATTCAATTCAAATTGGTTTTCTATTCGATTCAATTCAAATTGGTTTTCTATTCGATTCAATTCAAATTGGTTTTCTATTCGATTCAATTCAAATTGGTTTTCTATTCGATTCAATTCAAATTGGTTTTCTATTCGATTCAATTCAAATTGGTTTTCTATTCGATTCAAATTTCATTTCAAAATATTCGATTTCGAAATCACTTTTCAATATTCATTTTAAAATGAATAAAATCGATATAAACATCGTTCACGTCAAAATGGCGCATCTCTAATCAACACGGCTTCATATATTTCTATTTTCAAACATTCTATTTCAAATATTTCCTATTCAAATATTTCTATTTCAAAATATTTCGTTCAACACATGACTAATCTCAACGGGTGAGTACAGTCAACACATGAACCTTTATTTTATATTGATAAAGATGTAAATTTTATTATTAAAATATTTCGTTCAACACATGACTAATCTCAACGGATGAGTACAGTCAACACATGAACCTTTATTTTACATTGATAAAGATGTAAATTTTATTATTAAAATATTTCGTTCAACACATGACTAATCTCAACGGATGAGTACAGTCAACACATGAACCTTTATTTTATATTATTCTTTATTTTCTAAATTGGAATGAGGCCCAATCAATCACCATATAATGTTAATTATATGGATTTTCATACATCACACATATATAATAGCATTGAAAACTAATCAACCATCAACCAAAGTGCACTACACTGTATAAGCATCAAATATAGATATCTAACGCTTATAACAGCCTGTCAATCAATCGATCGACATATTTAATCAATCAGGATGAGTGAACTTCAAATTTCATCCCAACACCCGTGTGGGGTTTCAAACAATCAAACACAGATTTTATTTGTGCAGTTGGGCGATGTGTAAAATTTATCATCCCAATCAATGTCCTTCAAATAGGTGTACATAAACAAACCGTCCGGTTTGTAAATGAATATTTATTTATTCACATTCATGTTAAAAATTATATTTTTAACGATAAAATATTTTATTTTAACACATGGATTTTTATTCAGTTCATTCTTTAAATAAAATGATATTTTTATTTTTCTAACTTATTTTAGAAAATTTCGGCGGCATAACGGCACGATACTAGAAACGGGACGAGGCTTAGCCTTATCCCCGGTCTAGTGAAGGCCCACGCCATTCACACATCAATCAAATCAATTTCATTTCACCAAACCATTCAAATTTCAATCAAATAATCTAACTAATTTTTGCAATCAAACAAACAAGTCCATGGTCTGTGGACGATTGTGTCGGGTGCTACTAAGCACCGTCTGCATCCTAGTATATATATATAATTAGAAAAGAAATTGAAAGGTGAGAAATTCTCACCGATAGCTATCCAACTCCACGACACTTCATAGATAGAAATCTTCATCGTTATCGCATCTTCGTCATCTTCGTTGCCCGTAGCCACTACATATATAAAAATCACACATTTTTATATTGCTGTCTTTTTAAAATAAAAATCACATTTTTATTTGTTTACTTTCAATTTTAAAAATCATATTTTTATAATCACTTCCTATATTAAAAAAAAATCGAATTTTTACTTCGCTATTCAATATATAAAAATCGAATTTTTACTATGCTATTTAATATATAAAAATCGAATTTTTATTACAATGTCATATAGATAAAAATTCTATTTCAAAAATATAGACTTCGCCTTTATAAAAATAAAGATTTCGCCTTTTCAAAAATATAGATTTCATCATTATAAAAATCATCACTTTATTTCAACGTATATAAAAATAAAAATCAGATTTTTATTTTGCTACATATACAAAGATGATATTTTTAATATTCCTATCATGTAAAAATCATATTTTTAATACTTTAAAAATATAAAAATCATATTTCTACCACTTCTATATAGTAAATATTATATTTTTAATACTTTAAAAAATATAAAAATCATATTTTTATAATCGCTATATAGTAAAGACTATTTTTTAATACTTTAAAAATATAAAAAATCATATTTTTATTACTTTAAAAATATAAAGATCATATTTTTCACTTGAATAAAATCTTTTCTCTTTTCTAAATCCTATCTCTTCTATTTTCTTATTCACGAAAATCAGATTAAACTAACAAAATATTTAAAATAAATTAACATAAAACAAAATAAATAAATAAAATAAAAGAGGATGGAAGCTTACAGCGAATTGGGGGGGGGGGAAGAAGAAGGATCTGAGGGGGGGCTGGAGGTTGCGGCAGGGCGGTGGTCGGCTGGGCTGCGTCGAGGTGGGTGGGTCGATGCAGGAGGTTGCGGGTTCGGGTCTAGGGGTGCGAGGCTCAATAGAAGAGGAGAGGGGAGCGAGGAGGCTGGAGGGGCGACGGGGTGGCCCGCCTGAGGCGCGGCGGCGCTCATCGGGGGGGGGGGGGGGCGACGAGTCTTCCCCCGTCCGCCTCTTTCTCCTTTTTTTTCAGTTTTGAAAGAAAAGGGGGGGCCAGAACGTATAGGAAGAGGGAGGGTATTAATTTTTAATTTATTTATTTATTTTAATTGCAAAAAGTTGACTTTTACATATGAACTCGAAATGAGGCCCACCGCCTGTCGTCTATAGCGTTTTACCCCCATTCCGAACCCAATGGGATATGTATCGTAGGCTGATTCGGCTGTTACAATCAGTTTCCGTTAAATTTACATTTAAATCACTATATTGAATTTTAAACGTACATTTCAAATTACCGGGGTCACATACTAACTAGAAAAATTCCAAAAAAATATTTTCTAGCTTCGTATTGACGATACGGTCCTAACAAAACTAGTTTCGTCGAATTCTGAGACCGTTGGAAAAATGGCCATTTTCCAGTCGATTAAAATCAACTGAAACTGGTCAAACGCGTTTTCCTATGCCACACTCACATATTGATTCGAAAAATTATTAAATTTGAAACATAGCAATAACTTTCCATCACGGATCCAACAAAAGTGGTTTCGTCGAAATCCGAGGTCGTTTGCAAAATTCCCATTTTTAAGGGCCTGAATTCCATAGCGACTATTCAGAATTTTCAACTGGACATATCTTTTGATTCCCGCTATGAAATTTTGATTTTTCGGATTCGTTGGAAAGATATCATCAATTAGATCCTAATGTTTTTGGTTTCACTAAAATCCGGATTGTTTTGCACCCGGTACATTCAATTGAAGTTTGAAATCGAATTATCGAACTACCGCGCCATTTTCAATTCCTTTTTTTAATTATATACAAATGTTTATATTCTAACGGCGACGTATATAATATATACCTTCTAAATATATTCAAAATAAATTTTCGTCGATATTATTTAAAATAATCTATTTTAAATCTTCAAAATTCGTTAAAATTGCCAAAATAAAAATTTTAAACTGGCTCAGAATTTCCGGGTTATTACAATCTCCCCCACTTAAAACTTTTCGTCCCCGAAAAGGAACAAAGTCGAAAGTGGTTTGATTAATCAACTCAACGTTCGATCTGGCTTCCATTCTCCAACTTTTCAGTTTCTGAGAATTTTCAAATTCTTCAAAAATTTGGCTAACACCCTAAATTTTCGAAAAATTTCGCCATAACCTCCCCTGCACCGGGATCCACGGGAAAATCCCGAAATTGCCATATAGGCCTTCTGATCTCAAAAAGAAAAAGAAAAAGCCAAGCGGCTAGCCAATAAGCTCATAAAATCATCATCACCCAAACAAAACAGTAAATTACATAATAAACATGTACCTATTTGTCGGGCAAACAAATTTTATTCTCTGCTCTAGCCTCCTTGCTATGACCTGTTCAATGTAAGTACATATATATGCATGCAAATGCTACCAATTTTCAATACAATTCAACATTTGATGCAATTAGGCATAATGGTTCAGAATTAGCAAACAAATAGGCAAACAACACAAACATCAATCAATTAGTGGATTAGAGTTTCAAATTCATAACTTTGATATATATACTGAAAATCTTGTTTTTGATGTCAATTCACAACAATGTGTACTAACTATATTAGTTTTGGTTCTCACACCAGTCTAATGGAAATATATAGATATCACACCTTCGAAACACGAACATAGATTCTGATGATGTAGCTACAATCATCAGAATCATCTCCGGGCGTCTAGAATGTGATTCCATATCTATCCAATATATTAAAACTTCGAATATACGTACATGACGCGTATATGCAAAACCTTTATATACTCGATTGTCCATATTCAAAATAAATAAATAATCTAATATGTTTTAAAATGGTTTAAATTTCAAAACAAAATTGTTTTCATTTGAAAAATATACTCTTCACACTCGTTCTAGGATACTACTGCTCCTATCTCTAACGAGTCATTCTAATTGGATATTACTAATCCAATATCTGATGAATTCTTTCGTATGGTTCTAATGTGTCTTGTTCTCGAGCTCTGTAAACCAAAGCTCTGATACCACTGTAAGAACCCGTTACTTCCCCGTGAAGGAAAGAGCGGATACTTTGAGAACAACACACAAATGAACGCAGACGGAAGAACATTTCATTGTTATTACAACAATTCCATCAGATACAAGAATATACAGAGTATAAATGAATAAATTACATTCGAAAATTATCAGAGATTACAATAAATTACATAGCAGCGGAAAATAATACAAAGCACAACTGAAGGTGATATACGGATACAGAGCTTTCCGGATATCATTCCAGCTGTAAACCAGGATCCTGTGAATATAAATCAGCGAAACCAAAACTACTAGCTGCCCGTGCGGAAAATAGGGGCACCCAGAGTTTAGGTTAAAACAATAAACTCCAGGTCAGTCATGTGAGTGGTGTGAGAACTAAAACAGTTATTTAATTCAATTTTAAAAGAGAGTAATTCAAGGGACCACGCCGTATAACACGGAACGGGTTTCCTCCCAAGAATACCAGTGCATAAAACAATAGCGCAATGCTAAATAAAGAAAAATGAAGCTGTTATAAGACCCAGGTCCTATCACACAATGCAACGCAAGCCTGGGGATAGGGTTTTCCCTTATAACAGCCAAAGCATGCTTGATACATTTAAAACAAATCATTTGATACTATAATAAGTGTATAGTGTCAAAACATTTCAATCATAAATATCAATCATAGGCGGCATAGCTACCATCTACTATGTCGCCATACTAGTTCTACAATTAAAACCAAATTATCACGTATTGGAAATTGGATTCCGTCATGAGTCGAGGCAAGGGGCAAGCCCCTCTCCGCGTTCGAGACACTCTAGCAAATGTCCCAGGGCTACGCACTCTGGGCAACCCCTGGATGCTTCAGGGCCGGTCCTCACTTATGTTAGAGGATTAGTATTCCTGAACACACGTTTCCCGGTCCTTACAGACCTAAAATCGAGGCGCCTCATCCAACAACCACAAAGGTGAAAAGTATATATATGTCAGGGCTGGTAAGTCACTGACACCACCAAAGCTAGAAAGAAACGTCGTGCTCTCCCTGCAGTCCGTTTCCCGTTTTTAACTCATACCGAGGTGTGAGGCTCGCGAATTCACGTTATACACAAAGCTGCCACGTAGGCCGTGCTTTGATCATCAACCACAAGACTCTGCTTTTCAACAAAAGCCTTGATCATTGCATCTTAGCGTGCCACACAGGCAATTCATGCCATGCGACTGATGTCCATCGATATACAACCTCTGAGCTCGTACGTCTCAGAGAAGGGCGTTAAGCAAAAGAATAAATTCTCCACCGCCAAACAGATGTATATTTAACAGAAATCAATCAACACAGAATAAAATCCAATGTCAGACACACAATCCATTTACAAGTCCGTTCTGGGTCTGAACGAAACCGGAGGCACTTTCCTCGCATATCCGTCCATCTCCAAGTACATCTGGACGACCACCAACTATTTCCATCCTCTTGGGTGTACAGCCCAATCAGGATCGTCAGTAATTATCCAAACGATGTGAAGACTTCCGGTCTTCGACCACCGTCTTCATCTTCGACATATCGTCGAATCGGTTATTCAGAATGGGTATAAACCCGGCCTTTCCGAACAACCCGCGTATATTAAAAACAAATGTTACACGAACACAACATACGCCTCATTCCAGTTCAGAATTTCATAGGGAAAGGTTCCCATTAATTTTATCCAAGATAAATTCTTTCAAATTTATCCTTTAATCTTCCTTTGGATGTCGTTTCAAACCAAATTATGGTTTTCTGAACTAGTCGAGATTAGCGAACCACACCGAAGTACTTATTTATTTTATTTCCCAATCCCAACCTATTCATCCCATGAAGCAAAACTGGTAATACTCCATATCTAATACTACAGTGTTGTCGGTAAAATTAATTACTATTTCACGTTCAAATCTAATTAAAGATTTAACTATCGCTTTGGAGCAAAACTGGCGATACTCCATTCTCGCTCATTTCTATATTTGATAATTTAGATTATAGATTCACATTTCAAATCTAATTGCAGATTCAATAAAACTCCTTTTACTGGGTTAAAGAACTAGGTGTTATTTAAAACACAGTTCACGACAAACCCAAATCACATTCTATTTATTATCGGGTTAAAGAACTAGTGTTATTTAAAATGCCGTTCACGATAAACCCAAATCACATTCTATTTATTATCGGGTTAAAGAACTAGTGTTATTTAAAACGCCGTTCACGATAAACCCAAATCACATTCTATTTATTATTGGGTTAAAGAACTAGTGTTATTTAAAACACAGTTCACGATAAACCCACAAATCAATTCTAGTTCAATTCAAATCAAATATATTAGGAATTCCGATTATTTAAAACCCCTTTTTAAATCTAATTTATTTATTTAAAAATAAAAACCCGGGTTTTAAATTGAGTTCAAACTAGTTCATTTCGATAAAAATCTATTTTTATCTTTTCAAATATGGAGTTTTCATCCCAAATTTTCCCAAATCATTTCTTATGATTTTACACAAATTATTACTATTTTTAATAATTTTATCAAGGCCTGTATAGTCGATTTCCAACAACGGCCATCGAACTGCACTTACAGCGACCTTTTTCGAATTTGATTTGGACATAACTCCAAATCCAACCATTAGATTTCAAATTTCTAATATTCGTTAGAAAGATCTTTTCGATACGAACCCAACGGTTCCGGTTTTAGGAGAATCCGACAGTCGAATCTCCCGTAATGTCCGTTTGAAATAAATGGTCGAAATGCACGAACTGCCGCGGCGCGGCGCGTTCTATTCAGGCCATTATTTTTTATATATAATATATATTTCTTCGATTTCTATTTAAAACGAATTTTATAAATCGTTTTGAATTCGTTTTAAAAACATTTCAATTTCCATCTCAATTCAAATCAAAATTGAATTCTTCCTTAATAATTCGTTTTAAAATTCATTTCTATTCAATTCAAATTTCAATTCAATTTGACTTCATTTCAATTCATTTTCAATTCAATTCGAATTCGTTTTCAATTCAATGGGAATTCGTTTTCGAATTGGTTTTCTATTCGATTCAATTCAAATTGGTTTCCTATTCGATTCAATTCAAATTGGTTTTCTATTCGATTCAATTCAAATTGGTTTTCTATTCGATTCAATTCAAATTGGTTTTCTATTCGATTCAATTCAAATTGGTTTTCTATTCGATTCAATTCAAATTGGTTTTCTATTCGATTCAATTCAAATTGGTTTTCTATTCGATTCAAATTTCATTTCAAAATATTCGATTTCGAAATCACTTTTCAATATTCATTTTAAAATGAATAAAATCGATATAAACATCGTTCACGTCAAAATGGCGCATCTCTAATCAACACGGCTTCATATATTTCTATTTTCAAACATTCTATTTCAAATATTGCTTTTTCAAATATTTCCTATTAAAATATTTCTATTTCAAAATATTTCGTTCAACACATGACTAATCTCAACGGGTGAGTACAGTCAACACATGAACCTTTATTTTATATTGATAAAGATGTAAATTTTATTATTAAAATATTTCGTTCAACACATGACTAATCTCAACGGATGAGTACAGTCAACACATGAACCTTTATTTTACATTGATAAAGATGTAAATTTTATTATTAAAATATTTCGTTCAACACATGACTAATCTCAACGGATGAGTACAGTCAACACATGAACCTTTATTTTATATTATTCTTTATTTTCTAAATTGGAATGAGGCCCAATCAATCACCATATAATGTTAATTATATGGATTTTCATACATCACACATATATAATAGCATTGAAAACTAATCAACCATCAACCAAAGTGCACTACACTGTATAAGCATCAAATATAGATATCTAACGCTTATAACAGCCTGTCAATCAATCGATCGACATATTTAATCAATCAGGATGAGTGAACTTCAAATTTCATCCCAACACCCGTGTGGGGTTTCAAACAATCAAACACAGATTTTATTTGTGCAGTTGGGCGATGTGTAAAATTTATCATCCCAATCAATGTCCTTCAAATAGGTGTACATAAACAAACCGTCCGGTTTGTAAATGAATATTTATTTATTCACATTCACGTTAAAAATTATATTTTTAACGATAAAATATTTTATTTTAACACATGGATTTTTATTCAGTTCATTCTTTAAATAAAATGATATTTTTATTTTTCTAACTTATTTTAGAAAATTTCGGCGGCATAACGGCCCGATACTAGAAACGGGACGAGGCCTAGCCTTATCCCCGGTCTAGTGAAGGCCCACGCCATTCACACATCAATCAAATCAATTTCATTTCACCAAACCATTCAAATTTCAATCAAATAATCTAACTAATTTTTGCAATCAAACAAACAAGTCCATGGTCTGTGGACGATTGTGTCGGGTGCTACTAAGCACCGTCTGCATCCTAGTATATATATATATAATTAGAAAAGAAATTGAAAGGTGAGAAATTCTCACCGATAGCTATCCAACTCCACGACATTTCATAGATAGAAATCTTCATCGTTATCGCATCTTCGTCATCTTCGTTGCCCGTAGCCACTACATATATAAAAATCACACATTTTTATATTGCTGTCTTTTTAAAATAAAAATCACATTTTTATTTGTTTACTTTCAATTTTAAAAATCATATTTTTATAATCACTTCCTATATTAAAAAAAAATCGAATTTTTACTTCGCTATTCAATATATAAAAATCGAATTTTTACTATGCTATTTAATATATAAAAATCGAATTTTTATTACAATGTCATATAGATAAAAATTCTATTTCAAAAATATAGACTTCGCCTTTATAAAAATAAAGATTTCGCCTTTTCAAAAATATAGATTTCATCATTATAAAAATCATCACTTTATTTCAATGTATATAAAAATAAAAATCAGATTTTTATTTTGCTACATATACAAAGATGATATTTTTAATATTCCTATCATGTAAAAATCATATTTTTAATACTTTAAAAATATAAAAATCATATTTCTACCACTTCTATATAGTAAAGATTATATTTTTAATACTTTAAAAATATAAAAATCATATTTTTATAATCGCTATATAGTAAAGACTATTTTTTTAATACTTTAAAAATATAAAAATCATATTTTTATTACTTTAAAAATATAAAGATCATATTTTTTACTTGAATAAAATCTTTTCTCTTTTCTAAATCCTATCTCTTCTATTTTCTTATTCACGAAAATCAGATTAAACTAACAAAATATTTAAAATAAATTAACATAAAACAAAATAAATAAATAAAATAAAAGAGGATGGAAGCTTACAGCGAATGAGGGGGGAAGAAGAGGGATCGGAGGGGGGGTTGGAGGTTGCGGCAGGGCGGTGGTCGGCTGGGCTGCGTCGAGGTGGGTGGGTCGATGCAGGCGGTTGCGGGTTCGGGTCTAGGGGCGCGAGGCTCGATAGAAGAGGAGAGGGGAGCGAGGAGGCTGGAGGGGCGACGGGGTGGCCCTCCTGAGGCGCGGCGGCGCTCATCGGGGGGGGGGGGGGGGGACGAGTCTTCCCCCGTCCGCCTCTTTCTCCTTTTTTTTAATTTTGTTTTCAGTTTTGAAAGAAAAGAGGGGGGGCCAGAACGTATAGGAAGAGGGAGGGTATTAATTTTTAATTAATTTATTTATTTTAATTGCAAAAAGTTGACTTTTACATACGAACTCGAAACGAGGCCCACCGCCTGTCGTCTATAGCGTTTTACCCCCATTCCGAACCCAATGGGATATGTATCGTAGGCCGATTCGGCTGTTACAATCAGTTTCCGTTAAATTTACATTTAAATCACTATATTGAATTTTAAACGTACATTTCAAATTACCGGGGTCACATACAAACTAGAAAAATTCCAGAAAAATATTTTCTAGCTTTGTATTGACGATACGGTCCTAACAAAACTAGTTTCGTCGAATTCTGAGACCGTTGGAAAAATGGTCATTTTCCAGTCGATTAAAATCAACTGAAACTGGTCAAACGCGTTTTCCTATGCCACGCTCACATATTGATTCGAAAAATTATGAAATTTGAAACCTAGCAATAGCTTTCCATCACGGATCCAACAAAAGTTGTTTCGTCGAAATCCGAGGTCGTTTGCAAAATTCCCATTTTTAAGGGCCTGAATTCCATAGCGACTATTCAGAATTTTCAACTGGACATATCTTTTGATTCCCGCTATGAAATTTTGATTTTTCGGATTCGTTGGAAAGATATCATCAATTAGATCCTAATGTTTTTGGTTTCACTAAAATCCGGATTGTTTTGCACCCGGTACATTCAATTGAAGTTTGAAATCGAATTATCGAACTACCGCGCCATTTTCAATTCCTTTTTTTAATTATATATAAATGTTTATATTCTAACGGCGACGTATATAATATATACCTTCTAAATATATTCAAAATAAATTTTCGTCGATATTATTTAAAATAATCTATTTTAAATCTTCAAAATTCGTTAAAATTGCCAAAATAAAAATTTTAAACTGGCTCAGAATTTCCGGGTTATTACATCTCTGATGCTCGAATGCTATGTTCTCCTTTCTTGATTGATTTGCAACACTGATAGCTCGCGATCAATACCTAGAAATTGTAAGCTCTCTGAATTTCACTCTCTGGTTGCTTGAATTGATTTTTTTTGATGATTCGATCTACACATTTGCCAGTGATGATATGGGTGTGTACTTATAGGATTTAGAAAACCCTAAATCGACACTCTGATTTCACTGTATGACTCGATCTGGTTTATGTGTGTTTCTTGAGTTTGGTTTCTCGGCTTTGATTGTACTTGCGTGATTCTTGGCTATGAGTCCAGACTTGATTTTCCTTTTTGATATTCGGCATGAATGAATTTTTCTTTTGAATGGATTCCTCTTTTGAAATACTTGAATGAAATGGAAAAATGTTGCCGTGAATAATTTGTGATGTTTCCACGTTTGGCACCATGACTAAACAGATAAATTCGGCCCTGTTTTTGAATTGTTGCCTTGAATTGCATTTAAAAACTTTAGCTTGAATGGATATGGCAAAAACAGGAAAATTATTTGTTGTCCCTTTAATTCACGATGCATGAAATCTGTAAATGTATTATCCATTTCCTTTTATGAATTCTGGAAGAAATATTTGTGCATTCCATTTCTGGAATAAATTAAAAAAGAACTTTTACTCTCTGAATTTCTGGAAAATGTTTGTTTCATTGTTGCCGAGTTTGTATTTGCAATACACTTTGCAATATCATTGGCCATTTGAAAAACTTTGCCAAATATGAAATTCCTTGATCGATTCAAAAACTGAAACATTTTGAGAATTTTAAAAAGACTTTCTTTGTTGCATTGAATTCATTTCCAGACGAATTCATGATCAATACTTTCCAAAAAAAATGTGTATCTTTTGTAATGATAAAAAACTGTTGCCCTGTTTGCATTGCTGTGTGAGTATCCTGCCATGTATGTAATGTTTGAGCCGCACTTGTGCACTGGCTTACTGTTGTGTATTGTATCTACCATTTTGCTATAACAATGTGTGAACTGCTGTACATCACTGAGCTATGTATGCACATATTCACAATATTCATTTGTTTTGACTATTCTTGAGTGTTGCTTTACCATTTGATCATGCTCACCTTTGACCATTTGCATATCTGCCATTCTAGCTTGCTAATATGCTGGCCATGGATCGTTGCTTGTAAAATTTTGCTTGTGGCATCTTTTATTTGCACATATATATTAGAATATGTCCTGGCTGTAATTTTTCCTTCTCATATTGCATTTCCATGAACCAAATAAACACTGATTTATGGCATTTGAGATTCAGCACTTTATCACTTGCCATATTTGATTTATTCGCGGCCTTAGTTTGTACCATTCATCCATTAATTTTTGCTTAACCATTTGAACTGAAATTGTATGCTTGTATACTGCACTAGTCCATTTGTGCGGTTTGCATTTTAATTTCCTTTCTACACCATCTTGGTTCGACCGTGCAATTGTTACACCATGCTCATGTATGCTGATCATGTCATCTAAAAACTTTGTGACACTTTGCTTTCTCTGGTCTGTTGCTTTATGTATGAACCCATGTATTAGCACCATTGTAAAACTGTTGTGTATTTGCTTGAATCTTGACATGTACACCCATGCTTGACATTTGCTCGAACCTGATTCATGCCACGCTGTTTTTCACTTTGCACTTACACGATCTATTTTGTGTTGAAATGTGCACATGTGCATACACGCTTCACACCTGGCTTGTGTTCACTTTCTGTTTTGATGCATGTTTCTCCACCATGTTTGAAATTGCACCATTAATTTTTGTGCCTGCTTTTGACTTGTTGGATTTGGCATTTTGTTGCCTCGACCATTTTACTTTGTACTTTGAGATGTGTTGACTTTGTTTTCATGTGCACTGAGTTGAGAAGGTCCACGTGGCTACTCCTCAGTTGCATACTGAATTGGCGTGGCAGTGCACACGTGTATATATATACACGTGTGTATATGCGGCCATTCAGAAAATTTCCTGTCCCTGTACATATACAAACTGTCTGCCTAGACACAGATAAATCAGATCAAGTCATGAAAAATGATGATAAACACACCAGAAAACTGAGGCAAACAAAATTTTAAAAATAAAAAATATTTGCTATAAATTAGAATATTATTTCTATTCTACATACTATGTGTGTTTCTATTGTGACATGTAAGCAGATGGTGACTGGACTGACTAAGAGCTGTGAAGACAAAAGACTGAAGACAGTGAATGAGAGTATCAGTGTGTGTCTGTATATATGAATCAATGTGAATGTGTATTGACAGGGTTGTAGTGAAGAGCTGTGTATGAATGAAAAATATTAGTGAAGTGTAAAAATAGTGGAGTTGTAATTCTATACTGTTTGATATTGAAATAAAATATTATATTTAAATAAAATACTGTGTGAATATTTAAATTTGTGTACAATAGTATTCTATTTAAATATAAATATTATATTCCTGTCTGTGATTTAAATATAGAACAGTACAGTAGCAAACACATTAAAATAACATATATTTGGTTGTCTACATCAAGCAAAAATCAAACAATTGTGTATACAACACCGTTATATACAACAATCTCCCCCTTTTGATGACGACAAACAAATATTAAGATTTTGAATACAATAACTGTGTTTGACAGAAAAGAACATAACTCCCCCTATTTGAAAGCTCCCCCTACAATAGAGACTCCCTCTATAACTGTGCATGAGTGAAATGAAAAATAATGAATTTTCAAAATTAAATTTTTTTATAAAATATTCACTCAACAAATATTAAGATTTTGAATACAATAAATGTGTTTGACAGAAAAGAACATAACTCCCCATATTTGAAAGCTCCCCCTACAATAGAGACCCCCTCTATAACTGTGCATGAGTGAAATGAAAAATAATGAATTTTCAAAATTAAAAATATTTATAAAATATTCACTCATAAATCAAAATCTCAACCCATTCTTCCCCTTTTGTTATCATCAAAAGGATACAGAATTTAAAATATAGATGAAAAATGACTAAAAATATAATTTCAGCTTAAGAGGAAGAACGATCAACATAAATCTCAATCAGTCAAACAAAAATCATAATATTCTGAGAACAGGTGGCATATTTCACATTGTAGATAATGACGAACTTACAATGAAAATTATATAAGTGGGGAGAGTTACAAAAGAATGAATATAATCCAATTATTTTCCAATAATTTTTTTACAAAAATGAAGTTCAAAAACAGTGACGGGTTTGGACTATAATTAATAATTCAATTTTAAGTGACAAAATCAAATATTCTCAAATCCCAATAGCTATCAATCAACAAATCATAATACGTCATAAGATTTCAACACATTTCACAGATTAGAATATGGATTGATAGGCTGGTTTTTAAACACCATGGAGAATTCCATATTGATTTCAATTTATAACACCCTTTTTTTAATTTTATTTAAGAGCACACTGACCACGCATAACCAGAGCTTGGATTTTTAAATGAGGTCAGTCGCAACTTAAATTATAAGTTGTCTCATAACCCTGCATAACCAGAGCTTGGATTTTTAAATGAGGTTAGAGACACACTTATGTATTAATTATATATTTTATCATTTTCAGCTTTTAAATAGGAAAAAAAAACTCCTCGGTATATAAAACCAATATGGATGATACAAATGTGGTAGGTAAGAAATGGACTGTGAAATAAATTTGTAAATTAATTATATTATGAAATATGATCAACTGTACCGAGATCGTTGAAAGTTTTCAATTATCACTAATTTTGAATCATAACATAGTCCAATTTCTACCACAAATAATTCCACTGTTTATTCAAAAAGATTTTCAAAAACAAATTTAACTCTCCAAATTTATATAAAATCGTAATGGATGGTAGAAGGATGATAGATAATGAAGATGGTCGTGAAATAATTGCCAGTTCAAAGATATTATAATAAATATTCAACCATCATGAATAAAATAAAATTTCCTCTTGTTGTGAAATATATTGCAGTCACAATTCATCATAATTTCAGAATCTGATAATAATTTTGATGAATTATAAATACAGTTCAATTTGGATATAGATTTCAATTTCTGAATGAATAATCAATAAATAATTTTAACATTGAAAAATAATTACAAGAGAAATATGAAAAGATCTATACAGAGCAAGAGGGAATAAAAAAATATAAAAAAAATCAGCACTTCTGATACCAATTGGTGTCTCAATTAAAGAGGATTGTAAAGGAGGCACTGGAGACAACCCAGAATACCAGATACAAACAGAAATTCAATCATAAGGCCCAAGCAGACAAGACAAGCACATTAATTTCATTTATCATAGCAACAGTCAAAACTAAGAAGATTTTTGAAAACATTAAAAAAAAACAGTATCAGAGCAGCACAGAAAACAATAGCACAACAGACTTGTCAGAATATGATGGTCATGTAAAGATGATTCATGATTCAAGATTTAAAATACCGTTTATTTGAAATCATTTGAGGAATTTGAAACACTCCAGATTCAATGAATCAATCACACTAGATTATTAGTTTCAGATTCAAGATATGTGTGAGATTCAATAATTTCAAATGATTTTAAACAAACAAATATTTGACTCAAATAATCATGAGATAAGAGTAAATTTCAAGACCGGATTTTCAAAGGGATTTTCCAAAATATTTCTGACAAGCCAAGAATAATTTCAGATCATTTACATCAAACTTGAGTAATAATTCATGATCCAAAAAATAGTGGTTTATTCAAAATCACTTGAACGAATGTAAATCTTAAGATACAATGAATCAATCACACAGGATTAATAATTTTAGATCTAAGAGGTGTGTGAGATTCAAAATATCAGAAATTTTCAAATGATCTCAAACAGACAAAAAACACCCATAATGATCATGAATAAAGATGAATTTCAGGATGTATCACTGATTCAAGATAATCAAAATATTCAAACCAATCTGAGAATTTATGAAATTATCACAACTGACAAATACCAGAGTGTTGTAATGAGTATAAATTTTCAAGTCCTTCCAAACTGAATTAGAAGAAACTCAAACCAGCAGGGGTGTGTGAACTTCAATTAAACTTTTAGATCTTCAAAATTTTAGAATTCAAATAAACAATGTTGAAGATATGACAAGAATACATCAACACTGTTATGAATTCAGAAAACAAGAAAAATGAACTTCAAAACAATTGCAGATATTTATAAGATTAAATTCAAGATCTGAAAATAATTAAAACATCAGAGTTCTATTCAACTAAAGTGAATTTTCGAAAAATATGAGTTCTACAATTGGAAGTTAATGAAGCCCAAAAAAAGTTACAATGATATGACAGTGACAAACCAAAACAAAAGAAAACAAAGAAAAAAACAGAAGGGATAGAAGAAAAAAACAAAAAAAAAAAAAGAATATTTACAAGGACAAGTTCAGAGACCATACCTGAAATCAATGTAAACCAGAATCTCTGAGTCATCAGATCTTGGCTGAAGAAACTGTGAATGATATAAAAGTATAGACAGCTTTGCTTCACATTTCTTTTTGCACAACAGTTCCTCAGCCTCCTTTGGTACCAAACAGTTTAAGGGATTGAGTGGTCTAACAAAATTAGTAAAACCACTCACAGTTATGTTAACATCTTTTGGTACCCAAGTCTGTTTGTATGACATCCCATTCGAATCTATCTTTGTGCCTTTAGGAAGCCAAACTTGTTTAGTTTTTCCAAAAATCATTTTATTTCTTTTTGGGATCCAGGGTTGTTTTAAAAGAATTGTTATAAAACAGATTTTGATTTCGTTTATGATTTAAAAATCCTTTGGAATTTTTAGGGTTCAAATTTTCAAAGCAGTTCTTTCCAAAACAATTTGAGGGATTTTTCAAATCATTTGAATTTTGTTTTCCAAAAACATCATCTTTCCCGAAGCCAAGACCAGATTTATTTCCAATAGAAACTTGGTTTTGTAGCAACATATTCAACGATTTTTCCTCATTAGAAAATTTATCCAAAGTTGATTCTAATCGTTGAATTTTGGATTTTAGATCGCTATTTTCTTTTAGTAAATTTGAGCAATTATTTATAGCGATCGTCTGTTCAGCACTGGACTGTTTCAAGACCAAATTCTCATTTTTTGCCAATTTAATTTTGGCTTGGAATTCGGAAATTTCAAGTTCAAATCGTTTTCGTTTTTCAGACACAAAATTCTTGGATTTTTCAATCTCATTTTCAAGTTCTTTCAAAATCAAACCACTTTTCACCCAATTTTCATTTTCAGCAATTTCAAATTTGGATTATATCAGTCTTAAAAATTTCAAATTCTTTTTGTAAAATGTTATTCAAACTTGATAACTCAATCTTGTTTTCTTTTAAGATCAGAATTTCCTTTTCAAACTTTTGAATATTTTTATTGAGATGAACAAGATTGGTTTTCAATTTCAAACAATTTTTGCAAACAGAATTTGAAGAATTTTTAACATATTCAAGTTGTGATTCCAAATCATCAAATTTGCTGGTCAACTCAAAATTCTTAGATTTCAGAGACTTATTTTTCAGTTGGAGTTTATCAACAGATTTCGTTAAATCAAGACACATGTAAACCGGATCTTCATATGAGAAATTTTCTGTTTCAGCATTTGTTGATTCTCCATCATCTGATTCATCTGAAGGTTCATCCACATGACTTGTTAGGCATAAATCTGAGTTGACATTCTGGGGTTTTGAGCTATTGTCAGATTTTCCATACTTTGTATTGAGAGTATCCCAGATTTCCTAGGTAGATAAACAATGTCAGATAAGATTAAATTGTTCAGTACTAAGATAATCAAATATAATTTGCATAGCACCAGCATTGAAAGTAATATCTATACTATCAAATCCATGGATAACAACATTCCAACATTTATTATTAACATATTTTAAATAAAACTCCATTTTGGATTTCCAGTTTAAAAAATCTGTTCCATCGAAAATAGTTTGAGATGAATTGGACTGACTCTCTATCGAATGACAACTAGGAATCACCATTGCTCTAGAGTTAACAGAAAACCTGCTCTGATACCACTTGTTTGATCTAGATTAACCCTAGAGGGGGGGTGAATAGGGTTTATCACAGTTTTTAACCGAATTAAAAATCTAACGAGATATATAATAATAAACAGATCACAGAATATAGTAGAAACTGAAATGCAGAAAATAAATCACACAGAGATATACCCAGCTTCGGCAAAACTCTGCCTACTGCTGCATTTTTGAGGTTTCTACTAGGTGATAGAACAGATCCCGCATACAAGACCATGTACACTCGCAAACCCTGCTCCTATTCTAACCTTACGCTCAAAACCCTAGACTGACCGATATCCCCTCGATCAGATTTCCCCTGATTACGACCCTGTAACCAGTAACACAGATTTTACAGACTCTGTCAGCTGTCAGTCAACACCCTGACTGATATCCTAGACTTTACAGATCTAGACACTGTTTGAATTCAGTTTACAAAACAAAAACAAAACTCAATAAAAAATTAAAAACATAAAACAAATGGAAACCCTTGTTTTAGAATAAACTAAAGAAGATTAAATAAGAGGGGTTATCCCGTTTTTCTTTTGAGTCATGGCTAAGTCAAATGGGGAAAAAAGACCAGCCCCTTTGTTTTGCGTTGCACCACTTCACTTTCTTTGTCCCAATCTATCTGCCTTTGACAATGGCAGTTGGGAAATGAAAAGCAAACCAGGGATTTCCTCTCTGAATATTCAATTCACGATGCTGGATAGATGTATCTCGAAATCTCTGATGCTCGAATGTTATGTTCTCCTTTCTCGATTGATTTGCAACACTGAAAGCTCGCGATCAATACCCTAGAAATTGTAAGCTCTCTGAATTTCACTCTTTGGTTGCTTGAATTGATTTTTTTTTATGATTCGATCTATGCATTTGCCAGTGATGATATGGGTATGTACTTATAGGATTTAGAAAACCCTAAATCGACACTCTGATTTCACTGTATGACTCGATCTGGTTTATGTGTGTTTCTTGAGTTTGGTTTCTCGGCTTTGATTGTACTTGCGTGATTCTTGGCTATGAGTCCAGACTTGATTTGCCTTTTTGATATTCGGCATGAATGAATTTTTCTTTTGAATGGATTCCTCTTTTGAAATACTTGAATGAAATGGAAAAATGTTGCCGTGAATAGTTTGTGATGTTTCCACGTTTGGCACTATGATTAAACAGATAAAGTCGGCCCTGTTTTTGAATTATTGCCTTGAATTGCATTTAAAAACTTTAGCTTGAATGGATATGGCAAAAACAGGAAAATTATTTGTTGTCCCTTTAATTCGCGATGCATGAAATCCATAAATGTATTATCCATTTCCTTTTATGAATTCTGGAAGAAATATTTGTGCATTCCATTTCTGGAATAAATTAAAAAAGAACTATAACTCTCTGAATTTCTGGAAAATGTTTGTTTCATTGTTGCTGAGTTTGTATTTGCAATACACTTTGCAATATCATTGACCATTTGAAAAACTTTGCCAAATATGAAATTCCTTGATCGATTCAAAAACCGAAACATTTTGAGAATTTTAAAAAGACTTTCTTTGTTGCATTGAATTCATTTCCAGACGAATTCTTGATCAATACTTTCCAAAAAGAATGTGTATCTTTTGTAATGATAAAAAACTGTTGCCCTGTTTGCATTGCTGTGTGAGTATCCTGTCATGTATGTAATGTTTGAGCCGCACTTGTGCAACTGTTGTGTATTGTATCTACCATTTTGCTGTACCAATGTGTGAACTGCTATACATCACTGAGCTATGTATGCACATATTCACCATATTCATTTGTTTTGACTATTCTTGAGTGCTGCTTTACAATTTGATCATGCTCACCTTTGACCATTTGCATATCTGCCATTCTAGCTTGCTAATATGTTGGCCATGCATCGTTGCTTGTAAAATTTGCTTGTGGCATCTTCTATTTGCACATATATATTAGAATATGTCCTGGCTGTAATTTTGCCTTCTCATATTGCATTTCCATGAACCAAATAAACACTGATTTATGGCATTTGAGATTCAGCACTTTATCACTTGCCATATTTGATTTATTCACGGCCTTAGTTTGCACCATTCATCCTTTCATTTTTGCTTAACCATTTGAACTGAAATTGTATGCTTGTATACTGCACTAGTCCACTTGTGCTGTTTGAATTTTAATTTCCTTTCTGCACCATCTTGGTTCGACCGTGCAATTGTTACACCATGCTCATGTATGCTGATCGTGTCATCTAAAAACTTTGTGACACTTTGCTTTCTCTAGTTTGTTGCTTTATGTATGAACCCATGTATTAGCACCATTGTAAAAATGTTGAGTATTTGCTTGAATCTTGACATGTACACCCATTCTTGATATTTGCTCGAACCTGATTCATGCCACGCTGTTTTTCACTTTGCACTTACACCTGAATCATGGATCTATTTTGTGTTGAAATGTGCACATGTGCACACACATTTCACACCTGGCTTGTGTTCACTTTCTGTTTTGATGCATGTTTCTCCACCATGTTTGAAATTGCTCCATTAATTTTTGTGCCTGCTTTTGACTTGTTGCATTTGGCATTTTGTTGCCTCGACCATTTTACTTTGTACTTTGAGATGTGTTGACTTTGTTTTCATGTGCACTGAGTTAAGGAGGTCCACGTGGCTACTCCTCAGTTGCGTACTGAATTGGCGTGGCAGTGCACTCGTGTATATATATACACGTGTGTATATGCAGCCATTCAGAAAATTTTCTGTCCCTGTACATATACAAACTGTCTGCCTAGACATAGATAAATCAGATCAAGTCATGAAAAATGATGAGAAACACACCAGAAAACTGAGGCAAACAAAATTTTAAAAATGAAAAATATTTGCTAGAAATTAGAATATTATTTCTGTTCTAGATACTATGTGTGTTTCTATTGTGACAGGTAAGCAGATGGTGACTGGACTGACTAAGAGCTGTGAAGACAGAAGACTGACGACAGTGAATGAGAGTGTCAGTGTGTGTCTGTATATATGAATCAATGTGAATGTATATTGACAAGGTTGTAGTGAAGAGCTGTGTATGAATGAAAAATATTAGTGATGTGTACAAATAGTGGAGTTGTAATTCTATACTGTTTGATATTGAAATAAAATATTATATTTAAATAAAATACTGTATGAATATTTAATTTTGTGTACAGTAGTATTCTATTTAAATATAAGTATTATATTCCTGTCTGTGATTTAAATATAGAACAGTACAGTAGCAAACACATTAAAATAATATATATTTGGTTTTCTTCATCAAACAAAAATTATATAATTGTGTATACAACACCGTTATATACAACATATCTGCTGAGGTGACTAGAAGTCTCCCCTCTTCAAAGCTTATCCATGATGTTTAGAATCTATGAGTCACCTTGTTGCCGAAGCTCCTATCTAGTCCATAAGAGTCGGTCGTATCTCCAAGGATGCAAACAAATCAGGCAAATTCTCGATGGAGGGACTAAAATCAAAAGCTGATATGAACTCCAAGTTCTTTCTTTCTACAAACAGAGGACTCAGGGCCACCCTTTGCCTACTTAGTGCATCTGCCACCACATTAACCTTGCCAAAGGTTTAAGAAATCTTAAAATCATAAGAAGCAAGAAACTCCATCCACCATTGTTGCCTTAAATTGAGATCCTTCTGTGAGAACGGATACTTGAGAGATTTATGATCGGTGTATAACTCGAACTTCTCTCCAAGTAAGTAATGACGCGACGTATTTAATGAAAACACTATTGCAGCTAGCTCTAGATCATGGGTGGGGTAGATCTTTTCATGAACTCTCAGCTGCCTACCCCCATAACACACTATTTTTCTTTCTTGCATTAGAACCGCACCAAGCACTATACCACATACATCAGTGTAAATAGTAAACACCTTATTGCCGTCAGGCAAGGTCAAGACTGGGGCTGTTGTTAGAGCCCTCTTCAGTCGTTGGAAAGCAATTCCACAGTCTATATCCCATGAGAATGCCAAGTTCTTCTTCGTCAACCTGGTGAGTGGGGCTGATATCTTTGCGAAGTCCTTAATGAACTTCCTATAGTAACCTGCTAACCCAAGAAAGCTTCTCACCTTGGTGGCATTTTTAGGAACCTACCAATCTTGCATTGCAACCACCTTCATGGGATCTACGGCTATCCCTTCTTTGGAGACCACATGCCCTAAGAACCTCACCTCTTTTCTCCAAAACTGGCATTTGGAGAATTTTGCTTTAAGCTGATGGTCACAAAGAGTTTTCAATACTTCTCTCAAATGCTGGGCATGCTCTTCTTCGATTTTGGAGAAGACCAAAATATCATTGATAAAGACTACCACAAACTTATTTAGGAACTCTCGAAACACCCTACTCATCAGATCAACAAAATAGTAGGTGCATTCATCAGCCCAAAAGGCATAACAAGCCATTCAAAGAAACCGTCCAGAGTCCTAAAGGCAGTCTTATCTATGCTGTCCTTAGCCGCCCTCAACTGATGGAACCCCATGGCCAAGTCTAACTGGGAAAATACTGAGGCATTAACAAGTTTATCAAATAAATCATCAATCCTCGGAAGCGGGTGCCAATTCTTCTTAGTGAATTTATTCAGCTCCCTATAATCAACACACAAATGAAGCGACCCATCCGCCTTAGTTGCGAATACTACTGGAGCACCTCATTCAGATATGCTTCGTCTGATAAACCCTTTCTCAAGTAGTCCTCCTACTTGCTTACTCAGCTCCCTCCTTTCCCTTGGAGCTATATAGCACACTGGTAATGTAACTGGCTTTGCATTGTCCACCTGATATATATGAAAATCGACCTCATGCCTCGGAGGTAAACCCTGAACCCCATCAAAAACATCGGAAAAATCTTGGACTACTGGAATAGATTGCAGATCGTCGATAGATGTATCAAGAGACTCTAGGAAACTAAGCATAACTGACCCTAGCGGGTCACACGAAATCTCGAGAGTTCTCCCGTGACAAGTCAGAAGCCTAACAACCCTCTTCTCACAAGCCAATCCATTCCTAGAATCAACCCATAGCCCATAAACTCGAGCACATACGAGTCGCATTCAAACTCGACGCCTAACACAGATATTTTCAAACCCCGACAAATCATCGATAAATGAGTCTAACCACCAATGGGGTTTGAAACAACTACAGGATCTACTACCATACTAGTAATTAAGTGTAGAGATTCAACTATAAAACTTGATATAAATGAATGTGAGGCACCGGAATCAAAAAGGGTTCTAATAGGGTGACTGGAAGGAGAAATCAAACCTTCCATGAAGCTTTCCTACCTCTATCTGGTGCACTAGCCACGTGAGCATTCGCTTTCCCTCCAAAGATTCATGTCCATTGACCTTGCCCTTTCTTCCTTGGGCACTCCCTAGAATAGCGTCCAACCTCTTCACAAACGAAGCAAGCATTCTTCCTTTTCCTGCAGTCCTGGGCTAAGTGACCCTCTCGCCCGCAACTATGGCCCTTCCTCTTACCCTTAGCCTTGTCATTCTTTCTGCCCTTCTTCTGTTGTTGTTACTGTCCTTTCTTGAGCCATACCTTTTTATTTTCTGTTTCCTCAATCTTAACTTCTTACTTTCAGATTTATTTGAACTTTATTTGTGTTCCCTTCCTAGGCCATCATTTTTCTCATCCTTGGGCTGTCCTCCTTAGCTATAACTCCCTTATTCTCCTTTTTGCCATCCTTGTGTAACAAGCTAACAAGTCTCTCGAAAGATGCCTTCATCGCATGGAAATCCTTACGAAGCTCGAGAAAGTTAGCCGTAGGTGATACTACTACAGCTTCAGATGGAGGCTAGGCACTTCATGGCCCTTCGATACGTGCCGCAGTTTAAACATACCTATGGCATCAAGCCGGAATGGGGACACCTTTCGGGAAGAATCGGTCCCCCAGAAAAGAAAAAAAAGGAATGAAGTGGAGAATCGAGAGATACTTCCTATGGCTTTAGGGAATATGTTTTTCTAAACAGACTTTTCTTTTGAAAATGTTTTCTTTTAAAATATTTTTGAAAATAATTTTCAAAAACTTTTATCTAATTTGGTAATCTTTAGCTCTGATACCAAATGTGACACCCCACGTCCGCTAATGTCACTCACTAAGGGAATGCATTAAGTTCCGTGAAGCGTTATAGGTAATCAGACACAGAATAATTACAAGACAGATATAAATAAGATAGCAACGTAAATTTAAATTTTTATTTCAACATAAATTAAAATACCGTGGTCCACAATACCATAAGTCACAAAAAACATTACAATAAAATAACTTCTCTCTTGCATCATCAAAGTACATAATATAAAAACATAATTCCCTAATCGAAAGAGTTAAGCCATAGTAGAGATAAGAACTTGAGCCATACTTCAGAAGTAGCTTCTAGCAAGGTGACATCTGAATCCTGACTAAGCCTGGGTGTTTCCTCCCTGAGAACCTTGGGGGGAGAGGGGAACGGAAGAAAGAAGGAGAAACAAAAAGGTCATACATAAAGTCTGGCAAGTCTAGTTACTTTTATCTAGTAGATAAATAAAAGTAACATGATAGGCATATAAAGTGGATAAGAGAGAGATCACTACATAAATGGAAGGTGTGACAAGGTAAGCAAGATAAGGTGTACATGCCTCACTAGTGATTACTCTGCAATGTTACTAGTATATCCAGAAAGAGATGATCCCTTCAACTATAAGGTGATAAACTTAGGTATACATCCAAATATATCCTAACTACTACCCTGATCGATAAGCTCCCTAACCCTCGTAGATACCTTGTGCTAGCCCCACAGTAGGATGTATCACTTCCTAAAGTGGCAACACCTCGTCATAACAATGTGCACAACCATATCTACATGTGTCACGGTCATTTTATCCCCTTCTACCCTGCTCATGTACGCACATGGCCCGGTCGGTTTGCGCCGCCCGCGCCGTCCTCCACGTTTAGATCTCTTATAATCAGTCAGTAAGCGTGCCCTTTCTCTGCCTAGTACAGAGTACTTTATTTGATACCTACTCCAGGTTACTGACTAAAATGAGTCCCATACAACATGATACAAGCTCTCCCCTTTGTCTTGTATCCCGCACAAGGTTTTCACTGACTATGTATACCACTAAGTGTCCTTAATTACATAGCCTTGTTTATGTCTACCGGTTATGCTCACCTACAGGTGCCTTTAATACATAACCCCTAATCTTCCAACCGGTTATGCTTACCTATAGATGTCTTTAACTACATAACCCTATCACTTCTATAAGTTATGTTTACCCTAAAAGGTGCCTTTAATTACATGACTTTATTATTTTCTACCGATTATGTATACCACTAGGTGTCTTTAATTACATAACCTTATTATTTCCAGCGATTATGAATACCACTAGGTGTCTTTAATTACATAACCTTAACGGGTTAAGTTTGTGGGCCTATACGTGAATATTACCCATCCCCTCTTCAGATTTACTTAACCTACCCCTCAACCATGTTTACTTAACTACCAACTTAAATTTAAGTTCATACAATCCCTATGGATTAACTTAGGTTAAGTAGTCCAATTCTTTACCATGTCTATTTATGGTTTCATAATGGGCCAGACCTCCCACATTAGGCCTATAATATGTGGATGTTGGATATGCCGGTCGGGTCCAAGCAGACTTATTCCACAGTTGGTCCTAACCTCTTGTCATAGCCCGATTCGTATTTGCATAATTAGACCTCCCACATAAGGTTTACCATTAGTGGCTGCTGGATATGCCGGTCGGGTCCGGGCAGATTTCTGCCACTAATGCAACCTAACCTCATGTCATAAGTACAATTACAATTCCTAATTGTAATTACTAGTCATTCCATTTTTAATTAATTAATCAATTAATTAATCCTTTCCTTTTATAGGTGTCAGTACCTATTTTACTCAATAATTTGAATTACATATCCATAAATGTTCATATTCAAATTATGCCATTTTTAACCCTTTTCCCCCGTTCCTTAAACTAGCTCCCTCACAAAATTGGCAGCATGCCTGGGCTAGGCAATAGCCTAGTCATAAACGATAATAGGGAAAATAATAGGGATATAACTAAAACGATCATCTTGGCATAAACATAAACTTGTATGATAATAAGATGAACAAACATACTAGCATGGACACGAAATTGTCATCATAATAAGGTGGACATAAAACTAATGAACTATGATGTCACGATATGTAAATTAGCAATTTAGATGTCCAATCGGTTTAGATCTAACATGATAACATAAGATGACAATTTAGATCACATAAAATAGATCAAACATGTTAACATAAGGTGACATTTTAGATCACATAAAATAGATCTAACGTGAATCATAAGGTGACAATTTTAGATCACATAGAATAGATCTAACATGAATCATAAGGTGGCAATTTTAGATCACATAGAATGGATCTAACATGAATCATAAGGTGACAATTTTAGATCACACAGAATAGATCTAACATGAATCATAAGGTGACAATTTTAGATCACATAGAATAGATCTTACATGAATCATAAGTTAACAATTTTAGATCACACAGAATAGATCTACATACATCTGCATCATAGCATATCATAAAAGTTACAAACCAAGATCCGTAATAATAACATAGTAGAACAATTGAATTGGATCTAAAGAAATAGATCTATCATGACATAGCATAAGATCTAACAATAACATAGATTCAAGGTTTGCAACGTATCTAAATCACAGTCTTTCATAATTCACTATTATTTATCTAAACCTAAAAGCAACTAGAACTCACTGTGATTGGATTGCTAAGATGATAGAAAAGGTGCTGAGTCATTGCTTGAATCTCAGAATTTGATATGCTTTAGAAGAAGATAAGAGACCTTAGTTCAGTTCAGAATCCGACATAGTTTGGCCGCCATGATTTCTAATGAAGAAACATGCGAAATGGCCATATATTTATAGCTGCAGAACCATCTGGAGCCAACTGCCATATAAGCCCTAGGGTAAATCAGGTCGCGGGTCGCCTACCACTTGGGAAAAGGCCCAAATACCCAAAAAAAACTATTCTGGGCGCTTTTTACAGGTGCGCCGGTGTAAAAATACATGGGCGCACTTGTCAAGTGCGCCAGGAATTTCTGCTTTTTCTGCCAAACTTCTATCGTCCATAACTTCTTCATACGTTATCAGTTTTATGCAAACCAGGTGTCTATCTTGACTAGAATTTCGAGGCAGACGCAGTGGCGTAGTCCGTTTCCCTTAATTCTTTAATATTAAATTAATTATTCTTTAATTTATCCACTGTAATGTTGTTAAAATTTCGGGGTGTTACATGGATTCAAAACCAAATGACAAAGTCAATTTAACAATAATAATAACACCAATAAATTTGAAGGTAAAAATAGAAATAAAGATAAAAAAATAAAATAAAGTAAAATAATTAATTAATTTAAAATAATAGATCAAGAACTAAACAACCATGATGATGATAATAATAATAATAATAGTGATAATGGTATCGGTAATAATATGGACCGAAGAATAAACACTACGTCTCAAGCTCCTTATTATCTAGTCCTGTGACTTAAAACTTATAACATTACTCCTAAATCAATTTTAAACTCATGGTTTTAGTACATGTATCACTAACTTCCACCCGCTCCTGTTCGACACTAGCTCTTCGGATATATTCTAGTCTTCCAAGTACCTTTTTACTATTTACTTTCATGTCGTACTTGGTTGACCATTTAATTTATTTTAGCATTTAGTACAGTTTATTATCTCAAAGCGCACATGTGCATCAGGAGACTATTGTTAGAAATGCCCAAACCATCTTAAACGGTGCTGGGCTATCTTCTCTTCAATTGGCGCTACTCCAATTTGTTACGTATATCATCATTTATAATTTAGTCTTGTCTTGTATGACCATAACTTCATTACAACATACGCCTCTTTGTTATACTTATTTTCCAGATGTGTTGTTTTTTAGTTGAAAACCACTGTAAACCATACAACGTCGCATGCCTAATTATCTTTTTGCAGAACACATACATATATATGTATATATATATACACACACACACATATAGATATACATATTATTGTACATACATACACACTCTCACATAAATATAGACAAAGAGGATAGTTCAAAGGAAATAATGGATGAAATACTTTGTAAACTAAAATAATTCGAGAGGAATTATTTAAAGAGAAATCTTCTAGTATAGATTTAGTTCCTTAAGGAGAATAACATGGGAAATAATTCACGCTTTTCGAGGTATAATTCATGCTTTTTGTTGGAAAATAACAGAGGAAACTTTTGGGTTATCCTTCATTTTTTCTTCTCACCAATGTTCTTATAAAAATCTTTAAAACTTGCGATATAAATTCCGTTGGGTTGGATCTTCACTTTTACAATTCAATTTAAATTTTGGTTCAAACTTTATTATAACCATAATTCAGAAAAATCATTTGATCCCTAATATATTTAACATACTAATATGGATTCATATTCGAAGTTTTTTGAAAACTTAAACAGTGAAGGAAATTGAAAAGTAGAAGTCCAAACATCAACTTGTCCAAGCCTTAAAATATGAATCTTTTGAACATACAATTTGCAATCTAAATCCAATTCGAAAAAATTAACTTCATGATATAAGATTTGAATCCGATTTTAACAACACTGTTAGGTAGCAATTACCATGGTGATTGGTTACTCGATTCAGTGGTAAGCACTATGACAATAAAGATTCACGTCAAGATCGCGAGAAGAAATTTTGTTGATGTTGTCGATTAAATTCTTCTTTAAATACACAAGTAAAAAAGGAATTTTGCTTTTAAGATTTAGGATATTATACATTGAATCCACAATATATGCAGAGTTATCATAAGATGCACTATAGCACATAATGCATAGTGTGCACTATTATACTTATAACAGTGCACATCATCCAGAGTGCAAAACAATGCACTATTTTGCCAAAGAACAAAAGAACGTAGAGTCCAAAATAGTGTTTTAATAAACGTGAGTGATGCGTGCCTTGAGGCGAAGCATCCTCAAAAAAGCAGCAAGGCGCAAGCATGGAGGCGTTTTTCCATTAAAATGTAAGCCTCAACCATTTGAAGGGTAAAAAGATGTAACAATACGTAAAAAAGTTGAAAAATGTTTTGATGCATACTCTTTTTAGCAAAGTAAATTTAAATCGCACTGCTTAATTGACTTTTGCTCTTTTTTTTACTAGTTCGAACTCCATACCATAAAAAAGAATGGAACATGTATTTTTATTGAAAGATTCTTAAAATCGATAAAATCGAAATTGATTCCGTTTCTGGAATTGAAATCGATTCCTCTATAGGAATCGAAAATTGATTAATGAACATCGATTTCAGATCAGAAATTGGTTTTGATCCCTGAAAGTGAAATCAATTTTCATTCCGATCAATTACATTTATATATTTCTTCAATTTACATGTATTATGTTGCTTATGTTGAATGGATGGTAACATGCTTTTGTATTCAATTATATCAATTTGACTTTAGACTACACTTTGATTGTTTTTGGATAACTATATTTTGTTTGAATTGCTTGTCGTAGTTTATGTTTCTTATATACTATTTGACATTATTCTACGTCTATTTTCATTAAATAATTTGTGCTTTTTTGTCCTTGAAAGGCTTACGCCTCAACATTTTTAGGCTTACGCGGCATGAAAATGCCATGTGCGTTTTCATATTTTAAAACATTAGGCCAGAATAACATACTATTTTATTTTTTATTTTTAAGTATGTATAGTGTATAAATCCCAAAATTGATTAAAAATATGTTTTTGAACAAGATCCATAACACGAGAAGGGATATGCTTGAATGCAAAAGACAACAAAGCCTTTTCTTCTTCAAGTTCAATCAAACTTTGAAAAATCATTTCAAATGAAGGGATGTGGTGGATCATATTTCTTTATAAGATATACACAATTCAAATAAGTGGATGACCGGTTTCATGAAAGGGAATATCTTAGACATAGAAGATGAGTTGGTTTTTTAGAATGATACCCTGACTTGGGGTAATGGATGTTGGGAGTTGAGAGCTGGAGAAATAGTACACAAGACTAGACAACATCAAACTAAGTTGAAATAAAAATAAAATGTTATAGTTTCTAGTTCAAGGCCCAGTATATTAATGATAAAGAATGGGTTAACTTTAAAGATGATTCGGTGGAAGGCAACATAGGTTATGACTCAAAAGAAGAAATAATAGATGATTTGGATAATGACATGACGTTCGTGATCATGCTTTAGAAACTTGGAAGTATAATATATCTTCGTAGGCTTGAATTATGTTTGACTTAGATTATTTAAAAAAATTCATTGTAGTTTTTATGATATGTAGTTTCGTTTGACCTTGAAATTTTCATTCTGTACGTTTTCTTATTTATATTTTTTCTTAGTTCTTATCTATATAAAATGTTATGCATTTTATGTAAAAAATTATTTCTTATGCACTTTTTACTAAATTTTATCTCATCACGTATTCAAAACTCACAAATATAAAGATGGACATAATATAAATCATCCATTTGTTTCTGATAGTTACATTTCATATTAATTTTTTTTAATACATGCATGAAGTTTCCTAATGTTTGTATTTGAAGTCTTAAACGGTTTGGATATGAACAAATTCTACAAAAAATAACATTAAATTTTGACTAGGCATAATGTGATCAATTATTTAATTGTAAAAATATGCAAAATTTTAAAAAGTAGACAAAATAGCATGTGCTAAAACATAAAGGCACATGCCTTGCACTATTCTGTGTTATTCGTTATTGACTAGCTTACACACTATATTGTTATCAATGCTCAAACTACTTTGGTCTCTCATTACCCAAAAACTGAGTAAATTTGTGTGTTAATTCTAAATATATGAATAATATTTGTAACTCTTAATTTACATTGTTCAATAATGTATTTAATGTTGATCAATTATACAACTGATCAATCATTATGATGAATGCACTCGTGCCAGTAATATCGTAGGCACAAAGTAACAATCTGGGCATGTGTCAGAATCTTGACCACAACAAGTGCTGGAGTTAAAACGATGAAACCGATAAAGGAAGCTGAATACTTGTTCTTCCAAAGATGAAGGGTAAATTAGATAATAGTAGGGCTTAATGAGGTTACATCTATTGCACTATTTATTCTCTTCTCCACTCCTACGTTTCTTAATTGACAGTAGTTCGACCTTTTCTTATATCTCAATTTTATTCTCTTTTGTTACTTATGAGTAACATGTTAGACACCATAATTTATTGTGCATGATACGATATTTTATTTAGTTAAGTGAGTTATGCATTAAACCAATTAGAAGTGTAATTTTTGTCATTTGATTAATATATTTTTGTACTCGAATAAAAATCAAACTGTCATTAATGCATATAAGAATGACTTATATACTAATTTCTTAGTTTTTAGGATTTGTATTTATTTATTAGACATTCGATAAAATTGAAACAATATTTTTCATCGATCTTCTTATGAGGAGGGTTGAATAGTCGATCTTGTGGTTAGCAAGTTCTTGAGCAAGCTCATTCTACACTTGGTACAGCGCATCCAGCATCAAAAAATTAATCGTTCCTTATTGTCTTCCTTGCCTGGGATGTGTTGATCAACATCTGATGTCGTGGCCATTGACAAACATGACGACTGTTGGTCCAAGTCGGGTTTCCACCTGAGACCGCCATTCTTTGTTTTTCCAAGACAAACACGGAGGTGCAACTCTCATCAACTCCGGCTTAAAGAGTAAATGATCTTAGCATTCTTAACTATGTTTAGAATTAGTATATTTAAAAAGTTCCATAGATAAATGCTCATGTACGTGAATTTTTAATTTGATATTTAGCATCATTATATTTTATTAGAAGATATGCACTGTATAAATTGAATTCAAATATTACTTGAGGGAATGTGAAACGACCCGAACTTCCCCGGTCTCCGAAGAGAAGAGAAAGAACGAATTGTTTTAAATAGATAATTAAAAATAAATAACAAAACAAAAGGATAAAGGGAAAAACTTACATTTCGAACGGGAGTTTCCAGAGGGGGGGTGTTTCACCAACGCGCTCACGTGCAGAGGAGGCGGAGGGGCTGCGTTGGAACCGCAGGTGGCGCCTGGTCGGAGGCGTCGGCCTCAGGCGATGGCGCTGCCTTTGGGTTGCGCCGTTTTCTATTCAGGTTTGGGGGGGCACTGATTTGGGCGCGGGGTCCTTCATCAGAGGGAGAGGAGGAAGAACGGGAGGGGGGTGGGGTCGAGGCTAAGGCGCGGCGGCTCCTGGGGGGGTGGGGCGGCGGCGAAACCAAGGGCGGCGGGTTTCTTTCTTTTTTTCTTTTCGATTCGGGTTTGTCTGAGAAGAATGAAAGGGGGAGTTTATATAATAAATATATATTAATTTATTTTACTTTCTCTTTAAAAAGTAACTTTTAATTTCGAAGTCGAAATCAAGCTCACCGCCTGTCGTCCATAGCTAATTACCCCCATTTCGAACACAATGAGATATGTATCGTAGGCTGATTCGACTGTTTCGGTCAGTTTTCGTCAAAATCAACATATAACTCTATATATCGAAATTGAACGCACATTTCAATTTACCGGGGTCACATACTAACTCTATAAATCCCAGAAAAATATTTTCTAGCTTCGAATTGACTATACGGTCCTAATAAAACTAATTTCGTCGAATTCTGAGACAGTTAGAAAAATGGCCATTTTCCAGTCGATTAAAATCAACTGAAACTGGTCAAACACGTTTTCCTTTGCCACGCTCACATATTGATTCGAAAAATTATGAAATTTGGAATCTAGCAATAATTTGACACTGCGGATCCAACAAAAGTGGTTCCGTCGAAATCCGAGGTCGTTTGCAAAATTCCCATTTTTAAGGGCCTGAATTCTATAGCGACTATTCAGAATTTTCAACTGGACATATCTTTTGATTCCCGTTATTAAATTTTGATTTGTCGGATTCGTTGGAAAGATATTATCAATTAGATTCCGTTATTTTTGGTTTCACTAAAATCCGGATTGTTTTACACCCGGTACATCCAATTGAAGTTTGAAATCGAATTATCGAACTACCGTGCCATTTTCAATTCCTTTTATAATTATATATAATTATTTATATTCTAACGACGACGCGTATAAATATATACGTTCGAATTCATTTCAAAATAAATTCCTCGTTGTTATTATTTAAAATAATTCATTTAAAATAATCAAAATTCGTTAAAATTGCCAAAATAAAAATTTTAAACTGGCCCAGATTTTCGGGTTGTTACAATCTCCCCCACTTAAAACTTTTCGTCCCCGAAAAGGAACAAAGTCGAAAGTGGTTTGATTAATCAACTCTACGTTCGATCTGGCTTCTATTCTCCAACTTTTCAGTTTCTGAGAATTTTCAAATTCTTCAAAAATTTGGCTAACACCCTAAATTTTCGAAAAATTTCGCCATAACCTCCCCTGCACCGGGAGCCACGGGAAAATCCCGAAATTGCCATATAGGCCTTCAGATCTCATAAAGAAAAAGAAAAAACCAAGCGGCTAGCCAATCGGCTCATAAAATCATCATCACCCAAACAAAACAGTAAATTATAGTAAACATGTACCTATTTGTCGGGCAAACAAATTTTATTCTCTGCTCTAGCCTCCTTGCTATGACCTGTTCAATGTAAGTACATATATATGCAAGCAAATACGACTAAATTTTCAATACGATTCAATATTTGATACAATTAGGCGTAATGGTTCAAAATTGTCAAATAAATAAACAAACAACACAAACATCAATCAATTAGTGACTTAGAGTTTCAAATTCATAATTTTGATACATATACAAAAATCATGTTTTTGATGCCAAATCACAACAATAAATCCTATCTAGTTTTCGGTTCTCACACCAGTCAATAGGAAATATATAGAAATCTCACTTTCGTCACTCGAAAATAAATACTGGCGGCGGTGCCCCATCACCAGAATTATCCCCGGGCAACTAGAGTATGATTCCATAACTATCCAATACATTAAAACTTCGAATACACGTTTGCAAGACATATATGCAAAATCTCTATATATTGGATTGTCCAAATTCATATAAATAAATAATCAAATATGAAAAATTGATTTAAATTTTTAAAACAAAATTGGTTTTCATTTTAAAAATATACTCTTCACACTCGTTCTAGGATACTACTGATCCCATCTCTAACGAGTCATTCTAATTGGATATTACTAATCCAATATCTCATGAATTCTTTCGTATGGTTCTAACGTGTGTTGTTCTCGAGCTCTGTAAACCAAAGCTCTGATACCACGACGAAACGACCCGAACTTCCCCGGTCTTCGAAGAGAAGAGAAAGAACGAATTGTTTTAAATAGATAATTAAAAATAAATAACAAAACAAAACGATAAAGGGAAAAACTTACATTTCGAACGGGAGTTTCCAGAGGGGGGTGTTTCACCATCGCGCTCACGTGCAGAGGAGGCGGAGGGGCAGCGTCGGAACCGTAGGTGGCGGCCTGGTCGGAGGCGTCGGCCTCAGGCGATGGCGCTGCCTTTGGGTTGCGCCGTTTTCTATTCAGGTTTGGAGGGCACTGATTTGGGCGCGGGGTCCTTCATCAGAGGGAGAGGAGGAAGAACGGGAGGGGGGTGGGGTCGAGGCTGAGGCGCGGCGGCTCCTGGGGGGGTGGGGCGGCGGCGAAACCAAGGGCGGCAGGTTTTTTTTTTTTCGATTCGGGTTTGTCTGAGAAGAATGAAAGGGGGGGTTTATATAATAAATATATATTAATTTATTTTACTTTCTCTTTAAAAAGTAACTTTTAATTTCGAAGTCGAAATCAAGCCCACCGCCTGTCGTCCATAGCTAATTACCCCCATTCCGAACACAATGGGATATGTATCGTAGGCTGATTCGACTGTTTCGATCAGTTTTCGTCAAAATCAACATATAACTCTATATATCGAAATTGAACGCACATTTCAATTTACCGGGGTCACATACTAACTCTATAAATCCCAGAAAAATATTTTCTAGCTTCGTATTGACTATACGGTCCTAACAAAACTAGTTTCGTCGAATTCTGAGACCGTTAGAAAAATGGCCATTTTCCAGTCGATTAAAATCAACTGAAACTGGTCAAACACGTTTTCCTTTGCCACGCTCACATATTGGTTCGAAAAATTATGAAATTTGGAATCTAGCAATAATTTGACACTGCGGATCCAACAAAAGTGGTTCCGTCGAAATCCGAGGTCGTTTGCAAAATTCCCATTTTTAAGGGCCTGAATTCTATAGCGACTATTCAGAATTTTCAACTGGACATATCTTTTGATTCCCGTTATTAAATTTTGATTTTTCGAATTCGTTGGAAAGATATTATCAATTAGATTCCATTATTTTTGGTTTCACTAAAATCCGGATTGTTTTGCACCCGGTACATCCAATTGAAGTTTGAAATCGAATTATCGAACTACCGTGCCATTTTCAATTCCTTTTATAATTATATATAATTATTTATATTCTAACGACGACGCGTTTAAATATATACGTTCGAATTCATTTCAAAATAAATTCCTCGTCGTTATTATTTAAAATAATTCATTTTAAATAATCAAAATTCGTTAAAATTGCCAAAATAAAAATTTTAAACTGGCCCAGATTTTCGGGTTGTTACAGAATGACAGAAATATCTAGAAAGAAATGTGTGATGGCGATGATCAATATATTTTAATGCATTTAAAGCTCTCATAGTAAATATTAAAAAATGTATTTGCGATAAATAAAATATCTACAGGAGAACTAAAAGAAATGTTAGTTGAAAATAAGACGTAGAGTGCTACAATTCATATTTTTATTTCAACAATGCAAAAATAATAATTTTATTTTTGCTTCATGTTTTATACCTTTACAATTTTATTTTATAATAGAAAAATTATTAGTGTTTTTTTAAAAAGACAACGTAACACATTTTTTTCCCTCGATCGAAATGTTATATATATTTTTATTGGTTAATGTGATGTAAGAAAAGAAACAATTAACATTTTCAATAGAACATGTTTATTATAATTACTTTTTTGATCTTAGAATAAATTTTTTTCACCATCTACTATTAACCCTAATGTCATTCTTAATAAACATACTTTATCAATGAGAAAAAGTCCACTTCCCAGACCAATGTTTGAAAAAAAATGTTATGTATAGTTTGTAATATTATACAGCTCTTAAAATGTAAAACTGTATGTAAAAAATAACATCTTTAGATAGAAAAATTATACATTAGTTTATTTATAAAAAAATTAATTTTTAAGAAGTAATAAATTGGATAATTTCAGTTTTGGAATAATGTGAGAGAATTACAACTAATTTTCATGTATATCTGCGAAAACTTCGAATTATATGGTCTTGAATGATTTTTTTTTTTACAATTTTTGTGATATAAATGTAGTAAATAGTGCATGAAATTGTCAAGTTTCGAATTTATTAGACTAAATAAATAATATTAATTACTATTATCTAAAATGTTTAAATTTAAGATCACATAATTGATCTAAATACTTGTAGACTTGAATGTAAAAAAACGCGATTTTTTTTTGGAAGAATTTTATAAATAATTGTATAAATTATTTAATGATACTTAAATGTAAAATGACACAATAAAAAACTAGTAGAACATTGTAGTCGTAGTAATAATAATGATGATGGTTACAACACACACTTTATGCGTGGTAGCATAACACTCTTCGTGCATATTTTTTTCTTTTCAAATTAGATATACTTAACACATTCAAAATAAAATGATTTTCAGAAGAAAAAAATCATATTTTTACGTTGAAATCATATATAGGTTTTATTTTTTATTTCTACATTACAATTTCTAAATTCTAGTAGCTTAATTATTTTTAAAAATTATTAGTCTTTGGAAAATGGATTTATAAAAAATGTTCATTTGTTAAATCATATTTCAAGCGCTAAGATCTAGTAATATTTTTAGGTAAGCTTCCGAATTTGTTGAGAAGATTCAATCATTAGAACCTATTTTTAAATTATTAGTATTTACAGACATTTTGAATTTGAAAAATAAATTTAACTTAGATCATATTTTTAAGAGATATTAATAGTTATAATTTACAAAAAAAGATGTTTTTGGTACGTTTATGTCAAAAAATGTATGATCGACTTGCATGCAGATGCTACCTTTTAGGATAAATTATAAACCAAAATTTAAAAAACTATTTATAAACGATTTTTGGAACTCTGTAGTCGGACCAGAAGTTTGCGCTTCTAAGCCAATTATTGATAAGATAATAATATTAATAATAAATTATATAGACGTTTAAAAATGAAATACCTTGAGAGAATTAACGAGAGTAGAGAATAATCCGATATTTAATAAGAATGCAAGAAATTATTCTGCTTCATTATTATTTAACAGATAATAACAAAAACATAATTATTTTTTATTCTCCTTCTTTCTCCCTTGATTTCTTTTTATGGAAAATAACAAGAAGATTTTGATTGTATCTGCTATAAATCATCATGCAAAATTCTGTTTATGTCAAGATTTCTACTATACCTGTTTGTGTCAAAAGTTGACACAAACACGTAAGATTTCTTGTAGAGAACTAAAATGTGTAATATACATAGAAAAAAGGATCTAAACAACAAAAACAAGTAAACAATGATTTATAGTAGTTCGAGTTGAATGATCTACGCCCATCTAGTATTTTTTGTCAATTTATTGCTAAGTTTATATAGTTACAAGGTTAACATAGGTAGGGATCCAGAGCATACCGAATATTTGATAAAACAAGGAACCTAAAGATCAATTTCTTCCTAAGGCAACTACTATTTATTAGTTGGAGGTGAGCTCAGATCTATCAAAAATTTCATCGATAAAGTAACAGGCTGTAGACGAAGTCATCACAGGAAGGTGAGCCTCCAAATTGCCAAAAACTCAAATCAATATCGATCCCTAGGGGAGGGATCAGTATCGATCCCTCATTGAGAAATTAAATTTAGTGATCTCTTATGGGGCTCTCCTAGGTTGCTAGCTTTGTGTTTTTGAAGGTAGTTTGAGTATTTGCCTTGATATTTGTAGAATATGAAGTAATGTTGAATGGACTCAAATTTGGTTGAATGAGGTAGTTGTATCAACCCATTCTCTTTGATCGAAGGATGTATGATGATCCGACCCCTATGGGAGAGGGATGTATGCCAATCCTATCAGCTGAGATAGGCTTATGTACCAATCCTTATGGATGAGGGAGGGATAATACAGATCCCTTGCCTGTAGATGACGAGAATTCGCACTTAGAGCATGTTTGATTGTTGTTTTGCTAGGTTCACTTAACCATTATCTCATGGTATTATTTCTGCTTGATATTTGGACATTTAGATCATCACTTAAGGTAGTCTATTTTGATAATTGTTAAGTCGCACTAGATTGGATAGTGAAAGTAGACACATCAAAAAGTCCGGGTAATATTTTCTCTTCAAATAAATTGTGTGGCGAATACGATGTGCTTTAAATCGAGATTAGTCGAGGTTATCAAAAAGGATTCCACTTTCTTTCTTGAACGATCTTTATCCTTTTTGCTGAGGTTGCTTTTGAGATGAACTGTTCCTTTGTCATTTGTTGTGACGCTTGGTCGATATAGACAATCTGAATATCAAGATGTAATATGTCGATAATTGTACGTGCTCTATTCCATTGAGCTAATTGATTGATTTAGTAAACCTTGGTGTTTGGATCTCCTTTTCTCTTTGGAGCTTCAAGTTGTAGTCCAACTCCTGTCGAGTAAGAAAATAAGGAGATTTAATATGCGTATGTGCTTGCACGTTCGTGTAAGTACCCATGTCACTGGCTCCTAGACACATTCAGGTATGGAATGGATAAGTCATTGCCAGGTTCTGGGAGGTTGTGGTTAGGAGATAGTAGAGTCGTCAGTCCTCCTTTCCTTCCTTTTTTATGGAGAGAAGGGGGATCAATAACTATCCCTCTTCAAGGGATCAGGGTCGATCTCTCTGCACTTAGTGAAAACTGAATGTGGTGACTTAGAGGCATGCGTTCCCCCTTAATGCGACTTCTCACTTATTGTTATTTGTGAAGTTGACGTCGAGGAGGAATTAGCGGAGCATGGGATCGCCAAGGCACATGATGGAGTTTCTAAGATGAGGATTCCTAGGTTAGGGATGGTTACGATCCCTTGGACTTATATGTCTCCTACTTTTTATGCCGACGTTCGATTCTACATTCTATTTTTTTCTCGAATGCCTAGCCTATGGCGTGAGAGCTAGTCGTTTAAGTGCAACGTGGCCGCCATTTCGGTCGTTCCTATCGAACTTCGGGTCTCGTCTTGTGCTACTAAGTTTGATATTTGTAAGTTGAAACACTGTGAGCGCGTATGCATGATGGCTATCAATGATGCATCCATATATGTTTAATAAGGCTCGACATTACGGCATGTGCAGCTATGTAGCTGACTTCTAATTTTTATGGGAATCTGCATATGTACACAAGCAACACATTTTTCATTCAATGTACTTGAGTTCTATCACTCATCATATGGGTATAGACAGTAGTTAATCGCGCATGTAGTTGGGTATTGTTCATGTAAGCTTGGCCTTGAAGCATCCTTTCAATTGTAGCTTCAAGTCTTGTTGGATATCGATCATGAGGCGTCGCACTTTCCCTCTCGCATTAGTGAATCCTTTCCCTTATCTTGTACCGACAAAGTTAAATGGTAGGCAATCGAACATTTTCCTTAGAAATGTATATTCATCCTGACAAATCATGGATTAGAATTGACTGTACTGCATCCCTCTAAAGCTTGCACTATTGTTCCAGCATCAGGAACTAGAATTGGATGTCGGAAGGTCAGATCATATGCTTCGAAGTTTATAATTTTACCTCCAGTCTAAGGGCATAAGCTAGTAAGTGGACGGCCAAGTCACTTCCTTTTATGTCTCATGCTCTTAAGCTTGCACTCTTGTTCCAACATCCCTCTTAATCTTGCACTCCTCTTAAGCTTGCACTCCTGTTAAAGCATCAAGAACTAGATTTGGACGTCCGAAGGTCAGATCAGATGCTTCGAAGTTTATAGTTTTGCCTCCAGTCTAAAGGAATAAGCTAGTAAGTGGACGGCCAAGTCACGTCCTTTTATGTCTCATACTCTTTCCATCGAATCGTGGGTTAGAATTAGTCGTCGAACGATCGAGTCTTGTTCGATTTGGTTTATACTTTGATGACCCGATCATGGGCTATTGGAGCTCATGAGCGGATGACCAGTTCATTGAGCTCATGAGCGGACGTAAAATCACGTCCTCTAGGAATTTATACTCTCTTGCTAGATCACGGGTAGAGTTATGTTGTTAAATGGTCGAGTCTCACTCATCTTGATTTATACTCTGCTATCGGATCAAAAACAATAGTTAATTATGAGTGGTTGAGTTGCGCCCTCTTTGGGTTTCCACAAGAGTTACCTAATATAGGGATGTACTTGGAAAATGGATGTTGAATCACATCCGTTTCAAGTTTGGATGTGGACATAAAACTTGTACAATTTTCTAAGCTTTGGTGTGTGGCTTAATTTTTTGAGTGCTCAAGTTATTGCACTTTTCATTCAATGTACCTGCAATTCGTTACTCATCATTGCACTTGAATTATGATCAATTACGGGCTTGTGCATTGATTAAAGGTACCATGCTCAAGGTCTTCTTTTAGTTGTTTCTTTAAGTCGCGTGGTGTGTTGTTAAACATTGCACTCTTAAGTCCTCCTTTCGGCCATTGCATTAAGTTGTGTTGAATTTTGTGGTACGTTCTACTCCCAAGGCCCCATTTTTGTCGTCGCCTTAAGTTGTGTGGGATGTTATGGTAGCCATCAATAAGTTCGAGCATCTTTCTACCTGGCCACTCTCAAGGCCTCCTGAAGGTTGTGGCCTTAAGTCGTGTGACAAGTTAAGTGCAAGGCAAGAATTCGAGTATCATAATTAACCTTATGAATGCTTATACTTTTTGCCCTTGTCATAGTGCAATAGATTTGGTGTAGATGTCAAGTTTCGTCTTTTGGGTTTGTACTCTCTCATCGTTGGTTCAAGTTTGAGTTGAGGACGCTGGGATTCGTCCTTTGGATTTATGCCTTTCCGTCATTGGTTCATATTAGAGTTGTAGACATCGAGATTTGTCTATTGAGTTCATACTCTTCCGTTGTTGGTTCGGGTTAGAGTTAGTGACATCGAGATTCATCCATTGGATTTATACTCTCCTGATGGGTAAAAGGTTGTGGTTGACGAATAGACGGTATGTTCACGTCTATCTTTGGTTTATACTCTGCTCGGAGAAACATGGGCGAGAGTTAGTTGCGGACAGTCAAATCACATCCTCTTTTGTTTATACTCCCCTCGACGGGTCAATGTAAAGAGTTAGTCGATGAAAATTTGGATCACAATCATGTCGATTTAGCCTTTGCCTATCATATTCAAGGCATAGTTAATGAGTGAATGGTTGAATCACATCCAATTTAGGTTGTATTTCTCCTAACGATTCAAAGACAGGAATTTTATGGTGAATGGATGGGTGGATAATATCCATTCCTGACCAGATGTGTGTCTGTCATGTCAAAGGCAGGGGTTATTTAGAGAATGGTTGGTTCATGTTCATTGATGGTACATAATCCTCTTAACGGATCGAGGAATGGAATTGCTAATTGACTAGGCATCAACAACATATCTATTTATGCTCGTACTCTGCCTAGTGGATCAAACGCTAGAGTTGATAATCGAGTAGTCAAATCACATTTTCCTATGCAGTACTTCGACGGTTCGATGGTGGGCCATGGAGGTACTGTCGGCATTTGAATATGGGTATCACGGCTTTGAACTTCGTGGAAGATGCATAACTCTCCACTCCATATATGGCTTTTGATGGACTCTTTCTTTGATGGTTTTCTGTTATTCTTCAAGTCGTCAGTCACGAAATAGACGTTCTTCATTGTGTCATCGAGAGGTTTACAACTGTTGTATGTTGGGATACTTGGTTGCTTTCCAGAATATCTTCATTGATGGTGGTCCATATTCTGGACAATCAAATTGTCTTTGGAATCAGTTCTGGATTAGTCAGTATCAGTGTTCGCTCAGATTCTTTCAACCCATGGGCCTGCACTTTGGGTTATAATGAGTCTTATCTCCTCCTTTGTTAAGTGCTAAGTTGCCTTATGGTAAAAGTGATCCAATGTGGAGAGAGGTTTCCTTTCGAACAACTTTGCAAAGTCGGTGTTCGTGTAGACTCCTTGGATCAAGACCGCCAAGATTACATCCTCCTCTTTGGGTTGCTAACATCAACAATGGCGGCATTGAATTTTTATGAAAAGTTCTATAGTTGTTCTCTATGCCTCTGTAGCATGTTAAAGAGGAATATTACATCCTTATAGCTAGTCGTGTGCATTCGGAATTGCTCTGAAAATATTCTTGTTAGCCAGTCAAATAAGTAGATGGACAATGATGGTAGTCGGACAAGCCATGCAGTCGCTACTCCTTCGTGGATTATTGAGAAGCGGACCAAACGGTACAGTCGCTCAAACAGAGTCCACATTTCATTTGTAACTCAATAATTTATGTCGATGGTCAGGCTTTTCCGCATATGCTAGTATAATCAGCTTCTTGAATCCACTTGGAAACTCAACTCGTTGGATAAAGTCCATAAAAGGATTTTGGCTTCGGGATCAGCACCAGTCGTCGCTATTTCGATGTAGATTTTCACTAACAAGTTGTTGGATTGCCACTGTCTAGTCTAGAGTTTGGAGAATTATTGATTGACACCATGTTGTGGCATGGGTTCCAGTGCTTTGCATTTTATTTTTTTGAGCTATCTTTTTTCATTTGTAAAATAAGGTTCGATATCGCTCCCCCTACGAATAGGAATCGATGTTGATATGTTAATTTCGCCAAAAAACTAACTTTGATTTTGCAGAATGTGAACCACATTCCTTTTCTATTCCACTTTCACTACTTCGTGCGAACCGATCTCATCTATTCCTTCCTTATCCCCTATTTCACTTTCTCTTGTTTTGATTTGTTTACTTCATCACTTCTCAACCAATCTGAACAATTCTTCCTCCCAATGTTTGCGTTTTTGCCCTAGGCAGTATGCTCTTCCACCACAAGCGATCCATCCTATATCAAAATCTAATACTAGAACATACCAACCCAAAATTTCAAGTTAGCGTGGATGGCATAATGGATGTAGATGAAGGTCATATTAAATTTGTGGAATTGCTTCATGTTGGTGATGAAGTATGAATGAAGTGAAATTAATTGGTTACAATATGATGAACAGAGGAGTTTTACTGATCAAGCGAGGGTGCAGGTTCACGAGGAGACTTCGAATCGGGTCGATACTGCTGAAACTGTTTGGTGTTTGTTAAGTTTGGGAATAGTTGAAGTGATGGGTTGCAAATCAGGTAAGATCCCTTTAATGTGTGATGGAAGGCTTGGGATTGGTCAGAATCCCTTGGCAATAGAAAGATCTTGGACCTGAACTTAAGTTGTGGATGAAACCTCATATGGCATAAATTAAAGTGGATGATGGAATTAATGTGAAGTGTGAACAGGCTATTTGGAGTTGAATCTGCAGCTTAGGGTAGGGAGCAAGGAGGTTGATTTAGATGAAATGAAGGGATCAACGAGTGTATGCGAATGTTGGTGTGAGATGAGGTCGGTTATGGGACTCATGTGATTGGAGCCATGATCCTTTGAGAAGAGGTGATGGTGGGATTGACATAGGGAAATTTTTAAGGGATGATGTAGATGCATGAGTTGTGCATCACTCCGAGGGAAGAGAGAGGGGAAGGGTTGGAGGAGGAATATAGGGGGTGTTGTGGGGAAGAAGCATGAATGCAAAGTAATATGCACATTCACGTGGTTGGTGTTGTAAAGGAGTAAGGTATGATCTCCTCAGTGTGCAGATTTTTTTATATTTTTTCCTAGATTTGCATGCGTTTACACTTACATGAGTGTGACTGATAGTTGAACGTATGCATGTAATTCCATGGCTGTAATGTTTGTATGATTTTTCGCAATATCTTGAAGGCTGGAGACGGTGTAGGGATCGGTCACAAACTTTATTAAGGTAGTTCCCTCATTTTTTGTTTTATCAACCATGAACGTTCATGTATTGTAACACCCCGAATTTTAGTTAATACTAAAATTCACTAATTATAGGATAAATAATCTCAGATGCGGGAATTGGGGGTAACGGGCTGCGTTATTGCGTTCGTCTCGGAAAAATACGCGAAATAGAGTCCGAGTTTTCGAAAATCGGAGTCCGTATGGCCCGGTTATGGCCCAAGGAAGTTTGCAGAAAAATTAGAGCTAAAAACAGATTTAGGAATTTAAATTTAAATTTAAATTCAGATTTGGAATGGGCCAGGCGGGGTCAGGCGGGAAGCTTCCCGCCCAACCCATGTCGACAGGGCTGTCGACAGGCCTGTCGACAGGGGTGTCGACATGCCTGTCGACTTGCCTGTCGACAGGGTGGCACCGTTCTGTGAACCTGGGTGCACCAGGTTGCACCAGGTTGGGTTTCAGGCTGGCTAGGAGGGCTGGTTCTAGAGGTTTCCTAAATCTAATGGACCTAAATTAATCTAGGGTTAATCTAAGGGCCTAAAACACTCACCTAATCCTATAAATAAGACCCCAACCCTACCCTAATTCATTCATAATTAAGTCTTGTAACTAAACTATGGAAAAATGAAATTTGAGCATGGCCTCCACTAGTTCATAAAGAAAGTTGCAAGCTAATCCCTCTCTAATCAATCTCTAATCATCATTATCTTCATAGTTTGCAACTAATTCTACTTCATAAGGTTGCTAATCTTAAGTTTGGTGAGTTTCTATCACTTTAACATCCATTGTTAAAGTAAGTAGATTGGGTGTAATGAGACTTATGGTCTTAAATGCGGATTAGTGAGTTTGAATCAAGTATAATGATATGTTACTCTATGTTGTTCTATGATTATGCATATGTGATAAGTTGGTTTATGCATGCTTAATAAGTTGATTTATGCATGTTTAACAAGTTGGTATATGCATGTTTAACAAGTGGATTTATGCATATTTAATGAGTGGAATTATGCATGTTTAACAAAGTGAGTTATGCAAGTTAAGTATATGTTTAAATGCAAGTTTAATGTGATATGCAAGTTATGCATGCTTATGCAAGTATATGGATACTTATGCAAGTCATGTATATGTTTAAATGCAAGATTTATGTGATATGCAAGTTATGCATGCTTATGCGAGTATATGAATGTTTATGCAAGATATGTATATGCTTAAATGACATGATATGCAAGTTATTCATGTTTATGCAAGTATGTGAATGCTTATGCAAGTATGTGGATGCTTATGCAAGTATGTGAATGCTTATGCAAGTTATGTGTATGCTTAAATGCATGTTTAACATGTTATGCAAGTTATGAGAATGCCTATATGTAAGTTCAACATGTTATGCAAGATATGTGTATGATAATATGCAAGCTCATATGCAACATGTTATGCAAATCATGTGTATGATAATATGCAAGTTTGGGTTATATGTAGTTGGGTTAATATATGCTCATATATACAAGTTGACATCCTCTTAACCCATGACAAAGTTGTATGCTAAACCCATGATATTTGTGATGATCTTCCCCTTATTATGTCATGTAACGAGAACGATTTACGTGGGGAACGATGGGGTTGGTAAATATGTTAATAAATGAATGATTGGGTATGATTAAGCATACCATAAAAATAAATTACCATAAGTGGGAATTTACCTATTGAGTTAGGTCTACCCCATGGGAATTTACCTATTGAGTTAGGTCTACCCATGTTATGGAAAACTCGATATTAATTAGGGATAATTAATATGGGGGTGATTAATTAGGTGTAATTAATCGACTAAGACACGAGGTTGGACTCATTTGTAGTGTAAAACTGCCCGGACCCGACCGGCCTAACCAGTTGCTACAAATGTCAGCCCAATGTGAGAGGTCTTAGCCATAAATTAAATACGTGATTAAGGTAAAGACACGAGGTTAGACTCTGTTATGACGTAAGACTGCCCGGATTTTACCGGCTTAACCAGGCGGTCATAACAGCCAGTCTAATGTGGGAGGTCTTTATGGGAGATCACGGTCTTAATTAATTAAGAAACACTTAACCATAGTAGCATGTAGTGGGACATGAGGGGTTAAGTGGGTGCCTTGGGTGGCATGAGGAAACTTTGTGGGTGCCTTGGGTGGCATGTGGAATCTAGTGGGTTGCCTTGGGTGGCAATAGAAAATACGATTAGAATACTTAACCAAGTGGAAACATGTAATTAAACATGATTAAAGGGTTAAGTGGGATACACTAGATATTTGACAAGCTTAAGTGGGTAGCTTGTGGGAGCCCATTCCAACCAATATCCCAAACGTATCTTTGTGGGCTCGACCCATGTCGAGTGATGGGACACGCATATTGGGCTTGATTATAAGAGGCCAAATCGGGTTAGCGGTGGCAACGCAAGTCCAACGGGCTTCATATGCGTGTGTGGGCCCGGGCTGGTAGATAAGCCGTTGTTGCATCGTGTAGATATAAAGCCGTGCACCGTTAGTATTGGGTAGCCACTTTAGGGGAGTGATACACCCCACTGTGGGACCAGCACGGGTATCTACGGTAGGGAGCCGATCGATGGGGAGTAGTGGGTACACCTAATGAAGATAGGGACAGACGGCACCTATGTAGGGGTACACGAAACTACTGGGTAAGAATTACTGGGTACACCTAGTGGAGATAGGGGCAGACGACACCTATGTAGTGGGCTAGGGGTACATGGAACTACTGGGGAAATTTTCTAAGTCCTTGGAAGGGATCAACCTTTAAGTAGGAATGACTGGTGTGGTGCAGTTAGTAATTATCCTTGGGTGGGTAGGTGCGTCCTAACGGTTATCTTAGTTTATTCTAAGTCTACTAAGCTGCTTAGTGTAGCCATTCATCCCCAGATATTACCGTAGGTCAAGTTTATGTCTTCTCTGGTTACTTTAATGATTGTATTGTTAAAGTTATAGGACTCACTCAGACTTATGTCTGACCCCGTTGTTTCTATCTTTTTCCCAACCCTCAGGTCCTACGGTGGATCCTAGCAGTAGTAGAGCTTGATCGGATTGCTGTTCCAGTCTTGAGGAGCTTGGGTAGATGTAAAGCTCCAGTTATCCAGTTACCTTTTCTTTCGTTCTGGCTATTGTATTGAGAGTGGGATTATGTACTTCTTTATTTTGATGGATATTGTACTTGACTTTTATTGTGGTTTTATGATGTAACCAGACATGTTTATTTCCGCTGTTATGAGATGATGTTTTAAAATTTCAAGTATTACTTATATCTGTCTTGTTGTAATTTTTCTGTTCTATATTCACTAAAAATACTCCACCGATGCTATGGCATTCCCTTAGTGAGTGACCATAGCGGGTGTGGGGTGTTACACGTGGTATCAGAGCAAAGGTTACCGGAACAGATAAAATTTTTAGAAAACTATTTTTCTAAAAAATTTTTGGAAAAGATATTTTCAAAAACATGTCTTTTAAGAGAAAAGTTTTTGAAAGAAAGGCATAATCCCCAATAGCCATATCTATATCCTTCGAATTCTCCGTTTTGAATCTTTCCTTTTTCGTTTCAGCATGGCCGAGAATCCTAATCTTCTGGAGGGTGTGACGGTACCAGTATGGTATAGGAGATTGATGGAGGCTAGGGCCACCACTGCGGGTCCAGCAAATATTCCTCCACCAACCGTAGCACCCGATCTTCCTCCTCCCCCTCCTCCTCGCACGGATACTTTTGCTAAGACTTGTAAGGAATTCAAAGCTATGGGAGGAAAACCTTTTCAAGGATCTGAAACCTTTGTGGAGGCTAGAGATTGGCTTAAGGAGGTGGAAGAGTTGATAGATATCTTTGAGATGGAAGAAGGGAAGAAAGTCAAGTTGGCTGCTTGGTTAATGAAGGGAGAGGCCTCATTCTGGTGGGAGGTTACTAATGGAGAACGCCCCGTTGACTCTTGGGCGGATTTTAAGCAAAGATTTGTGGCAAAGTTTCTCTCAAGGGCGGAGGAAAACTTGTATATGGAAAGATTCTTGACTCTAAAGCAAGGAAATCTTTCGGTGAAGGAATATGTTAACAAGTTTAATCAATTGGCAAGGTTTGACCTAGACATGGTGAATACACCGGAGAAGAAGGCTTTGAGGTTCGTGAAAGGCTTGAATGAACCGTTGCATGGGTTGGCTATGACTCACATCCCTATGGGGGCCACCTTTGAGAAGCTAGTTGACATGGCACTCATGTATGAGGAAGAGAAGGGTCCTAATGCTAATAAGGCACCCGAGAAGAAGGGAGATCAAAAGAGACCTCAACAACAGCAAAGCAAAGGTGGGAAAGGCAACGGTGGCAAGGGCAAGAAGAAGAAGTGTTTCAATTGTGGGACACCTGGCCACCTAAGCAAGGATTGTCGCAAGAAGAAGAAGACTGGCTGCTTCCACTGTGGAGAAGCAGGGCATTTAGTGAAGGATTGCCCTAAGAAAGGGCAAAGGACGGGATCTACCTCAGGAGGACAGGTGCAAGCTCTTATGGCACCGAGTCAGGCTAGGGGGCAAGTACAGGCTCTCGCGGTTCCACCGATTCAGGAGAGAGGTAGAACTATTTCCGTTGAAAGTCTGGTTTTTCTATTTGACCATCCCGTCCGTACATTGTTTGATTCAGGCGCATCGCATTCGTTTATTTCATCATCATTAGTTGAGTTACTGCACTTAGACACCAGTCTGGTAGATGATCCCTTGGTTGTTTCAAACCCAATTGGGGGCTCCACTTATTTGTCTATGATATGTTTGGGTTTGAAGATTTCTATACTTAGCATTGAGTTTAGATGTGATGCTTTTGTATTGAGCTTCACGGGCTATGGGTTGATTTTGGGCATGGACTGGTTATCCAGTAATGGTGCCGTTCTTGATTGCGAAAGGAGAGTTGTTAGGCTGATGACCCGCTTGGGTAACACTCTTGAGATTTCTTGTAATCCCAGGGACTCTGTTATGCTAAGTTATCTTGAATCGCTTGACGCTTCGGTCGAGAGTTTGCAATCTGTTAGAGTGGTCCGGGAATATCCGGATGTGTTTGAGGAGGTGAAGGGCTTACCTCCGAAGCGGGAGATTGACTTCCGAATATATTTGGTGGATAATGCTAAACCGGTATCTTTACCAGTGCGCCACATGGCTCCTCGTGAGAGGAGGGAACTCCATAAGCAAGTGGGGGAGTTGCTTGAGAAGGGGTTCATAAGACGGAGCATATCGGAGTGGGGTGCTCCAGTAGTATTTGCTACGAAGGCGGATGGGTCCCTCAGACTTTGTGTAGACTATAGAGAACTCAACAAGCTCACAAAGAAGAATAGACACCCATTGCCGAGAATAGATGATCTTTTCGATCAGTTGGTTGGCGCTTCAGTATTTTCTCAGTTGGACTTGGCCACGGGGTTTCATCAGTTGAGAGTGGCTGAGGATAGCATAGACAAGACTGCCTTTAGGACTCCGGATGGTTTTTATGAGTGGCTGGTGATGCCATTTGGGTTGACGAACGCCCCTGCATACTTTGTTGATTTGATGAGTAGGGTGTTCAGGGAGTTCCTTAATAAATTCGTGGTGGTCTTTGTGGATGATATCTTAGTATTTTCTAAGAGTGAAGAAGAGCATGCCCTACATCTTGGGGAAGTGTTGAAGACTCTTCGAGCACATAGCCTTAAGGCTAAATTCTCTAAATGTCACTTCTGGAGGAGGGAAGTGCGGTTCTTGGGGCTTGTGGTCTCCAAGGAAGGGATAGCTGTGGATCCCGCGAAGGTAGTATCAATTCAGGATTGGAAGGTTCCGAAGAATGCTACCGAAGTAAGAAGTTTCTTGGGGTTGGCGGGTTATTATAGGAAGTTCATCAAAGACTTCGCGAAGATATCAGCCCCATTAACCCGCTTAACAAAGAAGAATCTTGTTTTCACATGGGACGTAGATTGTGATGATGCGTTCCAACGGTTAAAGAGAGCTTTAACCACGGCTCCAGTTTTAGTGTTGCCAGATGGGAGCAAGCCATTTGTTGTCTATACTGATGCCTGTGGGACAGGACTTGGCGCAGTCTTAATGCAAGAGGGAAGAGTAATAGCCTATGGTGGAAGGCAGTTGAGGGCACATGAGAAAAATTACCCTACCCATGATCTCGAGCTGGCCGCTATTGTTTTTGCGCTTAAGATTTGGCGCCATTATCTTCTTGGTGAGAGATTCGAGTTGTTCACTGACCATAAATCTTTGAAGTACTTGTTCTCTCAGAAAGACTTAAACTTAAGACAGCAAAGGTGGATGGAGTTCTTAGCATCTTATGATTTCGAGATAGCATATACCCCTGGCAAGGGTAACGTGGTGGCGGACGCCTTGAGTAGGAAGAGGTTGTCCTTGAGTCCATTGTTCGTGGAACAACAAAGCTTGGAGTTTATCTCGATGTTTGATTTCAGACCTTCCATTGATTATGTACCCGGTTTGCTAGCTTCCTTGGAAGTTAGGCCTACTCTTTTGGGGCGGATTGGGGAAGCCCAGAGGGACGACCCACAATTGGTTGAGTTGATAGGGAAGCTCATAAGGGGGGAGTCATCCAGCCATTTGAGTAGGTACACCCTAGACGATAAGGGGTACTTGCGCAGAGACGGTAGACTTTGTGTACCGCAAGACGAGGGTTTGAGGAAGGCTATTCTTGATGACGCACACCGTTCTAGGATGACCATTCATCCCGGTGGGGATAAGATGTACCAAGACATGAAGAGGGTTTTCTTCTGGGCCGGTATGAAGAAAGATGTGGCCGAGTATGTCGCTCGGTGTTTGGTGTGCCAGCAAGTGAAGGCGGAGCAAAGGAAACCAGGTGGGTTGCTTCACCCATTGGAGGTTCCGCAATGGAAGTGGGATAGCGTCTCGATGGATTTTATTGACGGGTTACCCAGGTCGAGGAAGGGTAATACAGGAATTTGGGTGGTGGTAGATAGACTTACTAAGAGCGCCCATTTCATACCTGTGAAGGGCAAGAGGACCGCTCCATGGCTAGCTTCTGTATATCTTCGAGAGATAGTTCGATTACATGGGGTACCCTCTAGCATAGTAAGTGATCGAGATCCTATCTTCACTAGCGAGTTCTGGAGAAGTTTGCAAGAAGCAGTGGGGACTCAATTGTGTCTGAGCACCGCATATCATCCTCAGACAGACGGCCAGACTGAGAGGGTGAATCGTGTTCTAGAAGACCTTTTGAGGCTTTGCATCTTAGATTTTGGAGGTACATGGGAAGAGCATCTTCCATTGGTGGAGTTCGCATATAATAACAGCTTTCAGTCCAGTATTGGTATGGCTCCTTTCGAAGCTCTCTATGGAAGGCCTTGTCGATCACCTACATGTTGGTGGGAATCTACGGATAAGATCTTGTTGGGGCCCGATATGGTTAGAGAGACTTCTGAGAAGATTGACTTGATTCGAAGAAGGATGAAAGCAGCGCAGGATAGGCAAAAATCTTATGCGGACAAGAGAAGGACGGATCTTGAGTTTGAGGTTGGGGACATGGTTTTTGTTAAGGTATCTCCGTTGAGAAATGTTGTTCGCTTCGGATCCGTTGGGAAGTTAGCACCAAGGTTTGTTGGGCCGTTTCCTATCAAGGAAAGGATTGGACGGATGGCATATAGGGTGGAGTTGCCCGACAGACTTAGTGGTGTTCATGATGTATTCCATGTATCACATCTGAGGAAGTGCTTACATGAGACCGCAGAGGTGGTAGAGCCAAGCTTGCTTAGAGATGTAGAGGTTGAGCGTGATGCGACGATTCGACGAGCTCCTACTCGTATCCTTGGGTCAGAGACTAGGAAATTGAGGAATCGAGAGGTTCATCTAGTCAAAGTGCAATGGGGAGAAGATGAGAGCAACGCGACTTGGGAGACGGAAGCGAAGATGCGTTCATTGTACCCATTTCTTTTTGAGGGTATGTCTTTACTTTCTCCTTTATCGCTTGTCTAGTACTTATCTTATCTTTAGTATGTCCTCTCGTTAGTACCTTTGACCTTTAGATAGGGTAAACCTATGGTTGAAACATGTGTTTGAGACATGTTAGGGTTGATGGATGCAAGTGGACGCAAGTGTTTGCTAGTGGTTGCTCGTGGATGCATATACACACACTCTAGGCACTAGATCGGCTCAGTCACTTCATATTGCATATTGCATAAAATTGTGTGTAGGAAAATATATTTATGGATGTATAATGGTTGTATTATCACATGGATGATGCATTTTGGTGAATGATTGTGCACTCATGTAGATATTGTATGTGTCGATAGGGTTTTCTCGCATACATAATGGATGCATGGCACTATCATGGTTTGCATATGTTCATACATTAGATAGGGAACATATACACACACTCTTTGCATATGCTCATACATCATTAGAAATTGTTTTAAGGACAATGGATGCCAGTGGTTGATGATTTGAGTAGATGGTTGTTTGGATGGTAGGATATGCATTCTCCTTAGCCTAGAGATTTCGGGGACGAAATCCTTTAAGGAGGGGAGAATGTAACACCCCGAATTTTAGTTAATACTAAAATTCACTAATTATAGGATAAATAATCTCAGATGTGGGAATTGGGGGTAACGGGCTGCGTTATTGCGTTCGTCTCGGAAAAATACGCGAAATAGAGTCCGAGTTTTCGAAAATCGGAGTCCGTATGGCCCGGTTATGGCCCAAGGAAGTTTGCAGAAAAATTAGAGCTAAAAACAGATTTAGGAATTTAAATTTAAATTTAAATTCAGATTTGGAATGGGCCAGGCGGGGTCAGGCGGGAAGCTTCCCGCCCAACCCATGTCGACAGGGCTGTCGACAGGCCTGTCGACAGGGGTGTCGACATGCCTGTCGACTTGCCTGTCGACAGGGTGGCACCGTTCTGTGAACCTGGGTGCACCAGGTTGCACCAGGTTGGGTTTCAGGCTGGCTAGGAGGGCTGGTTCTAGAGGTTTCCTAAATCTAATGGACCTAAATTAATCTAGGGTTAATCTAAGGGCCTAAAACACTCACCTAATCCTATAAATAAGACCCCAACCCTACCCTAATTCATTCATAATTAAGTCTTGTAACTAAACTATGGCAAAATGAAATTTGAGCATGGCCTCCACTAGTTCATAAAGAAAGTTGCAAGCTAATCCCTCTCTAATCAATCTCTAATCATCATTATCTTCATAGTTTGCAACTAATTCTACTTCATAAGGTTGCTAATCTTAAGTTTGGTGAGTTTCTATCACTTTAACATCCATTGTTAAAGTAAGTAGATTGGGTGTAATGAGACTTATGGTCTTAAATGCGGATTAGTGAGTTTGAATCAAGTATAATGATATGTTACTCTATGTTGTTCTATGATTATGCATATGTGATAAGTTGGTTTATGCATGCTTAATAAGTTGATTTATGCATGTTTAACAAGTTGGTATATGCATGTTTAACAAGTGGATTTATGCATATTTAATGAGTGGAATTATGCATGTTTAACAAAGTGAGTTATGCAAGTTAAGTATATGTTTAAATGCAAGTTTAATGTGATATGCAAGTTATGCATGCTTATGCAAGTATATGGATACTTATGCAAGTCATGTATATGTTTAAATGCAAGATTTATGTGATATGCAAGTTATGCATGCTTATGCGAGTATATGAATGTTTATGCAAGATATGTATATGCTTAAATGACACGATATGCAAGTTATTCATGTTTATGCAAGTATGTGAATGCTTATGCAAGTATGTGGATGCTTATGCAAGTATGTGAATGCTTATGCAAGTTATGTGTATGCTTAAATGCATGTTTAACATGTTATGCAAGTTATGAGAATGCCTATATGCAAGTTCAACATGTTATGCAAGATATGTGTATGATAATATGCAAGCTCATATGCAACATGTTATGCAAATCATGTGTATGATAATATGCAAGTTTGGGTTATATGTAGTTGGGTTAATATATGCTCATATATACAAGTTGACATCCTCTTAACCCATGACAAAGTTGTATGCTAAACCCATGATATTTGTGATGATCTTCCCCTTATTATGTCATGTAACGAGAACGATTTACGTGGGGAACGATGGGGTTGGTAAATATGTTAATAAATGAATGATTGGGTATGATTAAGCATACCATAAAAATAAATTACCATAAGTGGGAATTTACCTATTGAGTTAGGTCTACCCCATGGGAATTTACCTATTGAGTTAGGTCTACCCATGTTATGGAAAACTCGATATTAATTAGGGATAATTAATATGGGGGTGATTAATTAGGTGTAATTAATCGACTAAGACACGAGGTTGGACTCATTTGTAGTGTAAAACTGCCCGGACCCGACCGGCCTAACCAGTTGCTACAAATGTCAGCCCAATGTGAGAGGTCTTAGCCATAAATTAAATACGTGATTAAGGTAAAGACACGAGGTTAGACTCTGTTATGACGTAAGACTGCCCGGATTTTACCGGCTTAACCAGGCGGTCATAACAGCCAGTCTAATGTGGGAGGTCTTTATGGGAGATCACGGTCTTAATTAATTAAGAAACACTTAACCATAGTAGCATGTAGTGGGACATGAGGGGTTAAGTGGGTGCCTTGGGTGGCATGAGGAAACTTTGTGGGTGCCTTGGGTGGCATGTGGAATCTAGTGGGTTGCCTTGGGTGGCAATAGAAAATACGATTAGAATACTTAACCAAGTGGAAACATGTAATTAAACATGATTAAAGGGTTAAGTGGGATACACTAGATATTTGACAAGCTTAAGTGGGTAGCTTGTGGGGGCCCATTTCAACCAATATCCCAAACGTATCTTTGTGGGCTCGACCCATGTCGAGTGACGGGACACGCATATTGGGCTTGATTATAAGAGGCCAAAACGGGTTAGCGGTGGCAACGCAAGTCCAACGGGCTTCATATGCGTGTGTGGGCCCGGGCTGGTAGATAAGCCGTTGTTGCATCGTGTAGATATAAAGCCGTGCACCGTTAGTATTGGGTAGCCACTTTAGGGGAGTGATACACCCCACTGTGGGACCAGCACGGGTATCTACGGTAGGGAGCCGATCGATGGGGAGTAGTGGGTACACCTAATGAAGATAGGGACAGACGGCACCTATGTAGGGGTACACGAAACTACTGGGTAAGAATTACTGGGTACACCTAGTGGAGATAGGGGCAGACGGCACCTATGTAGTGGGCTAGGGGTACATGGAACTACTGGGGAAATTTTCTAAGTCCTTGGAAGGGATCAACCTTTAAGTAGGAATGACTGGTGTGGTGCAGTTAGTAATTATCCTTGGGTGGGTAGGTGCGTCCTGACGGTTATCTTAGTTTATTCTAAGTCTACCAAGCTGCTTAGTGTAGCCATTCATCCCCAGATATTACCGTAGGTCAAGTTTATGTCTTCTCTGGTTACTTTAATGATTGTATTGTTAAAGTTATAGGACTCACTCAGACTTATGTCTGACCCCGTTGTTTCTATCTTTTTCCCAACCCTCAGGTCCTACGGTGGATCCTAGCAGTAGTAGAGCTTGATCGGATTGCTGTTCCAGTCTTGAGGAGCTTGGGTAGATGTAAAGCTCCTGTTATCCAGTTACCTTTTCTTTCGTTCTGGCTATTGTATTGAGAGTGGGATTATGTACTTCTTTATTTTGATGGATATTGTACTTGACTTTTATTGTGGTTTTATGATGTAACCAGACATGTTTATTTCCGCTGTTATGAGATGATGTTTTAAAATTTCAAGTATTACTTATATCTGTCATGTTGTAATTTTTCTGTTCTATATTCACTAAAAATACTCCACCGATGCTATGGCATTCCCTTAGTGAGTGACCATAGCGGGTGTGGGGTGTTACATGTATGTTTGCATAAATGTGAACCGACATGAACTTGAAAACTTGTATGCTGTGATGGACTTGTAAACTATGACTTAATCTTGAGTTACATAATTTATATTTGCATGCAGAATCTTTTAAATCAATGTATGCACAAATCCAGTTCCTTGCATAAGTTTGTTTTGCTTCTCTAGTGACATATTCAGTCAAACTCTGGCTACCATCACTAAGCTAGAAGTTTGCCCTCCCTGCTTCGTCAATAGGCCTGGAAGAGGTTATAACTTTGCTTTTTGCAGCAATTGTTGTTAACTTCCTTTAGATCACTGGAGATCTAAATCCTATGAAAATTAGATAGAACAACATGGATCTATCTTACAGATCTAGGAAATCCATAAATTGGTGATGTGATCCAAATAAAATCAAGTTGAGAATTCAACTTTCAGCGAAAGGACCGGGATGTGTGCGTAAAAAGTTGGCAAAAACACCGAAGAGTTCTTATAAAAACTAAAATGAAGAATATAAATAGAAATCAATGAAGTAAACAACAAAAACAAGAAGAAACGATTTATAATGGTTTGACATTCAGTGGCCTACGACTACTTAATAGTTCCAAGCATCTTGTTGTTGTATTTAAGTAGTTACAAAGTTCAGATCGGTAGGGTTCTAATGAGTACTGAATATATGAGAAAATAAAGAGACAAAAAATCCATTTCTCCTCAAGGCAACTGCTATTCTCAGATGGATGTAAGTTTGATTTGGTCAGTTTTTCTGGGAAAGACGTGGACTGAAGAAGTTTCCATAGGAAGATGAGCCTCCGAATTTCCAAAGGCTTGGATCAGTACCGGTCCCTAAGGTACTGATCCTTCGCATCGAGAATTAGACCAAGCGATCCACTATGGAGCTCTCCTAGGTTGCTAACTTCGTGTTTCTGAAGGTAGTTTGAGTAGTTGCCTTAACATTTGTGGAATATGGAGTGATGTTGAATGAACTCAAATTTGACTAAGAGAGGTAGTACTGACTCAATCCCTGTAACTGAGGGATGTTTGACAATTTGACCCATATGGATGAGGGATGTATGTCGATCCAATTCCTATGATGGAGGGATGTATCTGACCCCCTATGGATGATGGAGGTATGCAGATCCAATTCCCAGGATAATGGAGGTACAAAGGTTTGATCTCAATGTTAAGATATGATGGTTGATGCATGTATGCCAATTTGATCCCTATAGATGAGGAGGGTATGCCGATTCGATTCCTGTAGCTAAGATAGAGATACGTACCCATCCTTATGGCCGAGGTAGGGATAGCTACCGATCCCCTATCTATGGATGGTAAGAATCCAATAATTAGAGCATATTTAATTGTTATTTTGCTAAGTCCATTTGACCGTGGTATCGTGCTATTATTTTTGCTTGATATCTGGACCATCGGATCACCACATTGAGTAGTCCGTCTTGACAATCATCAAGTCGCATATGCATGAACAGTCGGAAGTAGATGAACCAAAAAAGGCTAGGTAATGGCATCCAACAAATTTGTGACCAAATACTATATCTAAATTTTAGGTAGCTTCAATGTCAAATCTATAATCTTGGATCTATTTTACTTAATTGCTTGAAGACCAAGCATGATGGAAGAGGCAACTTATTTTATTTTTGGGTAATATTTCACGCTAATCAAGTGACCCGCACGTCAAGGTTTAATCCTATTGGTTGAAGAATGAAGTGATATTTTGTTTTATGATCCGGAGAGAGCTCTTCTTGATTGCCAATTTGATAGTTTGATTGATATATTTCGATGTTGAAGTTATCTATCACATACTTTGTGGATTAAGCAAGGTGATACAATATACCAATGGTCTCTTCTTGTATTTAATTTGAACTAATCAAGGATCATGGATATGGATACAAAATAACATTCCATTTACGTTAAAGGTCAATCATTTTGCTTTCTAAAAAATTTGTTGGTTGCAGAATAAAGTAATATTTTTATTTAATTCTGTTGGTTGAAGAATAAAGTAATATTTTGTTTACTGTTTTGGTGAGAGCTAATCTTGATTGCCAGTTGATAGTTTGATTGAGATATTTCGATGTTGAAATTATCTGCCATATATTTTGTGGTTTAAGCAAGGTTATACAACATACCAATGGTCTGTTCTTATCTTTAATTTGAACTAATCAGGGATCATGGATATGAAATAAAATTCCATTTACATAAAATAAAGATCAGTCATTTTGTATTCCAGAAAAATCTCAACGTCCTCCCTTAAGGCCAATTGAAGCTTGTGTCAAAACAGTATTTTATCTCATAAACCACTTTGCCATCATAGCGGCCTCCACTCCTTTTCCTTTTTAAGTTAAACAATAAGAACCTTTGATTTAAAGATATAGATGATAAACATTCCTGTTTTTTAGATAAACTAAGATTGTATATGGTATATATTTATAATCTTCAAACATGGATGGTAGACGTCTCGTGTTTTCAATTTTTATTCGTAGAAGATTGAAAGGCATAGTATTAATTATATAACTACACTTAAGTGGCTAGCATGCAGTAGTTGCATTCAGGTAACGAATATGATAGTAAATTATTCACTTAAAAGATGCAAAGTTATCTACTTGATTATAAGTTGTATTTTAAATCTATCAAATATTCATTACAAATATTATGATTAGTTATAAATTTCTACACATGAAGAGTATTCTATTTATGTTAGTTAAAGAAGTTATACTATCAAAATTTTAATTTTGAACTGTTATTTTAGTTACACATATATATGTATATATGAATGTATGTATAATTTAGGTACCGATCTGATGGTTATGAAATAACTAAGACAGATGTATTTAATTGCGTGTTTTCTCATCATCTGTACCTCAATACCAACCAATTCAATGGTGGAGTTTTCATATTCAATGTTTTTGGAGAAACACTGGCCTGGACCGAGAGGTTGACTGACCACAACTTCCAGCGATGGATAGTTACTTTTCAAATTACTGCGCTTCCGTCATGGGTATGTAGTCACTTTTTTCCCCTCTACGTGTGTGCACACGTGTGTTTGCATGCGTGCATGCTGACTCTACTCACTTGCAGTGTTATCTAAATGATAGAATTAATTTATTTATTTATCATTTGAATGACATATCAGTATAATGAATTGGATTAAATTGTGAAGAGGTTATACTTCTCATGTGATGTTGGGAAACTCTCCAAAAGAATTTTTACTTAATGTTGATAGTATAAGTGATGGTATTTGGGTACCATGCACTGATTGTGTTGGATTCCCCCTTGCAGAATCATCCAAAGTATAAGTGTATAAATAAATTCATCTTGTACTTTAGTCAGATTGTTTATCGAAATAAATGAATAGAACTTAATAATGATTCTCATTGATAATTATTTATCAAAATAAATAGAACTAGGATAAATGTTTATTGAAGTAAAACACTCTGCATTGCATAGTAAATAAGATAACATGATTGCACTGTTAATAGTAATACTTCTAGCAATAGTTCCAGTCAATTATATCTAAAGCTAGAAACCTAAATAAGCCCATAATATACAGTCTACAATTAAAAAGAGAGGGCTGTATTTTACTTGGTACATTCAAATTTTGCATTCTTTGTCCCTTTGTATTACATAAAGTTCAAGTAATTTGCATTAAATTTATGTAAAGCATATCAGTACAGAGAATAATATTGAACTATTACTTGGTATGGCTGATAATTCAATATGATAAATTTTAGGAACGACTTTTCAACCCTCAGCAATCATCAACTGCTTCAGTGATTGGTTGTTCAGATAGTAGGTGTTCTTTTTCTCATTGCTCGACCAATTGTTCATATAATCATATGCCGGTTGAGAAGACGCAGTTGACTATTATGTGTCCGATCAATTGCATATTAATACGATTAATTATGGAAGGCCAGCGGGTTGTGAACTTTTCGGATCCCATTATTTTTGGATATAAAATTATTACTAAGTAAACTTTCACTGTTTACCTAAGGTTAATTGTTGATCTTTACAATTTTGCTTGTTGTATGAACAAATGTAGCACTTTTCTATTCGGTAATCTTTATTTGAATGAGTACATTGATGGCGTACTTGGCCTAACCACTGGATCACAGTTATCAATATTTTCTCAGTTCGCATCAGCTAGACTTAGTCCTATGGTATTCTCTCATTGCTTTGGGGGAACACCAGAGGAGTGAGGTTCTTGGTTTTTGGGGAGATCGTTGAGCCGGGTATTACGTATATGAGCCTCACTTTATCGGATATTTTGAGTGTATCATGGTAAGTACACATAATATCCGGCTCAACGACCTCCTCAAAAACCAAAGAACCTCCTTCCTCTGGTGTTCACCCAAAGCAATGCGAGAATACCATAGGACTAAGTCCAGCAGATGCGAACTGAGAAAATATTGATAACTGTGATCCAGTGGTTAGGCCAAGTACGCCATCAATGTACTCATTGAAATAAAGATTACCGGATAGAAAAGTGCTACATCTATTCATACAAAAAACATAATTGTAAAGATCATTGATTAACCTTTGGTAAATGGTGAAAGTTTACTTAGTAATAATTGTATACCCAAAAATAATGGGAATTGAAAATTTTACAACCCGCTGGCCTTCAATAATCGTATTAATGTGCAACTAATCGGACACATAATAGCCAACTGTATTCTTGGATTAGACCTTCACAGTTGCAACCGGTTTATTGTTGAGTCTTACCCATCATTTGCTACAAGCTACATATTTTCTTTCCCGACCCTTGCAACTACAACATGTCTTTGGTATAGATTTTTTCAATAAAAATAGTTAATAGCCATCCAAAATCATTTAACATTTCTGTTCTTCCAACCTTGCCTGATGAATGCTACATATATTAGTTAATCTCTGGTAATTATTGCCAATTTAATAATAAGCCTGAAGCAATTTTTTGGTCAAACAATATTCTCGAACCTACCTAATTTTATATGATTGATTTTTATTTTATTGTATGTTTCGTACATAATGTTTACCATCATGTATATTTGTATATATATTTTTAGTATATATAAAGCATTTCCGAAAGTCACTGTGATCTTCCTTGATGCATTCATGGAGTTAGACCCATCTCATTATCTCGAGGCATATACTACCTTTGGCGTAAGTTACTTTACTTAGTATGTTTGTGTGTGTGTGTATATACACACACATGCACACACATACACACACACATATATATATATAATTGAGTTTTAACTTGATGTCAAAACTGTTAAATTTCAGAATGCAAGTATATGGTGCTTTGCATGGCAAAAATGGCAAAATGGTAAAGAAAACCGATTAACAGTACTAAGAGGTGCGCATACAATGTGCTGATTATTATTATGTGTAGAGTTATTAGTGCATAAGGAAAAATAAAAATAAAAATCTATACACAGTCATATATCAAGTACTGTTAGCAATTATGTATTGTTAACTACCATATATATGGGCAAACATACATACATATCCATCACATATATCTCCCGCGCATACACAACCTTTGATGTAGAAGTGTGAGGTGACAATGAACCATGTTATAAATCTATCTGTAGTTGTTTTTACCATACTTCGTATTGATTGCTCAAAGTGCATATCAAGAAGTAATCGAATGGTGGATGTTAACAAATTTTTCTTGTGTACTTGTATTTTCACTTGCAGTTATAGTACATAAAAGTTAGATTATCATATATGATTTAATCAATAATCGCTTGGGACGGAAAAACTATAACTGTATGTTGTCCTACAATGCCTAATAGAATTAGTATTCATTGTTTTTGGTTAAAATTCACTAAATTTATGTATGTATAGGTTCTTTGTCCATCAACATTTCCACCGATGTAACCATTGGACCTATCCATAATAGACATGGCGACAACAAGCTGGGGAGACTAAGAAAATATGCCATTATGGCTGAAGTTTTAATATTAGCTGTCATTGTGATCCATGTAATATTGTTTGCATATTTAAGCAGTAAGATAACTTGTTTTGGCCCAAGTGACCAATAACCAAAGTTTTTATTAAATTGAATATCATTGCAAAACAATTGGTTTTGAGTAATTTGATATAGGAGTGAAAGTTAGACCCGACCCGATGAACCCAAATCCGAGATGGGTTTGATTTTGTCGGGTTTGAAATATACATTTATAAAATCTAGACTCGATCCGAGCTTGGGTTCGGTTTTGGTGGAATAGTAACACTAAATATACATATATTTCAATGTTTTTTGCTCGGGTCTTTCGGGTTAGGTATGATCCCGAGCTTAATTGTATTTTTCTTCACCTGATCCGAACCGAAACGCACCGGATCCTAGTCTTTTTGGATCAGTTTGGTTTATGTTTTCGGTTTTTGATTCTAATTGTCAGCCCGACTTATTCAAAAATAATTAAATTGGGCTAGATGAGAATCTGTAATTCAATGTTAAAGCGAAAAGACACCTACGTTCTGAAGGTCTCTGACAGCCAGCAAACCATAGTAAATCCTCCTTTTCACCCTAAAATAATCAAATTTTGATGTTTTTGCTTGAAAATATATATTATATCCAAAATTCGGTATAAAATTGGTATTGGACCCAGGCGATTCCATCAAGTGTGATGCAATTTTTGAAGGCTTTACGCAAGCAATTTTCTTGTGCTAATGATGAAAGTAATCCTTTTATGCAACTTGTTATGAACAACAAGGGAATGAGAAGCCATTAAAGAAGGTGAGAGGTTAAAGTTTATTCATGAACGATCTTATACAAACGTTATAATTTAGTCCTATTTATAGGTATGTCACTGAAAATGAAAGTACAATAGTGTCCTTGTACGATTAGGATATTTATCCTTATAAACCTACATTATAATATATTTTTCTTAAATATGCGTTTTTAAAGTATTGGAGGTTCGTATGATAATGTGGAGGAATTCCATTTTGAAGCACATATGATTATTTTTTCCCCTTATTTTTATATTGCTTACATATATATATATATATATATATATATATATATATATATATATATATATATTGTTCATTGTCTCATTAAAACCTCTATTGGAAAAACCAATCGGAAAAAAAATCTTAAATGAAGAAGAAAATGCAATCTATAAAATCATATATATCATATAAAAACAATATTTCTTGTATAGAGTTTGATACTTTAGAATCAAATTAGTGCTTTATTAAAACTTTCTAAGAGAAAATCATTGGAAAAAAAATCTTAATAAAGGAAAAAAGACTACAATGATATATTTTACTATTTTATTTCATTAAAAGAAGCCCGATACTTCTGGATCATAATAATATCTCATTAAAATTTGTTGCGAAAAAACTCAATTGGATAATATTAATGAAACAAAAATAGTAAATATAGTATGGTATATTTCAATAGGTTATCAGATAAAAAGATGTTTCACACTTGATCAAGATACTGCCTCGTTAAAACCTTACTATGAAGAGCTCAACAAAAAAAATCAGAATGAAGAAAAAAGTGCAATATAGTATGTCATATTTCAATTATTTACCATATACAATGAAATTTGATATTTCAAGATCAGTGTAATGACTCGCTAAAATCTTATTATTAAAAATGCGGTGGAGAAAAAATTTCAGTGAAGGGAAAAGTTTGTCATATACCCAATATATATATATACATATATATATATATATATATATCTAAGGAGCGATCCGAGGCGCCCTTGTTTTGTCGCACCTCTATACGTTCATGAGCTACATCATTCCAAATCCATCAAAAATTTGTAGATGGTCAACCCACACATGTATAATCATCTATCCAAAATGAAAGTTTGTTCCGACATTCGCAACATAATATATTTGATGGTTAAATTTAACGATTCGAATAAATGTCTGAATGGTGAATAATTAAGCTAAGATTTTGAAAATGTTGCAAATGTCGGAACAAGCTCAAATTTTGGATAGACGGTTATATATGTGTGGATTGAACATCCACAATTTTTTTTGTTAGATTTGGATTGGTGTAGCTCACGAATGGATAGGGGTGCTACAAAATAGGGGTTCCCCAGAACGCTTCTTTCTCTCTCTCCACACACACACGCATACACACACACACAGATATATATATATATATGGAAAAGTATATTTGGACATAAAAAATGAGCACAATTGGTTAAACAATGAATCTACACAATTGAATTGCTTCATAAATTACGCCTTTCATATATAGAAAAAGTAATATAATGGCTAAGGTTTTATGTCTTTGATTTTGTAATTATCATTTAAGTTTTAATACATGACGTAATAATTCAAATCAGCTGCACATACTTCTGATGCATGTAGCCTAGAAAAGCATTGAGAAAATCGAAGTCAAATGATATTAATTCTGTTTTCCCTTCTTTCTGTGCTATTTATAAATAATTTCCTTTAATACGGTAAATTTTTTGTGCTTGGTTTATTTCAAATATTGTTTATGTGCATCTCGTATGCTACTTTTATGAAAAATACATTCTTACTTTCGTTTTTGTACTACGCATTAAGATTTTTGTCACAACAGTATTTAAAAGAAGGAAATGATATACACATCATGAATTATAACAAGATTTTTATTGAAATAATACTTAAAAGAAGGTTGTAATCAACAATCATTATTCTTTGGATTTTATATAACTAGCAAAGTTATTTATATTCTTGAGGTATTAGTATATTTTCATCATTTAATATGATTTAACCAATATTTATACCTTTAGGATATTTTAAGTGTTAAAACACTTCCATTATTTCAAAAACAATTCAATTATTTCTGAAGTTATCATATCTTAGGCATTTAATTATTATTTTTGGGGCAAAGTCAATTGGTTTTAAAAGTGACCCGTAATGCTTTTTATTATAACAAATAATAAATACATTATTATAGAGGTTGAACAGATTGTACAGCTAATACTATCGATTTATAAGGTAGATCGTCTATCACATACAGGTTTTAGAGTGGTCTGTCCACTACAGCTTTCATAGCTTACCGAAAAGGAGCTAGACCTTATGTCTAGGCTATAAAATTTCAAAATCCACGCAGGGAGACAATAACATCAACCAAAGCAAGTTATTGCATATAGTAAAGGCAAGAGCAGGGTAAAACAATACAAGATACATAGCCACAAAAAGTACCATCTAAATAAAAACAATACATATGCCAGATAGGTAAGGATAGCACACCGTACCCAACGGTACAAGACATCTTGAAAAGGACCTCACAAATGAATGACATGCTCGAACATAACAAAGGACTACCCAATTTCATGTGAACAACAAGATCAGTGAAGAAAAAAAAACCTTATATGCAGCAAGGCAGCAACTTTCTATGAAAATTCGAAAATAACACTAAATCCCCAGTAGAAACTCACATGAACCATACAGATAGCATAATAAGGTAAGTGCAGGAACAAAAAATAACATTGCTTCTCGAACCATGTAGCCTTTGTGACAAAGCCAACCAAGGTAACATTGAGCAAGAACAACACCACTAAGAAGTCTCTTATCCTCATTGACAAACCTAGTTACACCACCCACTGGCAACGAAGATGATAGACAAAAGGGACCACCCACGAATGCAACAAAGACAGAGCAACGCTTCACTTGTTAGCTGAACAAGGAAAAAGTGGTGAAACAAAGATAGTACACCTTCATCTCTGACCCTTACATCCCAAAACTAAATCAAGAACAAAAGAGAAGAAAAATAGAAACAACAACTTACACACACAACTACATCTCAGCACAAACAAATCACACCACCACAGGGAGAAAACCCAAGTCAAATCACTCAACAAAAAACCCAAGAACTCAACGCAACCAAGATCAACGACTGCCCAACAAGAGTCCATTCATAATCTTACCAAAGCCATAGAGACTCACCAAATCTTAGTCCCAACCAACACGTTGATATGTATCGATCCACAGCCAGATGGATGACCACAAAAAGTACCACCTAAACAAAAACAATGTCACATTCTAGCAAGCTACACATACGAGACAGGTAAGGATAGTACGCTGTACCCAACGGTACATCACATCTTGGAAAGTACCTCACAAATGAATGACATGCTCGAACATAGTAAAGGACTGCACAACTTCATGTGAACAACTAGATCGGTGAAGCAAAAATATCTGACATGCAGCAAGGCAGCAACTCTCTTTGAAATTTCGACAATAACAATAAATCCCTAGTAGAAACTCACATGAACCATACAAAGAGCATAACAAGGTAAGTGCAGGAATAAAAATAGAATTGCTTCTCGAACCATGTAGCCTTTGTGACAAAGCCAACCAAGGCCAATGTTGAGCAAGAACAACACCACCAAGAAGGCTCTGATCCCCATTGACATACCTAATTACACCACCCACTGGCAACGAAGATGACAGGCAAAAGGGACCACCCACGAATCCAACAAAGATAGAGCAACGCTTCACTTGTGAGCTGAACAAGGAAAAAGTGGTGAAACAAAGATAGTACACCTTCTTCTCCGACCCTTACATCCCAAAACCAAATCAAGAAAAAAAGAGAAGAAAAATAGAAACAACAACTTGCACACACAACTACATCACAGCACAAACAAATAACACCACCACAGAGAGAAAACCTAAGCCGAATCACTCAACCAAAAACCCAAGAACTCAACGCAACCAAGACCAGCCACTACCCAACAAAAATCAGTTCATAATCTTACCAAAGCCACAAAGACTCATCAAATCATAGTCCCAGCCAACATGTCGATATGTATTGATCCACAGCCAGATGGCATGCTTTTTCGTGGGTACACGATAAAGGAGAGAAATGTGTGGAAAGAATGAGGAAATAAGGGAGTAGTCGTGAAATAGTAAAAGCAGAAGACATGTTGGACGAAAGGGAGTAGGTGAGGACTATGTATGCTTCAATAATCTCATTGGCTGCAAAACCAGAAGAAGGCAGACAATGCCATAGGTCTAAACCTGTAGAATTATGTGTAGTTGTGGAACCAAGGCTAGTGTAGGCAACGAGTAACAAGCTTACCAGCAACATTGAAGCTATCAAAACATCACATAGCAGGTGAAACTATCCTGAATTTGGTCACCTTAAATAGGGATATTTAAATTATTTTAAATATTTAAATATGGATTATCTCCAACTAATAATGAAGTTCAAAGTAAGTAACAACGAAAACGAACTCATTTTGGGAAATTGGTTTGGAAAATATTTCCCTAGGGAAAATAGATATAAAATGACTGAAATCGTTTCATCAATAAAACTGATTTCTATTCATGAGGATCGCGAACGGTTTTGGATACATACACCTAATTTCATATTAAAGAAGAATATAAAATGAAATATTGAATTTTATTTTTGAAAATTTAACGAATTGATGACATCATCAATAAGAATATTATATTCAATAATTCATTTATAGATTTAAATGAAGATCTAATAATTATTATAAATATTTAAATAAGGGTTCAAATGATACAATATCATTTTAAATATGTGATATAGTGATAAAAATCAATTAGAAACATGTTGTATAAAGAAATATACTTAAAAATCCTGAATTTTGGAAATGATGGATAAATATTATTAATAATGATTTTAATTGCCAAATACTTATGTTTTGATTATTTAAATATGATAACAAAAATTGAATTTTGTTTACTTAGATAAATAGTTCAAATGAAAAATGAAAATATGATCTATAAAAGGGTTCTGAATTCTCAACGGTTTGACGAATGGAAGTTGTACAAAGGTGTAACATACATATACACATGTGTATTATAACAAACCCACAAGGAGTTAACAAAGAGATAAATTAAGCTATAGGAAATGTTAGAAAATGTAATTAAATAAAAACAAAAAGGGTTTACTTTTATTAAAGTATAACCATACACTTACAACTCCATACCTTTACATAATTACACATCCATCACTCTTACGTAACATGCTCTTACACATTGATTTGACAAGAGGCAGGTTACCTAGTTTGGTCGAACCTACGAGGTACGCGGGGAGGGGTTTTGCACAATTTTCCAACCAACATTTTATTTTCTAAGTTTTCTTATAAATACCTCACCTTCCTATACAAATTATTTACACTAAATCTCTACATTTCTTTCTCATCTCAAACCCATCAATGACTTCTAAAAACAAAGAAAATACCTATCACCTCATTAACTTTCTCAAAACAACATCAAACAATATCAAAATCCTCTCAAGCTCTTTTCAAGATCTTAAACCATCATTAGAAAACTACACAATAAGTTTCAAGTCAAGATAAGAAGATCCGAGCCTCCACCTAGCTTAGGACATGAGCAAAGGAGGAGAAGAGGTGGAGGCCGAGCAAAAGAAGGAATAAAGAACTAGTTCGAGTAACTTCAGTGCTATCATAACAGAGCTAGTGTATGAGAAGTTGGAGTGTAGAAAGAATGTGGGTAAACTAGGCCTATAGTGGAATTGACAGGACTTGCTCTCTGGCTCTATCAATAGTATACTCTAAGTAGTAGTTATAAAAGGTTTACCTCCATTGATAGATGGTGAAGTCTCCCAAAATCTAAGTCTCTCTTCAAATGAAGAGAATTTCAGTTAGTGCATACTGTCAACGAAAGTTATACGTAGGTCGCCACCAGAGACGCCAAGCACTTCAATAAGCAACATGCATGTCAAAGTTTGACGTTTTGGCATCTAAAAAGAAACAAACTAGTTGATCTTTCCAAAATATTGTTGCTTCACTAAGAATTTCTAGGGGCATTTTCGAACTAGATTCCAATACAGAGATAGAGAAATTAATGGACACGTATACACCTGCTATGTTAGGATGGGAATTAAACAGTGTGGTCCATTTAACCGGACGAGCAGCAGCCATATCAGCAATTCTACGAACAGTTGGAGTGTATGCTATGTTTTCACATAAAACAGGATAAAAAACAATTGGAGACCTTAAACCACTCTCTATAGGATCCACAATAACCTCAGTATTTTAATCATTTACAATATTACACATTGGTATTTCTAGTTCCGCTGATTTATCATTCCCACTGACAGGCAAAGCCTATGAACCCAAAACATCCGATCACAAATTGGAGTTAAGAAGAGCAGGCCACTCTGATGGCGTGGAGGCAATCATCTATACTATATTATAATTGCTGAGTTTAGATTCGTGAGCACCCAAGCCTTCCTGCGTTTTAGTTGAACTCAACCGTCACATTTTACCTTTCCTTTTTCTTTTATTGTGGTTTCCCTCATCTTCATGCGATCGACAAAAACAAAAAACAAATCTTCCTCTTTCCTACTAATCGGTCTCTTCCTCTCATCTCCCCTTCCCTTTGAGATTATTCACCGTTTGACTTCTTGTGATCTGATTGCTTAGCCATTTAATTTTTAGTAAGCTGATTTGTTCCACCATTCGTTGGTTTTTAGGTAATTTTGCGTCGCATTCTCTTCCATTTTTCCCAAATTTCGAAATTCGTTTCACTATTTTGGTAAGTCACCTTCATTTATCTGATTTCTTGACATTACTTACATTTTAATTTAAGATAACCAATTTTTTCCAATTTCTTAAAAAATGATTTTGAATACCTTCAGTTTTATACTATTTTCTTTGATTTTTTGTTAAGTGATTATTCACACCTGCTTGTTTTAGTTTATTTAAACGGAGTATGGTTGTACAAATCCTGGTTGACCCTTAACTTTTTAGATCACTACTGGATAAGTGGCATAATACCAACTATGTAAACATTGAAAGTTGCACGATCTCTAAACTATATTTTACAATGACAATAATCAGCTCCCTCCCTATGTTTGATCGATGAAGGGTGTCTCTTTTGTGTATTGTAATGGTTGTTATTTATGTCAAATTGTGCTAATGTGTTGAAAGTATCATGTTTAATATTATGTTGGTAAATGTTCATTTTCTTTTTGGGTTCCTTCTCTCTAGCACATGTTTATTCAGGTCCTTTGCTGGTGTCAGTTTTATTAAGCCTTTTAAAAGAGTGGTTGTCTCAGTAGGAGGATCATCAAAGTTTTTTGGTATAATTGGTGTTTTATTAGTCGTTCAAATTCACTTGGCTGACATGCGACTCAGACTAAGCTTGAAATTTAATAAAATAAAATTGACTATAGGAGCTGAGAAAAATAAAAATACAGAGAACATAAACTAGATAGAGACAAATTTAAAAGTACTGGCGCATATATATGTCGTCTCTCACACAATCAATTGTCATCATAGTTGTTAAGGCCAAAAAACCACAAAAATCCCCAGGCCCTCGCCTAGCACTTGTTTTCGCCTAGGGCTTTTTTGGGCGCCTTAAATGACATTTTTTTTTTCAATTTTCCACTAAAAAGCTGCATTCCGAAAATGCAATAAAACAGAGTTTTTATTTCAAAAAGGGGATATAAATGCATTATTATAAGAAATAAAACACCATATGATTAACATAAATCAAACTTAGAATGTGCAAAGTCATCCAACTCAAGTTTGCAAATAATAAAATATTTAAAATATAGAAATTGAAAACAACATTACATAAAGTCTTAAATAGAGTTTTAACCTTCCATGGACTAGGGACGATTCGACAAAAGAAATTTATATTGTTTCTTTTCAATGGGTTTACAAAAGAAAAGCATCCTTTTTTATGGAATACGCTCTAAATCAACAATCAAACAAACACAATTTTCTTAGCATGTTGGATTTTGGACTCCTAGTGAGTCAAATGCTAAAAATTTCAATTTCTACTTAAATGTTGCAAAAAACGCGCATTTTAGTGGTTCGATTTTAGATCTATCCAAAAAGGGCTGGTAATATATTTACTACTTCTTAAACCTTATCCCGTTTTAGCGTTAATACCAACTGCCGTAGGCTATATTTGCATTGACATTGTCTGATTGTTGGAGAAGGTAACCTTATTATTTTTTGAAAATGCACATTGAAAAAACTTGAGAAGTGTCTAAAGGTATGTTTTTCGCCCTTTAACAATGCTCTTCTGTTTTCTTATGTTTAGAAACAACCTAAGATGTTATGCATTTAATATACACCGTAAATTGGTAATACTCTATGTAAATAATGGACTCCTGCAATTCTCTATAAAGCTACTAAGAAGATCTATTGTTTATATTTAAATTTTTGATTTGGAGCAAAATTGCAACTACTAAAATAAAGAAATGGGGCAAAGCGTGTAAGTTTATGCTCAATATTCATCAAGCTGTAGCTAAATGGAATTTTTTATACTAAGTGTTCCATTGGCAGGACACTGAATTATATTTCATTATGCTTAATGTATAATGTAGTTCTAATGTTTTATGCCGATTGAGTACTGAAAAGGTTCATAATTTATGCTATACTATAAAAATTGAGTATCAAATTGTAACGATCTGCCTTTTTGACCGCTCAAAGTCGGTAATTAAACCAACTTGAAATGCTCAAAATGACAGATTATTATTTAGCTTATAGGGTTTAACAGAATATCACACAAAGTCACAGATACAAAAAGACAATAGTATATCTCACAAACGGAATTTTATTACAAAAAATATCAGAGTTTCACAAAATTTGTATAGTCGAAAAATATAAAATACGTACTTGAATTTTAAAATAAAGTTTTACAGTTTGTCATACTTGCGCGCACATGCCTCTTCACTAATCTTCACCTTCGTCAGCTTCAAGTCTAAGCTATAATTAGTCGGGGTCAGACTCGGAAAATAGAGCTTAGATTTGAAGCTGCTATGGTAAGGATTCATGAAGCACGTGAAGATGCGCTCGCTTTGGTTCGTTCTTCCGTATTTTGTTTAATGTAAAATTTATGTATTGTAAAATCTTCCGTTGTAGAATAAAATTTTGTATAATCTATTTTATTTTAAAGGTAAGTATTTTCCGCTATGTAAAAACATTGTAAAACTCTGATCTTTTTGTAAAAAAAGTTATTCTGCTGCATGTTATTATGTTCTGTGATTCTGTGTATTGGTTATGTTAAACCTCATAAGCAATAACAATTTGTCATTTCGAGCTGTTTAAGTTGGTTTAATTATCGACTGGAAGCGGTTGAAAAGGCAAATCATTATACAAATGCAGCAATTTCCCGGGTTCTCACTTTATTCGTGAAACTGAACTGTCTTCTTTAATCTGCGCTTTGTGCTGTGTTTTTTTTTACAATGTCCATATGTAGATCCCCTACTTTAGAGCAACCATCCTTTTCACCTTCTTTACCCCTTTATCTTCCATAATTTCCTTTCCTCCCTTCTCCTCCAATTCCTGCATATTCACGTCCTCCTCGAATTTGATCGTCACTTAATCTGAGTTTCCAATACAAAATATTCTTCCTTCTGTTCTCATGCCGTAAAACCCTTTCCCTCCTTACTCCTCTTTGATACTGATAAAATAAATTAATATGGTTTAACCTAACCTGATTTATTCTATTCGAATTCGTTTATTTATTAACAGTCTAATTGATTGCTATTGCCGATGAACCCAGCTATTGTTCTTCCCATCTATTGCCAATCTTCTTTCTAATTCAAGGCGGTTCAATTTGTTCATCTTCATTGAATTATTGTTCGATTGTGAACAAGATGTAATTGGAAATTCTCATGAACAATGTTTCTTCATCCAACCATAAATGATGCTTACTCGAAGTTCTTCAACTTTAATTGGATGTCTGCCAGAATAGCCAAAATTATTTGGTAAGAAAATAAATTCCGATTTCGAAAAAATTGTTCTTCCTTTCAACAACCATAAATTAAATATTATATTTGGAAATATGCTTTATCATGCACTTAGTTTTTGCGCAAATTCTTAGTCCAAGCTCTTTGGTGTATTATAAAAAGCATGGGTAAGGTAATATCGTGATGATTAATCCTAATTTGCAAACCTAATTTTATTTGCTTTGATTAGGTGGGGTAGGAAGATGCTTCGTTTGGAAGAATTTATCATCATTTTTAAAAACAGGAAAATATTTACAAGGACAAAAGCCAAGGCCTTTTTATCCATAAGGACAGCCCACTAAAATTTTACTCAGAAGGACAATATTTTGAAAAAAAAAAATTGGCCGCTACTTTTATCTTCTCCCTCTCTCACGTCGGCCGCTACTTTCAACTTCTCCCTCTCTCACGTCATTCTCGATTTCATCTTAAATCATGAAATCATAAAATCAGAAAACGCGAAATCACGAATTTCAGAAAATAGTTAAATCGAAATTCGAAATATAAGAAAAACAACACGAAATCAAAATCGAGAAGAAATTCGTTCGAAACCCTAAAAAATTAAAAAAAAATGTCGATCAACAAAATCCAAATGGAAATCGATTGCGATTGGAAAAAAAATATGTAGCAGACGACGGAAATCACAATTGAAGAAGTCGAAATTGTTGAAACAATTTTTTTAGATTGGAAATGTTTTTTTTTTTTTTTTTACCAGTACAGCAGTTCGTAGGTATCATTTTTGTATTTTTGTAGTTATCATTTTTTTTTTTTAATTTTAAAGCATAGCAGCAGTTTTTAGTTATCATTTTTCTATTTTTTAGTTATCATTTTTCATGTTTTAACTTTAAGAACATAGCAGCAGTTTTTAGTTATCATTTTTCTATTTCTGTAGTTATCATTTTTACCGTTTTAACTATGTTATATGTTTTTTTCATGAAATTTTGTTGTTGTGTTAATTTTGAAGTTATATTGTTGTATCAGCTAAGAAACTAAGTCGAACTTATTTCAGTTTAATCAATCAAACTGTGATATAATTTTTTTTTCATTGTTTTATCTTCAAAGCATAGCATCAGTATTTAGTTATCAATTTTCTAATATTTTAGGTATCATTTTTACTGTTTTAACAGTGTTATGTGTTGTTTTGTTTTGATTTTATTGCTGTGTTATGTGATGTTTAACATAACACATAAATCACAGTAAAAATGATAACTTAAAAAATATAAAAATGATTCCTTCAAACTGCAGTAATGTTTGACATAACAGAGAAATTACACTAAAAATGATACCCTAAAAAATATAAAAATGATACCTTAAAACTGTTGTGATGTTTAACACAACACATAAACTGCAGTAAAAATGATAACTAGAAAAATAGAAAAATGATAACTAAAAACTGCAGTAATGTTTAACATAACAGAGCAGTTCTACAAAAAATGATAACCAGAAAAATAGAAAAATGATAACTAAAAACTGCTGCTATGTTTTTAAAGTTAAAACAGGAAAAATGATAACTAAAAAAATAGAAAAATGATAACTAAAAACTGCTGCTACGTTGTAAAGTTAAAAACAAGAAAAATGATAACTAAAAAAATACAAAAATGATAACCACGTGCTGAAAGGTTAAACATCAAAATTGCCGAACGAGAAAAAAATCACGAATCACCTTTCGAAATAGGTTAAAACTAATCGGTAGAAATCATCATTAAAGTATAATGATTATAGCAACAAATAAAAATCCATTCGATTTTTGCTGTTCGTCCTTTTTCTGTTGTCGACTTTTTCCTGTTTCGAGCGATTTAGGGTTTTGAATTTTTGGGTTCGAACGTTGATTTCGATTCTGATGATTTCAATTTCCTGATGTTTGAATTCGATTTCAAATTTCGTTTTTGGTATATTCTGAAATTCGTGATTTTGCAATTCATGATTTCGTGAATTTTATATTTCGTGATGACTGGTGCGCAAGAGGAGAGAAGGAGAAAGAAGCGGCCGATTTTTTTTCTTCAGTGTATCGTCCTTTAGGATAAAATATTAGGCGGCTGTCCTTATGGATAAATTTTAGTGGGCTTTTGTCCTTAAAAATTTTTTTCCCTTTTAAAAACCCTATGTTGAAGTTTCTAAGCAATGATTACTAGAGTTTTTAAAACATGTTTGGATGTTGCTAAATTTTGAATTTCAAACAACAAGGTTAAATTTTCTTACTTTTTTTTGCTTGCATATCTACTATGGGTGTAAACACGCAAACATCATTTTTTTTGGAACTTATATAATCTGATGGTTCTCCTAAAAAATAATGAGTTTGATTTTTGATCCATACCAATATATGTGTTTGTATATCTACGTGTTAAAATCCTTTTTATGCATAATCATTGTGGATTGTTTTCTTGGAATGTTTGCATTTACATTATCTGTCAGTAGTTTGTTGCCTAGGTCGTTTCTTGCTCTAAATATATATCTCATTTTAGGATGGCGATGTTGATGATCTCATAATCCTGTCGGATCAAGTAATGTTTATTTTAGATATTTAAATGGCTTTTCCGCTTGATATTAGTTTTCATTATTCAAAAACTAAAGAAAGAAGATTTAGTAATATAAAATCATGTGTTCTTCTCAGATTAACTAATTTGATCACCAATGCATAATACTTAGAATGTCTTGTTATGTTATTTTTAGCTTGGAGCGTTTATATGCTTATTACATTTACTGCAAATTTATAATTTCAAAGGAATGGAATTTAGGGAGAGTTTCACTAATTTTCCAGTAGTTGGAGAGTTTTATTTGATTCCAATTCACTGTATTTTTATAGAAAATACATTGGGCATTGATATATGGTAAATAATGGCAGAGAATTCGAAATATTGATTTTATGATTGAATTGTAATTTACTGTCTTTTAATTTGAGTTGTTTATTAACTATATTTTATTTTTTTGCTTTGCACTTGCTTGTAACAAAACTTTTAAATGCATGTATGAATTTAAAAAATATATCGCATGAATGAAAAAAATGAGTTTCAAAATTACTTCGTACTTAACAATTAACTATGTAATAGGATTAATGCCATAACGTACGTTGATTAAAGTATTATACAGGAACATGAAAATGCAGCTAACAAAATAATATCACTATATGGGAATAGATCTTCAGAGTCTTCTTAATCAAAATGCAAGCATGCCTTTATTTGTAGCATATTTTATACACTACGTCATAAATGGCATAATGCAACGAATTTGCAAGGTGTTGTCAGCCAAAATGTCCCGATAACTAAACCATTTTGGTCCTACCGCAACATTTTATTTTTAGCGTTACCTTAGCTATGTACTGAACAATTAACTATGTAATAGGATTAATGCCATAACGTACGTTGATTAAAGTATTATGCAGGAACAGGAAAATGCAGCTAACAAAATAATATCCCTATATGGGAATAGATCTTCAGAGCCTTCTTAATCAAAATGCAAGCATGCCTTTATTTGTAGCATATTTTATACACTACGTCATAAATGGTCTAATGCAACAAATTTGCAAGGTGTTGTCAGCCAAAATTTCCCGATAACTAAACTATTTTGGTCCTACTGCAACGTTTTATTTTTAGCGTCACCTTAGCTATAAAAATGTGTTCAAAATTACTTCGTACTGAACAATTAACTATGTAATAGGATTAATGCCATAACGTACGTTGATTAAAGTATTATGCAGGAACAGGAAAATGCAGCTAACAAAATAATATCCCTATATGGGAATAGATCTTCAGAGTCTTCTAATCAAAATGCAAGCATGCCTTTATTTATAGCATATTTTATACACTACGTCATAAATGGCCTAATGCAACGAATTTGCAAGGTGTTGTCAGCCAAAATGCCCCGATAACTAAACTATTTTGGTCCTACTACAATGTTTTATTTTTAGCGTTAACTTAGCTATAAAAATGTGTTGCTTTAGATAAACAAGTGTAACACGATGCAACATCTATATAATAAAATTCCCCCCCTTGGACAAACAACAAGACAAAGAGTGGTTCGGATTTAATCCCGCAAAAACAAATCCACCATCCTAATTTAAACACATCCCCTGATATTTTGATTGCCACCTCATCCGCATTTGCCTTATATTTAGTTAACACGCGTATCAGTAACTTTGCTCTCCCACTTTCACGTTCCCACGTCTTCCTCCACTCCGTACTAAATTCTTTCTTCCACCAACCCTTTTTATATATTTGTTTATAACCTCTTCTATCTTCTCTTCTCGCAAGTCGCAACTTTACCTTCTCTTCTCATTTAATCCCATCTCCACCCAATTCACGCATTCTAATCTTCCCGCTCAACATTTTTCCGCTTACCAATTCACTTATCGTACACGATGATTATGTCCTCTGTACACGATGCGCGACGACAAGCAACAAAAATATTCAATAATCTCATCATTCACGGAAATCTTTGGGCGGATGGAGATTATATTGTTTCCAAAATTGTATGTTTGCTACATGAATAAGGGGTTAATGTCATTTATTAGCTGCGAATTGATATCGTTTACGGCTTATTTGAATATATTCTGTTGATATGTTTGGTAATTCAAATTGTTTACGACTTATTTGAATATATTCTATTGGTATGTTTGGTAATTTATTTTTTCTTAACATTTATTAGCTGCGAATTGATATCATTTAATTCATTGAAAATTAGGAAATTGAGATTTATTGATTTCTTTCAGTATTACAAGAACCATATCTTTACCATCGTCATACCTTGCATCAGATGCTAGACTGAAATACGATTGAGCAGGTATTCTCTAAAAAATTCTGTTATATTTATTATTTTTTGGATCTTGGCAGATGCAAATCATTTTTCATATATTACCCTTGATTAATGCACATAAACTAACAATTGCTTTGGATATTTTGGTTCGTTACATTCACTTTCACAGTTTATTCTCCTGTAATTTTTATCTCAAATTCAGCTTTTATTTATTTATTTGAATTTGTGGAATTATGTACCGTGCAGTTAAAAGGAAGAACAAACAAAAAATCAATGTTAACATATATTTTGTACACAAAAAATTACATGTTTTGTTTTCTTTCCATTGTTGAAACTGTCTATTTACTCAATCGTAGACATGATTACATTTTATTTGACTGCAATCTAAAATTTGAATTTTTTATTGTTCCTCTAATACATTGCTCATTCCTCGGCATACTATATTTTCCAAGTTCTTTAATTGTTGTTGTTCATATGTGATGTGATTTGTTTGACTATGGGAAGAGATTTGGATACCAGAAAATAAATTAAATATTGGTTGACACATTTGCTTACCCACTATTTTTATATTAAGCAATCTTATGGACACTCATGTTTATGGTGACAAATTGTTGCCAGTAATTTGTATTTGACTTTAACGTAAAATAATTGCATGATTCGGTAAAACTATAGCACCATAAATTTTAATATGACATGGCTTTTTGACCCACTAAAATCAGCTCTCATCTAACCTTTTTTTTTTGACTAAAATATTAACAAATAAGGCATAATGTTAATTCTATATTTATAGAGTGCATCCGTTATTATAAGGTATTAAAAAAAGAAACTATGTGAACCCATTGCTTATTAATATTGAACTACCCTTACGTTAAAAAAAAAACATGAAAAATTAAATATTAAACATCAGATATGCATGATTTCAATAAGTACACTTCTGCTTGCAGCATATACACTAAAAGAAATGTATCATGTAAACATTCATGGTAAAATACATATTACCTGCAATTGAAGAATTAATTCAGTAGTTATATTACAACTTATCTACAACATAAATATGCCTTTTCATGTCACATTTCCATTCAAAATCTTTCCAAACTATTCTAAAAAAATGCGTATTATTCAAAATTTCATTTATGAAGAAATTTGGGTACCAGTAAACAAATTCGTATATTAGTTGACACAATAGTGTTATCCATAACAACTATATCCAAACATCTATTATATGCATAATAATACATACTTCATATCATGTAATTTTAAATATTTTGTCATAGCTCAATTTTTTAATACATGATAAGCATCTTATTATTCTACACTTCAACTGGATTAGACTTTCTTGAATCGCAAAAAATGAATAAACAAATTAGATATTGAAATAATGAGACTGCCCAAATGTAAGAGATATTGAACGAGTAAAGTTATCTTTATCATTGTTTATGTCTGAATGTCCGGCGACAAATAAGTTGTATTGATATGAGTACTAACCTATATGCCTTCTATATGTATACATATTAATTTGGTGATTAATTCTCTTCATCATTCTAATATGAGTAAAATTCTCTTTATCATTGTAATGTTTTGATTAATTCTGAAAGCTTACTGTGTGTATCATATGCGTTGGGTTTTAATTTTTATTTTATGATCTTTTTATGGTGCAGTACAGACAAAGTTTTAAGAAAATTAGTTTACCATGACAAACTAAGCCTCTTTTCTGCATAACCAGTGAGTTTTCTTAATTGATTTTGATTTGAATCTTATGGGCCATATTAGAATTTAGTGATTGAAACAATTATATACAATTAAATTTGGTCACATAGACCTTTAACAGTTGGCATTGCCGATCCTTCATTATACAAATCATCTTTGAGTTAAAAAAAAGTAAAGTTTGATATCCTTTATCACATTTTCCTTGCCTCAAGTTAATGTTTTCCAAATTAATTTGCTTAGTTGATGTTTAGTGAAGGATATAAAGAAACGTTGCATATTTTCCATATGCTTAAGTAAGAAACACAATAGACAACTAATATACATATAAACACGGCTTTTATGCTCTTTTTTGTTGTGTAGGATAGATAACTATTGAAGTTTCAGCAAATCTAGCTGACAATGGAAAATTTAGCATATTTTCTCTGTATCCATTGAATTTTTTAATTGATTCAGCCACCATAGTGATTTGTCGGCATCATTTTAGTTATATTACTCAATTTTTCTATCTTCAATCAGCTAATGCCAAACTATAGTAATTTTCTACACAAAAGGTTTATAGCATTAATAGTTGATTATTCTTCCCTGTACTCAAAATCTTGCATCTTCCTACTACCATAATGCAAATTATAGTATACTATATCTTGAATATTATATCACACATCCTTGCGTTAGATTTCCTTAAATAAATTATTTCTTAAGATTGGCTTCCCTTAATTTCACCATGTTTCCTTAACATATCATTGTTCTATGGTAACATACCATTGCTATTTATCCTTGCAATAATCAATATATTTTTAGAGTTTCAGTTCATAAAAATGTACATTAGTTAGCATTTTGAAAACGATTATGAAATTACGTTATTCATGAATATATTAATTTTTTGACAAGAGTACCATCGAAGGTAACTTTTACTGCTTTTACAATTATTTATATAAAAGAATACTGTCTTTTGTTATAGCCAAATGCAACTAAATTATATGTTACTAATACTGTATTACATTTCCTTAACCACATCATTCCCTGATGTTAAATCTCCTTAACTTTATTTTATTTCCATATGATATTTGTTATTTCTTGCAGTTTTAAATGATCAATAGTAAAGTAATTGCATTCACATTTAAGAAACTAATGTGAAAATTAGGCATAATTATGGATTGTTTTCTATAAAATTTGTTAATTTAGCATTAAGTCAGTATGAAACAATTTCAATCTCATGGGTAACTGACTACCTGCAAATCAACTTCAAATTCATTTTTGGTTAATGCGTTTTTTTAGTAGAACAGTAAATGGTATTACAATTTTTGATTCAATAGACAATTATAATTTGAGGCAAGAAAATCCAATTACATATTATAAAAGAGCAACACACTAAATTTACATTACATACTACTTAAATCTTGGTGGACCAAACGTAGAGAAGTAAATTTTATGCAAATAGCATCCTATAAAATTATCACCAATTATTGTAATATCAATGAATATTAAATGTTTACACGTGTTCATATTGAAAAGATGTTAACAAAAAAAGAATTAATTGAAACTCATAATTTAACAAGTTTGAAAAATAACAATAATGAAATAGATGTATTCATAAAACATTCTATGGCAGCAGAACTTCTACGAAAAACAAGTCTAATTATTTGGGTTGAGTGCGTATACAACATAGATTTTATGTTGAGACAGTTGACTGTACTCATATTTTTATCATTATTGTGTTCAACCAATGCAGATTAACACATATATGGTTGTATAATTCATCATTTCGTACATATATCTTTTCATCAACCCAATAGAGATACATAAAATTTGACACTGTTTATACTACGTGCAAGTTGTACCTACTCGCTATACATGCATCATTTACTTCTTGCTATAAAATTTAGTTTCTATAGTAGAATCCTAACACATACATATATCACTTACATTATATATTTTGCTATTATACGATATGTTCTCGCCGCTCATTCATAAATGCAAATTAAACACTCGAAAGTCTATGCTTCCGTGCAAAAGTCTATGCTTCCGTGCATCGCATGGGTTTCCACTCGTCTACATAATAAGATTGCTCTGCTTTAACGGAAAGACAAACAAAAGATAAAGAATAGTTCAGATTTAATAATAAAAAAGATATCCAGTGTGTTTCCTTTACCCATCTAAGCAAAAAAAAGTTAATTTTAACTAACATTGTGAATTTTTTCCGCTCAATTGCTATTTTCTTCTCCTTGAAATGCTCCCCCACGTTGCCCCACTCCACTCACACATGATACCTTCAGACTTCTTCAACTCCACGATTAAACATTGATTTTTCGTATTCCCTCGCAGCCTTAATTTTTCCATATCTTCCGAAACTATTTCCCACGTTGAAAATAATTAACTTTCTAAGCCTTATCCTCGATTCTTTATAGAGATTGTTAAAGGGACTCCATTTTTTTTTAAGGGAGGGACAATTTTCTAATTTTTGATGAATTGCTAAGGGAGGGACAAAATAAGTTAGCCCCTCTTAACCATATAATTAAAAATTCCAGTTCTATCCCTAAAATCCTCTTATACCTGCACATATACATACACATGAACGCTCACGAGCATTACCCATATGCATACAAATACATAAAACATAAGCCCTCCTAACAGAGCAAAACTAATGCACACCTGCAAATAACTATATAAATTTAAACACTTAAGCATAAGTCAGACCACACTTGCATGAATTCAAACACTTGAGCATAAGTCAGACCATCACTTATTAACATTTATTAGTCTAATAAGAAACAAAAATAATTAACTCTTCAAATTGCAAAATAAATTTAGAAATAATGTACACTGACCTTCTATAATTCAGCTTAAAAGTGAAATAAAAAGAAATAACAATCAGATGAAGATCCACCTCTTTCAACTCTCCCTGATTCAAACAAAGTTCATATACTCTCGGTAATCCACTTTAAATCATGCTTTTATCACTCATATATATAAATAAATAAAGAAAATTAAAAACGATAATTACAGTTGCATGCACCTTATATTTGGTGCTGATATAAATAGCGTAGATGATTCTACGCAAGTATTCAAAGAAAGTAAATACCAAACATATCAAAAACTCAGCCTGGAATTATGAGTAGTAATTAACAAATTAAAATATAGTTAATTATTGCATATCTAATTAATTAAGGTTACGAGGGGTAGTCTAGTCCATACTTATTTTAAAATAAAATAAAAGAAACCCTCCCTTAACAATCATTTTTTAAGTTGGAGTGCCTTTAAAAATGTCCCTCTCTTAACCAAAAGTGGAGTCTCCTTAACAATCCCATTCTTTATTCCCGATCCAAATATAAGATTGATTTCAAAGCAACTAAACGATTTAATCATCAAATCGCATCGTCATATTTTGTTCCGACTCTTGCCTGATGTAATGCTCAAAGACCAAAATAATTTCTTCTTTCTGGGTGCATTCATCGTTTTGGGGCTTCCATAATTCGCTGGAAATTTTCCCATCGCTCCTACTTCATGCCTTATTGAATCGCCAAATCGCACGATAAGACTCGGATGACGTGATACTCAACGGCCTAGGTAATTTCTTATTTTTTTGGTTCCATATCAGTTATATCAAAAGAATCGCCCAGTTCCTTTCGTGTTTCATGCTTGCTGCATGGACATTTCATGTTTGTTCAGATTTTTACCCATATTTTCTAGAGTTTGGGATAATGCACATAATAATGTCTTTGCTTGTTCTCCAGTATGACTTTCACCACCTCTCTTCGATTTTTTTACATGAAACCCAAGTCTTTTGTTTATTACAGTACTATTTAAGGAGTGGTTGTTGAATATAATTGGTAAACTTCTTAATATATCATGCTTATTTTGTGCATAATTGTGGTATGGTTTATAATAACCCATGAAACCATATGAATTTTTAAGTATATTTGAATTTATGTTTACCAGCATTTTTTAGGGAGTTTTCAATATTGCTAACGTGTTCTCGGATGAGAATAAGTACTCATTTTTCGTTCACACTTATTTCACGAAAAATAATCATTCATTGTTTCAACATTTGCAATTTATGTAAAAAAAAATCAGTGATAGTTTTCACTCATGAACGATATTAATTAATGTTCCTACCCTTAGAAATTCCATATTATGGTCAGCGTAAAAACATAACTTTTATTCATATTGTAATTAGCAAATACGAATTAGCATTCACTATATATATGCTATACATTTTTTTGCAAATACTCTGAAGTTTACAAATTATGGAAGAAACTTTCTATTTAATTGGCAACGATTGTTGTAAAGTTCAGAGTATTTACAAAAATAACATGCTTTAAAATGTGCATGCGACATGCATGCAATTACTGGACGTTTCTTTTTATGCTTTTCAAAATGCAACCGTGTGGTCCTGTGGACATGATTCCAGCACTTAATATTTGCATTAAACTTTTGCTTAACGCTTCGCTTCAACATTAGCATGCAACAATAACATGCTTTAAATGTGCATGCAACATGCATGGAATTAAATGGACATTTCTTTTTATTATCAGCAAGAAGAAATACAAAAATAAATAATATTTAATGCTAATTGTTTTTTATTTTGTGTATAATCTGCGCCACTTATATATATGATTCAGCTTATTTCAAAGTTTTTATGCTAAATGCTCAATCAATTCTCTTTTTTCGCTATCTATTTTTTAGATACAAGGATATAGTTTTGCATTAATTGTCATTTTTAAGGACAACAGTTTCCTTTGAAGTTGTCATACTCAATAATTATAAATAAAACACAAGGACAGCCAGTGAAGTACATAAGCGTTGATTTACGTATCCCATTTTCACTTATGGACAACTATGTGTTTTCCTTTCTAGATGCACTACTTTTCGTCGAATATCCGTCCTCCTTCCATCAGAAGAGGAGACTACTACTGCGAATATTGTATATCCTAAGGTTCTTCTGCAACAAGAATAGAAAGACAGAAGAGGTAATACTATGTGCTAGCGAAAGTCCTTACAATTAAATGTATGTATTACATTTCATTGACAATTTTTTGCATTTAATTCTTACTATGATTGTTACTATATATCATTTATGTTATATCACAAGCTTATCTATGCTACTAACCATGCAAAAAAAAAAAAAAAAAAAATGTTGCAGATCCCAAGGATAGGTATGCAAGTTGGAAATGTTCTATGCATATTAGATTGTCATGACATAGCGTAATTGGTGAAGGCACCATGCAAAATCATGTTTAAATTTGTAATTTTTTATTCTATGAACATGTGCTCTGATATGAATCTACAATATTGTCTATACATGTACTCATTTTAGTACAACATATTTATTTTTAATTATAGTGTTATTATTGGTTTCTACGCTATTTAAATTTCTGCTAAAAAAATACCATTTCAAACTTGATAGTTATAAAACCTTACGGCATGTCTTTGGATTATGCACTCTAATTTCTATTACGACGGACCACGTCATAAACGTTTAATTTTTTTACACATTTGGTTATTTTTCCAACATATTGAATAATATAAAACATACTAGGACAATTGCGAAATTCACCATATCTGAAATAAATAATAAATGCAGCCGTACAAAATGAACTTCAATGCATTATCATGTATAATTGATCGAAATTAACTCTATTTCCACCATCAATACACCAAGACAAAAAACAATAACAATCTACAGACCCGTGCAGAGCACGGGCTTCATACTCGTTTTGTAGTGTTGCTATAGCAAACTCTTCCATGTCCTACGTGGCAATCTGCACCATTAGTCAAAACAATATCACCGTTCATCCACGCCATCAATCCACATCTCAGATATTTCCATTTTCTGCTTTTATTTTCATTTACTTGCTTTCCTTTTCATTTCGTTCTAACCTCGAGATTTTCAAAATCTTCAATCTCTAATTTTCATTCACCCACTGTTTAATCAATATCTAATTTTCTCGTTCTCACCCATACACTAAAATTCAGAAATATACTTTTATCTCCGTACAAGGTTCTTCGATCTGGGGGACACCCATCTCCAATCTGTCCTTAGCAAAATCAGATCTGGATTTCTAGTGATTCAATCATTGTTTCAAAAATAAAATCGGGGTCAAGGCATTAGAGAAATTGAGTTATTCAGCATATTCAATTTTCAAATTTCTGTTGGATTTCCATTTCACCCAACTAATCTCCGATAGAACAGATTCGTTATTACCTCAACTTTTGATCATTCTACATAGGGTAAGAATTTTGTTGTTGGATTTAAATAGTTAGATTTGGGGCTTTAATTTCGTTTATGGGTTTGCTGGTACTAACAGTGACAATCCTTAAAATGTTGTTGTAAGGATTGTTATCAGTTCGATGTTGTTGTAAGGATTTAGGGCTTTAATTTCGTTTGTGGGTTTTAAATCAAACTGTATTCAGTATTATGATGATATATGTTGTTTGCAAGGATTGTTATCAGTTCTTGGATATTATGATAAATGTGGTGAATATAATCAGATAAATGATGTTTGTCCATTGCCCTGTTTCTTGTTCGAGTGCTTGTGTAATTGATCTGTCCATCTTCTTAAGCATGTATGGTTGTTAAAAAATTGTTCATACACACAAATATACATTCATATATTCATATTTTCATGTGCGTGTACATATATGTAGTTGATCTGTCCATCTTCAAGTTCAATGGCCACTCAATCAATTTCTACTTCAACTTCATCAAAAATGGCTGGAAGTAAGCATTGCCACCACAAAAACCCAGCGAAGATGAGAACTGTGAAGGTAGGATCAAATGCGGGGAAGAAGTTTTCTGGTTGCTCCATGTTGCCTATAAGTATAAATTAGGTATTTTTAGTTGTTTTGTCGATAATCATATTTTTCAATGATGTTCTAGTCGATAATTTAACATATGTGCAAAATGACGATTGTGGGTATTTTATGTGGCATGACGAAGTGTATGAAATCAATAACAATATTGAAATGGAAGATACTACTGTTGAATTGATGGAAAAAGAAAATAATATATTGCAATTGCTCGTGGAAAGGAAGACAGTTGAAGACAAGATGCTGAAGCAAAAGCAAAAGAGGACAAAAGCCGATGAATATGTGGCGGATATGAAAATAGAGTTAGCCTAAATGTGCGTTAAATGTGGAAAGCACAAGAAAGGAGAAAAATTCTTTGCAAGAGCTTTAGCAATGTCCTGGATCATGTTTGGGATTGTTTGTGTATACTTATGGCAATGTAGTGTAGTGAATTACCATCCAAGTGAAATAGCATGTATAGACATTTTTTTCATAATTTTTTTCATGATTCATCTTTTTGAAATTGTTGACTATAAATTATGATGTGTACTGTTGTATGTTTTGAAACGAATCTACAAATGGTGTTTTATGCAAGTGGTGTATGTTGTATTATGCAAGTAGTTGTTGTACTATTGTATGTGGTATTATGCAAGTAGTTGTAGTACTATTGTATGTGGTATTATACAAGTAGCTCACCCAAACAAATTCAGAAATTTAATATCTATAGTAACATTTTGGAATGTAGTTATAGACACCTATGGATGTTGTTATAGACCCCAATATGGTTCTACTGTAATAATAATTCTTGTGTTGTCGTAGATAGTCAAAATGTTGTCTTTGAGGTCTACGACAACCGTGAAAATTGCATCACCCTAAAATTGTTGTCAAAGACCTATGCCAACATATTTTGGGTCTGTGTCAACAATTTTTCCTGTTGCATTAGGTCGTTTACGACATAGTGATATTATAAGCTATTAAAAAAGAAGCATTCTTTGTGTTCCTCTTGCTCCGTAATCATTTTTTATATTTTAATCTTACTCCTTTACTATTACACTGTTAACTGACTTTGCGAGCCTATTTTAGACTAACTGAAATGACCTCGATATTATTTGCCTACAAAGTTCAATAAGATGCGAACACAATATTGGAGACAACTGCTGCATACAAAATATCATCTATTAGATTTTTTTTTTTTTTTTGTGTAGCCTTTATAAATGCAAACTTCTATTAACATTAGTTTTAATAAAATTTTCAATTTGTTTGTTTTCTATTACGAAGCTTGAGTATAATTTGAATGTTATATGCATGCCTACACATGGATAATAGAATGATTTAACATTAATGACACGTTCTAACTATGTGGGTTTATAATGTTCAACAAATTTAGAAATAATAAAATTGTTCACAAAACATAAACTAATAACTTGAATTATGATGGTGTAGGGATCTTGAATGATCTCAATCTTTTACTTGCCCTTATGGTTGTGTCATTTTTTATGTGTGGTGCTGAGGGCACCTCAATATGTTCTTCCTAATACCGCGACTAAAAAATACCATAAGAATAAGTATTACACTCTTCTTAATGCCACAAACTTAAAAAATAGGGGCTACCACACTATTTTAATTTACACTATTTATATACCGCTCGATATTTATTCATCCTCGTTTGTAAAACCGATCAACGAGCTAAGCCCTAAAATTATAAACGATCAACAAATTGATGCCGCAATATACAAAAGCCGTAAGAAAGGTTTAAATTAAGCAAACTAAAAGAGGAAGTGAGATATTAGGATTTCCAGATCACTAAACGATTGAGACATTACCGTACGAATTTGAATTTTCCCACGAGAGATGCGAAGAAGACAACGATTACGAGAGTTTAGGGTATTTAAACTAGCTTAGTACGTGATTATTTTGGCAAATATTGATTGAGTGAGAGATTAGATTGGAGATGTAATGTGGTATTAGGAAGCATACAAAATTTAATGAGTTTTATCTTTTTAATTGCGAGGAAGAACATATTGGGGTGCCCTTAGCACCACACTTTTTTATTGCATTAGCCAATAGAATGAAGAACATGTTCTTGCATGCTGAAGCATTTGGTTATTATTTTGTTTGTATTGTAATTCATTTTTAAAAGTATCATTTTAATTTTTATGGATATGATTTTCTAAGCTATTAAGAACATTTCCTCCATCTACTTTTATTTTTCTTTACTTTCTATATAACTGTTCTAAATAATAGATCCGATAAATTATTTGTTTCTTAGTTTGGTTCTGTCTGCATGTTTACAATACTTGGAAAACATGGTCGATATATGTTATTTTTGTTCATAGACATCGTATATTCCTTTTATAACAAATTTTAATTGATATCCTTCTGTTTCTTCAGTTTTAGCATTTTTTAGGACCTAGGGTCTTCCAATTTATATTTAAAGGTATTTGACAGTTATAGTAACAGGTCAAACATGTATTCCTTAATTCTTGCAACTACTATGAATTTGTTGCTTTAATTTGATTTAATGCCATCTCGGTTTTAGTAAATGAGCACAAAAATTATTTCTTGATCAAGCTATTTACATTGATTTGTTACTTTTATAAATATTTTCCTGTCAAGCGTTGCATATTTTCATCTTATAATTTGATATTCCTAACCGTTGTTGACTATTTTTTAGGTTTCTTGCCATTACATTTCAAAGATTATGCTAATCATTTTCTGACTACTTACTTTTAATTTGCTTCTCTTTTTAGTGGTGCACATTTTTTCACTAGGGCAAGCTTAAGTATTAAGTATAAAAATTAAAGAATTACATCATCGGATTTGTTTTCTATATTGCTTTTATAACTGAATAGTGTTATCAGATATATAAACTCATTATTATCCTAACATTGATTGTATTGAAATAGTTATGCATGGGGCTTTTATTTTTAGTAGTTTTTCAATTTAGGTAACAAAGTTATCTAAATTGCAATACTGTATTATAGTATGTTTTCAATCATCTATCTTGCTCAAAATGAACTTGAGTTTGTGCCCCCATAAATAGTTTAATTTTATATCAAATTACCATAATTTTCATTTCACTCATGTTATTGGAAACTTGTGGTATTTATTCTTGGGTGTACTGTAGTTGAAATTATAGTGAACATTACTTTCTCTTTTGGAACTCGAATCATCAACCTTAGTTTACTATATGCAAATAATTACTTTTTATCCCTATGGCTTAAACCATGTCATATATTTGAAACCATAAATATCCGTAGCCATTTTCAATACTTAATACAACCAGATTGTTCCATAGATGATTGAAAAATGGGAGATAAACCAAACAAACTAATTTTATGCCTTACATGTAACACAAGTAAATGTTCCTAAAGGTGTAGGAACTATGGAAGAGTGTGTGTGCTATAATATATAGATATCAAACTTCCACGTAATATACATAAAGGAAGAAGTTGGTAGGATAATATGTTTGCAAGCATGACAACATGTGAGTAAGCTAGATAACCTATTTTCAAGTAAGTATGGACAAAAGTTTATATGTGAAAATTTCAGTTTGCAAGTAGCTTCGGGTAATTATTCGGCTTCAATCAACTTCAACATGTGAAAATTACAGATCAAATTATGTATGTTATTGCAACCATTGCTGAATCTGCTAGCTATTTTTTGACCAAAACTGATTGTTTCTGCTCTAAGTTGAGGGACTTGAATGTATAGACACACACACAACAACGTTGGAATTGCTACTTTTGAGAGATAAGTTAATATATTGTGGTTAAGCAATAGGTTTTAATACTTGCAAGCTATTGGCATAGTTACTTTCCCTTTAGTTTTTATTCTAGATGCATCATTCTTCTCACTTATTTTATATCTGCATTGTTTAACTGCAGTATATATGTAAGTTGCATAGAGTTTGCATGAGAGACTTGCTAAAGGACTGGTGGCTATACCTAAGTTTGGGTGAAGATGGCCTGATGAATAGTTCAGCCCCATTTATTGTGTAATAATGCATATATTGTGTGCATTGAGTATCCAAAGAAGAAGATGTACAAATATGCAGCATGTGTTGATAAAGTGTGCAAGGAGAATTGCAGGAGACACTGTATGTACAAAACATCTGAAACCCTGATGAGTAAGATTAAATTGTTTACTTTGATACATAATCTTTTTCCCTATAAGTCATATACATGAATTTCAGTGAACTTTGATACTTGAGAAATTGGTTATATATTTATATAGGAAGGATGAAGGAAAATTGATAATATATAATAAAAATATGAATGGCAGAATTTAATAGTCTTTGGTTTATCTCTTTATAATTTATTAGCTTATATGATATATAGTCTGCCTATGTATAGTTTTGTCTAAATTTCATGTTGGTAACCCTTACAAGTTGAGCATTTTGCAAACTTAATTTTAATGCCGTGTAATGATAAAAAGAGTTTGCACTGTTTTGAAAATGAAGAACGTTGTTATATTGTTGAATCAATTATTGTACAGATGCAACGTTGTTTATATAATGTACAAAATTAATGGTTGGGCTGAGAGTACCATAGGCCCATTTATGTAATGAGTTATAAGAGCGGGTATAACCATGAATAAACCCGATTACATTGAACATAAAAATCTGGCCGACATAATATTTACTGCTATTAATATCTACTGATATGCTTTATTTCCCCCTTGCAAATTAGGGTTAGAGTTGGAGACGAACCCTAATTTGCGTTGATTCTGGCAAGAGTTGGTTCTCCAGAGTAGATCAACATGAGAAGGCCCTTAATTCATTGCTAGGGTTGAAGATGAACCCTAATTTGCGTTGATTCAGGCAGTAGTTGATTATTCAGAGTAGATCAGCGCGAGATGGTCCTTAATTTGCCTGGATTCTGGTAAAGATTGATTCTTCATAGTAGATAGACATGAGAGGGTACATCAAATCAGCAACAATGAGGGCGAGCACCATCTCTAGCCAATCAGGTCGTATTATCCTTTGATTTTTTGCTCATCTCTTAATCGACTGAAAATTTTGGCTGAAAGTGACTTGGTAAATATGTTTGCTTTTTGATAATAAGTAGGAATATGATTGATCTGTAACTTTCCCTTCTGAACTTGGTCAAGAACGAAATAAATATCTATTTTTATGTGCTTAGTTCTAGCATGTTGTATAGGGTTAGCAGACATATGTATGGCACTTTGATTGTCACACCAAAAATAGGCTTTCTCTTAGTGGTTAACTTTAGCACTTTAAATATTGATTGTAGCCAAAGTATTTCTGCTGTAGTACTAGCAAGGCTTCTGTACTCGGCTTCTGCACTTGATCTAGAAATTGTGGGTTGTTTCTTCGAGCACCATGATACCAAGTTGTTCCCAATGTAAACACAATAACCTGTTACTAATTTTCTGTCATCAATATCTGATGCCCAATCTGAATCAGCATAGGCTATGATATCTAGCTGTTTGCTAACTTTTAGAGTAAGTCCATAATTGATTGGCCCTTTAAGATATCTGAGAATCCTCTTCATAGCTTTCCAATGCTCATCCAGGGGATTCTGCATAAATTGAGAAACCTTGTTAACACTAAATGAAATAACAGGTCGTGTTATAGTTGCATATTGTAATTCACCTACAATACTTCAATATTGTTTGATACTAGTTATGGCTTCTCCCCAGTTTTTAGAGAAGTGTTCACTTGATATCATTGGTGTTGGCTGTGGTTTAGCATTTTCCATTTTAGTCTTGATCAATAATTCTGAAATATACTTTTTCAGACAGAGATGTATCTTAAAATTTGATCTTCTATTTACTTATATGCCCAGAAAATATGAGACATCACCCATGTCTTTAATAGAAAACTGCTTGTCTAACTGAGTTGTTAAGTGCTTGATTTCTGCTTCATCTGAACCTGTAATAATAAGATCATCAACATATACAAGTATGTATGATATTGATAAATCGGTAAATTTAGTAAAGAGGGGTGGATCAGATTTTGTTGATTGGTAATCCATAGTGCCCAGAGTATTTTTCAGCCTTTCAAACCATACTCTGGGGGATTTCATGAGTCCATAAATGGCTTTGTTGAGTTTGCATACTTGTGCAGTATTTTGAGTAAATCCTTTTGGCTGTTGCATATATATTTTTTCTTGCAATTTGCCATTTAAAAACGCATTATTGACATCTAAATGCTTTGTTTTCCATCCTTTGGTCAAGGCCACAGTAAATATTAACCCGACTGTTGATGGCTTGATCACTGGAGAGAAAGTTTCATTAAAGTCAAACTAATATTCTTGGGTAAACCCCTTTGCCACCAATTTGGCTTTGTACCTATTTATAGTGCCATCAGAGTTTCTTTTCATTTTGTAAGTCCATTTACATCTTATAATATTTTTATTTTGAGGAGGATACACTAATTCCCATGTGTTATTTCTAATTAGGGCAGTGTACACTACCTGCATAGCCTTTCTCCAGTTGTTTTCCTTAGCAGCTTGATCATAATTTGCTGGTTTATCAGTGATAATTGTGGCAGAGTAAATTTTGGGTTTAAAAATGCCACTTTTGGCTCTTGTCATCATAGGATGGCTAGCTTGATTCTGATTGGAGTTAGATGGTAAGTTTCATCAGTTGGATTTGTATTTCTAGTTGATGAGCTTTCATCATTATGACTTCTGGCAGGAGTGTTATTATCGTCAGTTTCTGATAATCTCTGTTCATTTTGGCATGGCATAGGTGAATCATAGGCGAGGCTGGGTGGTTCAATGTGATCTTGACTTTGTTGAAGATCATTTTGAGCATCAGCAGCCATGGCACCATCTTCAGTACTCCAGTTATTGTCCAAAATTGGCATTTCAGGTATTGTCACTTTTGGATTAATCACTTTTTTTTGAAGTTTTCATATTTAACTCTTTGTATGGGAATATAGACTCATTAAAAGAACATGCCTACTGATATAAATTCTGCTACTGGAGTCAATGCACTTATACCCTTTTTGATTAGAACAGTAACCAATAAAAGTACATGGCTCTGATCTAAAGTCGAGTTTATGAGAGTTATGTGGTCTTAAATAAGGGAAACATAAACACCCATACATTTTAAGTTGACCATAGTCTGGTTTAACATTGTATAGCTTTTCTAGTGGACTTATCCCATCATGTACTTTAGTAGGCATTCTGTTTATAAGATAAACGGACGAATTAAATGCTTCAGACCAGAATTTTAGGGGTAAAGAAGCTTGTGCTAACAGTGTTAAACCATATTCAACTATATGTCTGTGTTTTCTCTCAATCAATCCATTTTGTTCAGAGGTGTATGAACAGGTCATTCTATGATTTATACCCTTATTTTTAAAGAAATCGATGATTGGTTTAAATTCAGCTCCACCATCAGATTGAAAAGTCATAATGGTGGTGTTGAATTGATTTTCAATCATCTTAACAAAATTGAACACAATATTGTATGTCTCTGATTTGGACTTTAGTAAAAATAGCCATGTGTACCTAGTACATGCATCAATAAATGACAAGTAATATTTGTATCCAAAATTTGAATTTATAGGGGCTGGACCCCAGAGGTCAGCTGGTATAAGTTCAAATGGTTTGCAACATGATGTAGAATTTGGAAAAGGCAATTTATGACTTTTCCCATTTGGCAATAGGTGCATACATGAGGTAAATTGACATCAGTAAATGATATTTTATTGTCAAGAAGAATTTTCTTAACTATATTTAGACTAGGTTACCTAGTTTATAGTGTCATATGTCAAGAATAGATTTGATACTAGAGGTTACATTACTTTCAACACTATTAGCAGCAGCATAATATGGCTAGCATTTATCAAGGGTTTTACAATCATTAAACCTAAACTTACATAGGCCATTAACAGCATCACCCTGCAATAAAAAATCTTTAGTCAGTATATCTTTAACCAAGCAATATTTTGGATAAAATTCAAAATAGATGTTATTGTCTCTAGCAAATTGGGAGAGATTAATCAAGTTCTTGATTTTAGGAACTCTTAATAAATTGAGTAAGAATAGTTTTCTTTTACCTCTTATGCTACCATTGCCAATATGAGATATACCAATACACTTACCATTACCCATACTGATAGTATGTTTACCTTTGTATTCTCTGCTGCCAAGATTTAAATTTTCAAGAATGTTAGTGATATGAATTGTAGCCCCTGAATCAGGATACTAGCTGTCGTCATTAATATGCTCCAATTTGGTTATTTCATTTTGATTTCTTGATGAATCTGACTGATTACTACTGTCTGTTTGGGCTTGAGCAATGTTAGCACTACCATTTGACCCCCTTTGATTAGTTTGAATCTTCCCATTACTATAGTTAGAATTGTACCTAAAATAACAATTCCCTGCTGTGTGACCAATTTTCTCGCAAATCTGACATTTGGGCTTGTTGTTTATTATAGTTCCATCTTCCTCTGCCCCTGCCACGATTTGAATTGCCACCTCTTTGATTTAGTTGCTCAGATCTGTTGGCAATGTTCTGATTTTTGTTTTTACCACTAGAAGCCCATAATTGACATTCATGTCATTTTCTTGCTCTTTTTTACTTCAAATTCTGGCTTTGTGTGACAGTAACATAGAGTGAACATCATCTATGGATGAAAATTGTTTTTGTGATGATATGATGGCTTCAGCAGCTTCATAATCATCACTTAATCCATTCAAGATAACAAGAATTTATTTAGATTTAGGAAGCTTTTGACCTGTAGCTTCTAACAAATCACATAGAGATTTGATCTTGCTCAAATATTCCCTCATGGTACTGTTTTCCTTTCTTATTTTTTTGTAATTGTCACTTATAATGCATAACTTTGGCATAAGATTGAATATTGAATCCTTTTTAAATATTTCGCCATATTTCAAGTGATGTTTTGCATCCTATCACTTGAGGTAAGAGTTTTTCACTTATAGAAGACAATAGCCATGAACAAATTAGTTTATCCTGTCTATGAAACTTAATGTATTCATCATTAGGAACAACATGATTTTCTGAATTTGTGATAAACTGGGCTGGTGTTGGAATAGTACCCATAATGTATCCATCCAGGCCGTAACCATCTAATGTTGTTTCGATTTGTAACTTCCATAGTAGATGATTATTTTCATCAAGTTGAACCGTAATGAGTTGAGATTGGGGACTAACCACTGTCTTTATCAATTTATCTGCAGCACTTGTTCCTTCTTGAGGGCCAAAAACATTGATAGATGCTGATGAGGAATTGTTGTTGTTGTTGTTTGCCATGAAGAAAATATGCATTGCAACGGACTAAACTAGGTCAAGAAAAGGATCAGGAGGGAGGAGAATTAGTTTCGGAGATCAATTGTAAGCAACCAGAGGGATTCTTTGAAGAGATCTTCTCTGATTTGAATCACTGGACGACACAGTTGAGTTCTTGAAGCTTTTTCTTCACTTTTTGACGTTTTTTGATACCAAAAAGAAGATTGGCGATCTGTTGATTTAGACGCAGCTAAGTTAAGATGCAGATCAGCAGCTTTGCCTGAAATTGATCTGTAGATTGATTGTTGGCGAGGCAGTAATGATCAGAATGCCTCTGCACTCTCTCCAATGATGAAAATTAACTGAGGAGAGAAATTATCACACTAATTACTGTGTGATTTGTTTGCAAGAGTGGATCTTATTACCGTTAGGCAATGGTGAGGCGCTCAGATACCAAGAAAGAGTTTGCACTGTTTTGAAAATGAAGAACTTTGTTATATTGTTGAATCAATTATTGTACAGATGCAACGTTGTTTATATAATGTATAAAATGAATGGTTGGGCTAAGAGTACTACACGCCTATTTATGCAAGTTATAAGAGCAGGTATAACCATGAATAAACCCGATTACATTGAACATAAAACTCTGGCCGACATAATATCTACTGCTATGTTTTAATATCTACTGCTATGCTTTATTTATGATATATATGACATTAGTAATTTGGATCATGTAGCCTATAAAATATATTTTGAGCAGCTGCTACATTTTATACATACATACATACTTACTAACACTATATGTCTATATCTATGGTATTTACTATTAAAATTTTGTTTAGATCAGTTTTATCTCTCAATAAGAGTTTTGTTTTTTAAGCTCATATTGTTTTTAACCTATTCCACTTGGTTCGTTTCATTTTAATTTATGAACTGATCAAAATGGCTTGAGTACAGAAATTATTATGTACTTATATTGTTCTCAGGTAAATAAAATTTCCCCGATTCAAATTCATTAGTCATTTCTTAATCGATATTTTTAACACGTATATTTTTTAAAAATCATTTTTAATGAGTCGGTTGATTAATGTTTTCATATGAAACATTTAGTTAAGAAACACATGTACACTTAAAACCACTTTTGTTTAGTTAAAGATAATAACTTACCTGTGAAATCAAAATTTATCATGATAGCTTTATATACTCCAAAATAAGATAGATAAATTATCAAATTTGTGTTTTGTGGAACTAGCAACAACTAACAATATTTTCAAATTGTTAGCAACTTGCATGTTCAATGTAACTTGATTTATATTTGTTACATCAACACATTTCATTTGTATAAATGTTGCCACAAAAGTTTATTTGTAATAATAATCGATTCTTTAGTATATTTATAATATATAATTCATATTGTGAGAGCTATAACAGTACCCACTTCGTTACTAATATTATTGCTCCCTTAAATGGAAAACTATGAATCAAAAATGCATATACAACACATTCAGACCTAGCTACAGACTATTATGTACAAGCTACCAATTTTTATTGGCTAGGCTTACATCAAATGTGTCAAAAGCATACTGGAAGTTATGCCTTTAATTAGATAAATGGGCATATGATACAAGAGCATATTGGAACTAATGATTTTAATTGGATAAATGGGTCTATGTGCTTCAAATATTAGTGTTATTAATCAATGCCAACGACACTCATGTAATGCGTAACAACATTTGTAGGTTTTAAACTAAGTTATGAGCTTTTAGGTTTAACATCCTTCTATACATGCAAGACATCCTCCAGAACTTGCAGTCTAAAATCTCATTCAAGGAATGACCACTACCATTTCCTGATTTTTTTTTTGGGCAACTAATCCACGATTTTGGCCTTGCTTTTCATATCTTGCCAGGGGACAGCTATGACCAGACCTTCGATAGGTTATGTTCTCATGAATCCCCTTTCATTAAAATTGCAATACTTATGTGTATTTAACAAACTAATGTTGGCTTGCTATAGTATTTCCATTTCTTACCTTTCATATCATTAAATAATTAATCTATTATGTAATGATTTGATGTTGATGTTTAATAAAATTTTGGGTTTTTAACTATATGAAAAGTAACATAGGTTGTTCCCACTTCATGTTCCTTCATCACGCACCAATAGCTTGAATTTTACAGTGATAAAGCTTGTAAAATGGAAATTGCTCCAATTTTTTTTCTGAGTGTGGTTAACAAATTGTTTTTCGAATCTGATCCGCATTTACACAGTTCTGAAAAAACAGTCTATTGTTCAAATTTTTTTCTAATATGAAATAAATTAAATGGTATTCTAAAATCTATTTAGTGTCTAAATATATTTTTAATACATATTTTATCCTAAATGAGTTTTGAAAAATCATTTGGCAAATTACATTTTTTTCCTTCAAAATCATGTCTAAAATGCTGGATATGTTAAAAATCTTCCAATTAAATTTCCTCTTCACCACAGCAAAATGGATTTTCTTTTGGAAAATTTCATAGTAGATTATATGTGAATAGTCTGCCATAAACATGATCCATATGTTGATGCAGTTGTGATTTATGCAGAAGAAGGGCATGTAGATGGGAAAGTACAGGATAAATGAGTTGGTGGTAATACCATTTTAGTATAACAGAGGTTGTCTCATACGCTAATTCGTTTAGCCTTCCAAGTAAGTGTACTCATATTCACTTTGTTCTAATGATTTATGAAGTTGTTACTTTATTTAAACATGCTTGAAGACATTCCTTGGTAATTTCACTTGGTGAATTAGACTTTCAAATCATATTGTTTTCCAATATGACAGAAACTACCTATGTCATCTACTCTAATCTGTTATACTACTTTTGGCCCATAATATGTTTACATATTTAGTTCTTTTGTTCATTAGAATGATTTCTGCTGCTGCTTATTATTATCATGGGTAAAACCACAAACTATGATATTTTCAAAGGTATGCATAAAACAATATTTTGTTTCATCAACTGACAATATTGTGAGGCTAGAAGCCATGGGTTAGTTTATTGCTTTAGTATATTATTTCCATTAATAACTAAGTGAACATTCTTTAGCAACCGTATATTATGAAATATTAAAGAAACTTATGTAATTGCATACTGGTCCAATGCAAATGGCATCTAAAGCATATGTGATTCCAGATATTGCCAAAGCTTTTCGCATATATATATATATGTGACTGGTACTGTATAATGGTTGAATGTTGTGTCGTATAACTAATAGTGTACTGCACTGCAAAAATAGATTATGATGTAGTGTTGTACTTTGGATTATTATTGGAGGAACATAATACATAATATGGAAAAAATCGGGAAAAAAACCAACAATAGAAAAATCCTTACGGGTTGCTCCACCGGAATCAACATTCATTTTTGCATCGAAGCAGAATGATTTTTACAAGAGCGAATCATTGTTTGTTGAATATATTAATCCATGATTTATTTCTAGCTTACAAAAGAATAGTGTTTGTGTGACGACCGCCCATAACTCCTGTATCATACAAGAGGAAAAATGCTCTAAAAGACGTGGCAGGCAGCTATGGACGATCATTGAGATATGAAACACATGTGGAACCTGTCGTATAATTCACAGCGCAAGGATAAAGTATAATAAAACATATACAACAGGCTAAAATATTGAAGCATCATATATCAAATTTTCAAACTTTCACAACATCCTGAAAGATCATCCATGCATCAACTATATATATATATCATCATCATCAAAGTTTGTATAAGAAGCCTCACTACAAGCACTCTCAAACAACGGAAACAAAGAGACTATATAATAGCAAGATTTTACGCCTGCTTCCTGCTCGCCGCCGCACATCAGCATCGTCCTCACTAATCACCTGCTACCTAGTATGCCCGTCCAAAACGGATGAATAACCCAAGGTAATAAGAGAAAACATAAAACCTTGAGTCAGACAACAGTCTTAGTGAGCGATAAAATAGCTATCTAACAACATCAACAAAGTATATGAGAATAGGTAGACTAACAAACCAATCTACCAAACACCAAAGAAGAACCCAAACTTGCCTTCCCACATTTGACGGTGATAACATTTACAATCCAATGATCAAGAAATAACAGTTTAACCATGACAACCAGGAGTAACCAGACAATAGCATAACAACTAACATCCAACATCAATCATAACAACTAGTTATATCTCACGTAAACCATCCTAATCGAGATCAAGATCACTCAAGCACAGGCCACAGAGGCCTAAAACAATATCAGACGAGCACCCAAGAAACATCCCCTTCGACGTCAGACAACTTACGTGAGATGATATGAACAAAACAAACAAACACTCATGACCTTGGCTACCACTGCCTTTTCTGCTTCGAAACTATTGTTAATCGTATGACTGGCCAACCCCGCCATACGTCAAAGGCTAATGGTAAACCCTGGTTCTAGCAAAAACTCCATACGCCTTCACGACTCGTATGTTTGTATTTTTAAATATCGACAACTAGACCCTTCACGACTACCCCAAATGTACCCCTACTTTGAGTCTACTAGAACCTACGACAATGACAATCTCTCAACCTTCGCATCTCTAATCATCAACCCCGATGACCAATAACAAGCTCAAGTCCCCCTCGAGCAACCATTATCCACGAACTCATCACCTTGAGTCATCTTCACATTCGTTGCATTTCAACGATCAATGAACGCATCACAACACTTAGAACATTCCTCCTTGAATTCGCGTCAAAGCTATAACCATTAGCGACTCAAAAACAAGCTTCGTTTGGTCGATTAAGATTCCATAGCATTTCTAGCTTTCTTTCTATGAAAAACTAAGCACAACATTTCTGGAATGATACCATATCTCCACATCCAATTCTGGATCATTCTAGTGTGGAAAACTAAGCAAAACATCAAAACAACCTTTCGCAGTGTTTCTGGAATGCAATCATATCTGCTTGTTCAATTCTGCATCAATCCAGTGTGAAAAATAAGCAAAACATCAACTTTCACAGCGATTCTGGGATGATATCATTGCTTCTAGACGATCCATCCACCCCTATGGATCGTTTGCACATAAAACACCTTTTTATAGCGTTTCTGAAACACTATCATTGCTTCTGGGCGATCCATCCACCCTTATGGATCTTTGTGATCCAAGACTTTTCTACAGCATTTGTTAAAACACTATCAAAAGCCAGCGAACCATCCTCTTTGCCAGACCAAGAAAAAATGCCACGTTCCATCATGTTTTCAAGGTCGATCCACCCCTTTTGGCTTGCCGATCCAGGGACTTTATAGCGTTTCCCAAACGCTATCGTACCCAGAAAATTCAGCTTTTGCGACAAAATTCAGCATTTTCCAAATCCATCAAAACTTGCTCGATCCATCATTTTTTCACGCCAATTCACTGATTTTTGGTGCCCGATCCATACTAGGATTCGTACTCGATCTATCCACCTACCACAGCGTTTCCCAAACGTAATGGATTCTAGATTTTTTTTTCCGGATTTTGATTTTTGGCTGATTCTTCAACTTTTGGTCGATTCTTTCACTTTTTCTTGGTCAATTTACTCCTTTTCCATTACTTGAGCCATGCCAAAGCCTCTACAACACCGATCCATCACGGATCTCACTCGATCAATGATTTTCACTTCGATGTATGCCTTTGGACAATGTTTTTCAATAATGCTTTGAGCGATCTTCCTTGAATCTTCTAAACCAAAATAGAACTGATCCAAGCAACCATGTTTGCGCCGAACTTGAATAGAATCAAGCTTGACTTCGACTTGATTTCATACCCTCAAGATCCACTCGATTCCAGCGTTTCAAACAACTATTCAACCAACAACAAATCACATCAAAACAACAATATGTAATTACATAAAAACTGACCAATTTAAGTTGCTAGATTAGATCCTACGCTTACTCAAATGAAAATACACTTACCATGATGTATATCTAGGTGAAAACCACTTGAAAATGATAAAAATAAGATCAAACACTCATATACTTGATTGAATCTGTGCGGGAGATGCACATCACTCGCTAAATCTTCAAAACAACACAAAAACACTTGGGTCTAAATCCAGACAACGAAGAATTAGCATTAAACCCTTCGACTTGATGAAATCTCTCTTCACTTGACATAGATCTAACTTCAAACAATGTAGATCTTTGATTCTCTTATGTAGATCTAGAATTTTAATGGTGGAAAGATGTATCTGATTGAGAAAGGAGGATCACAAGCTCAACCAAATGAGAGAACAAAAAAAAGTAAATTATTTTCCATGCCTCTAACTGCCTATTTATAGCCTCCCATCAGCCCACTAATGGGCCTCCTCAAATCAGCCCATTATGGCTAAAACCTGAACAACAATCTGTATAACACTAAAGCAACGATTTCTCCTGAACCGCTGAACCAAATCTTTGATGTGACCACTCTACAGAATTGGAAACATCATTTCCTTTCCAATGAGTCTGATCTCAGTACTTGATTCGAACCCAGTCAAAAGTTATGCCTTGTACAAGACTGACAGGGGCAAAATGGTCATAAAAAAATTAGTAAAAATTATGGATATGTCTCACATCCCCATAAACAACATATCAAAACTTGAGAATGATCCAACCCTCTGGGTACAAAATAAAAATATTTTACGATCCTCCGATACGTAAAATGTGGGCTGTTACATTCTCCCCCACTTTAGGAATTTCACCCTCGAAATCCCAACAGACATAAGCAACCAAAACAATTCTGGATTCCTATTATCCATGAGCGGACAATTCTATCATCTAAACTAGCAGCCATCAAACCATGCATCCATAGCCTTATCTTATCATGTAGAACTCTAATCAACAACAACCATATTAGTACAAGTTACAAACGGGGAAAGAGCGACATGAGATTATGGGTGATACCGACGAAAAGTTCTGGATGGGTCGCTTTCATGCTCTCTTCTGTCTCTCATGTACAATCGTCGCCATCCTCACTCCATTGTACCTTGACTAGCTTAACCGTCTTTCTCCTAAGCTATTTCGTGTCATCCCCCACAACACGAAGCGGCTTACGAGGTCTCGTAACTATGAACTTGACTTCTAGGTCTTCGTACTGCTCTGGAGATACCACCACATTCGAATCATGTGCACATTTCCATGGAAACGACACATGGAAAACATTATGCACACTCGACATCTTCTTGGGTAACTCCAATCTATGCACGAGCTTTCTTATCCGTTTGACTATCTGAAACATTCCAACGAACCTAGGAGATAACTTCCCTTTGCTTCCGAACCGAACAACATGCTTTAACGGCAAGATCTTCACGAAACTATATCGCCAACGTCGAATTCCAAATCTTACGACATTTATAGCATAATTTTTCTAACGATCTTGGGCTGCCTTCATTCGTTGTCGAATGATCTCGATACAATCCGAGGTTTCTCTTATCATCTCAGGCTCAAGTGTCAACTTATCTCCAGTTTCTAACCAACATGTCGGATTATGGAGAAACTCGACAAGCTTCGCATCTCGCTTTTGGCTCTCGCCAGTCCTTCGATGAGAGTTGGTCTTATCGACAAGTTTGCCAACATTTAAGGTTCCAACTCACACCTTGGCCTGAAATCAAACCCAGCCAAAAAATCGAGGCTCTTCCATTCCGAAAACATTGCTCCCAATCCTGCATGTCTTTGACTCACTATCCTTTGCCACCCTCAACTGGTGGAATCTGTTGCCAAATCCATCTGGGAAAACACTTTGGCTTTGTGAAGCTAATCGAAAAAGTCATCGATCCTCGACAACAGATACTTGTTCTTCTTATTTACCTTATTCAGTTTATGATAGTCCGTATACAATCTCAAGGATCCATCAGCCTTAGTTGCAAACACAACTGGTGCTCCCTATTCAGATACACTTTTCTGAATGAATACATTTACCAAAAGGTCACAAAATTGCGTCTCTAACTCTCGTTGTTCCTTGGGCGCTAACCGCCTAAGAGGCATAACGATAGGTCTAGCACCCTTAACCAAATCGATCCTAAACTCGATTTCACGATGCAGCGGCAACCCTTTGACCTCATCAAAGACATCCTAAAACTCATTTGCAATCAGCACAGATGACAAGTCTTCCTGTGGAATCCCAAACAAATATAAAAAGCTTACGAAGACACCATTTTCGGGATTACACCGAATCAAAACCTTTCGCCCTTCCACTTCCCCGACTCTCACGTTGAGCTTCTCGCAATTCACTCTAGTCGCATACCTCTTGAGCCAATCCTTGCCTAAGATGATCCCAAACCCAACAAAGTTCAACATAAAGCAATCACACACAAAGGAGCAATCATGACTTGCCAACACTAGAACATGACAAAGCATACAAAGAGTGGATGAACCCCAAACTGGATTAGTTACAAAGAAAGGTTTATTACAACTTCAAGTTCTAAACCTATTCGGCTTACAATCTTATAACAGGTAAAAGAAGGCGATGCTCCAGTACCAACAGGACTTAAACAAACTCTGTCGGTAGAAAGCATACCCTAACTAACAACAGCTTCTCCATATTCTCATCAGGAATGCAAAAGGAAATCGTAACAGCTTCCAGAACACATGATTCCTCCTGTTGCTTATTCTTCGGAAAAATCTGGACAATCTTTCTTCTCATGCCTAGGCTTGCCGCAGTTATAGCCACTCCTCTTGGCTTTTGGCTTCTTACAATCCATGGAATAATGACCCTTCAGCTGATAGTTAAAGAAAAAATTATCCTTCTTAGGTTTCTTCTTTTGACTATCCTTCTCTTTCTTCTTCCTTTTCTTTTCCTAATTCAGCTTCTTCGTGGAATTGTGATAGTAAAAGTTTCTTTAAGAGGCTCATTCCTGCTTCTACCGGCTTTGTCCCAAGCAGCACAAATCCTTTCTTCTCCCTCCCCAACTTGACGTCGAAGTTGAGCCGTACTTCTCCTTATCTCCTCTTCTTAATATATAGGAGCATAATCGCTTGATCGCGAAGCCAAATCATCCTCAGGTACCTAGACAGGAACACCAACATCTTTCATAACTGCCTCTAGAGTGGGTACCCATCTCATGATCGCTGCCACTAGGACCTCGAACATAGCTAAGTAATTGGGTTGTTCTCTTCCCGATCCCCTTTTAGGAACAGCTTCCTCCCTAGCAGCATGTCTTGATGGTCGACGACTCATTCTAATCTGAAATATAGAATGATTAATCACACATTCGAGAAATACTGCAAATGGAGTCCAAACGCTATTATGCTATATACTACTATATAGTATGCATCCATCAGAAATCTATAGGTACGTCATTATGTACTTGAAATTTTGGCTAAAATCATTACCAGAGGTTGATACCAAATGTGACGACCGCCCATAACTCCTGCACTAAACAAGAGGAATAATGCGCTGAAAGACGTGCCAGGCAGCTATGGACGATCATCGAGATATGAAACGCATGCGGAACCTATCGTATAACTCACAACGCAATGTATAATAAAACATATAAAACATGAAGAAATAGTGAAGCATCATATATCAAACTTTCAAACTTTCACAACATCCTGAAAGATCATCCATACATCAACTATATATAACATCAACGTTTGTACAAGAAGCCTCACTACAAGCACTCTCAAACAACTGAAATAAAGATACTATATAATAGTAAGATAATACGCCAGCCTCCCGCTCGCCACCACACAGCAGCATCGTCCTCGCTAATCACCTGTCAACTGCCACCTAGTCTGCCGATCCGAAACGGATGAACAACCTAAGGTAATAAGAGGAAACATAAAACCTTGAGTCAGACAACAGTCTTAATGAGCGATAATACATCTATCTAACACCATACAAAGTATATGACAATAGGAAGACTAAAAAACCAATCTACTAAACACCAGAGAAGAACCCAAACCTGCCTTCCCACATCTGACAGTGATAGCCTTTACAATCCAGCAATCAAAAAACAATAGTTCAACCATGACAACCAGGAGTTACCAGACAATAGCATAACAACTAACATACAACAACAATCATAACAACTAGTTATATCTCATGTAAACCATCCTAATCGCCATCCCTCAAGCATAAACCCAGGAGACCTAAACCAATATCAGACAAGCACCCAAGAAACATCTCCTTCGACATCAGACAACTTACGTGAGATGATACAAACAAAACAACCAAACACTCATGTCCCTTTCGAAACTATTTTTAATCGTATGACTGGCCAGCCCTGCCATACGTTAAAGGCTAATGGTAAACCCCAGTTCTAGCAAAAACTCCATACGCTTTCATGACTCGTATGTTTGTCTTTTTAAATCTCGATAACTAGGCCCTTCACGACTGCCAAATGTGCTCAATAACTAGGTACTTCAGGACTGCCCCAAAAGTACCTGTGCTTTGAGTCTGCTAGAACCTATGACAACGATAATCTTCTAGCCTTCGCATCTCTAACCATCAACCCCGATGAACATTCACAAGCTCAAGTCCCCTCGAGTAACCATTTTCCACGAACTCATCACCTTAGTCATCTTTACATTCATTGCATTTCAACGATCAACGAACGCATCACAACACTTCGAACATTCCTCCTTGAATTCGCGTCGAAGTATAACCATCGGCGACTCAAAAATAAGCTTTGTTTGGTCGATTCTGCATTCCATAGCATTTCTAGCTTTCTTTCTATGAAAAACTTAGCACAAAGTCAAAACTGCCTTTCACAACGTTTCTGGAATGCTATCATATCTCTACGTCCAATTTTAGATCATTATGGCGTGAAAAACTAAGCAGAACATCAAAACAGCATTTCGCAGCGTTTTTGGAATGCTATCATATCTGCTGGTTCAATTCTGCATCAATCCGGTGTATAAACTAAGCAAAAAAATAAAACAGTCTTTCACAGCGTTTCTGGAACGCTATCATTGTTTCTGGGCGATCCGTCCACCCCTATGGATCATTTGCAATTAAAACATCTTTTTATAGCGTTTCTAGATTGTTATCACTGGTTCTGGGCGATCCATCCACCCCTGTAGATCATTTGTAGTCCAAGACATTTCTACAGCATTTCTCAAAAAGATATCAAAAGTCAACGATCCATCCTCTTTGCCAGCTCAAGAAAAATGTCACGTTCCTTCATATTTTCAAGGCCGATCCACCCGTTTTTGGCTTGCGCGATCCAGGGAGCTTTCATAGCGTTTCTCAAATGCTATGTACCCAGAAAATTCAACTTTTGCTAGATTCATCAAAACTCGTTTGATCTATCATTTTTTTCATGCCGATTCACTGATTTTTGGTGCTCGATCCGTACTAGGATTTGTGCTCAATACATCCACCTACCACAGCTTTTCCCAAATGCTATAGATTCTAGATTTTGATTTATGGCCGATTCTTCAACTTTTAGCCGATTCTTTCACTTTTTCTTGGTCGATCTACTCCTTTGCCACTAGCTCAGCAACGCCAAAGCCTCTACAACACTGATCCATCACGGATCTCGCTCGATCAATGATTTTCACTTCGATGTATGCTTTTCAACAATGTTTTTCGACAATGCTTTGAGCGATCTTCCTTGAACCTTCTAAACCAAAATAGATTCGATCCAACCAACCATGGTTGCGCCAAACTTGACTAGATCCAAGCTTGAATTCAACTTGATTTCATATTCTCAAGATCCAGTCGATTCTAACATTTCAAACAATGATTCAACCGACAACAAATCACAGCAAAACAACAATATGTAATTACATAAAAACTTACCAATTGTAGTTGCTAGATTAGGTCCTATGGTTATTCAAATTAAAATACACTTACCATGATGTAGATCTAGGTGAAAACAACTTCAAAATGATGAAAATACGATCAAACACTCATATACTTGATTGAATCCATGCGAGAGATGCATATCACTCACCAAATCTTCAAAACAACACAAAAACACTCGGATATAAATCAGAACAGCAAAGAATAAGGTTTAAACTCTTTGATTTGATGAAATTTTTCTTCACTTGACGTAGATCTAGCTTCAAACGATGTAGATCTTCGATTTTCTTATGTAGATCTTGAATTTTAATAGTGGAAAGGTGTATTTGGTTGAGCAAGGAGGACCACGAGCTCAACCAAATGAGAGAATGGAGAAATTAAACTATTTTCCATGCCTCTAACCTCCTATTAATATCCTTCCACCAGCCCACTAATGGGCCTCCTTAAATCAGCCTATTATGGCCTAAAACCCGAACCGCAAACTGTGAAACACTAAAATTGTGATACCTCCCAAACCGCTGAATCAAATCTTTATTGTGACCATTCTATGGAATTGGCAACACCATTTCCTTTCCAATGATACCGATCTCAGCACCTGATTTGATCCCAGTCAAAAGTTATGCCCTTTACAAGACTGACCGAGGCAAAAATTGTCACAAATAAAATTGGAAAAAATTATGGACACGTTTCACATCCCCATAAACAATATATCAAAACTTGAGAATGATCCAACCTGTGACGGCCCGGTCCGCACCAGCCGACATTCCCAATGAAAGTGTGTTGTGCCAATGCCCGACTAGCTTGGGACGGTCGCCAAAGAAAGGAAAAGAAATGAATTTGAACTAGCAAGGAACCCGCAGAATGTCTCACAACGCATGGGATAAAATATAATAATAACATAAAATAGGCGATACAGTGCATAAGCTGAAAACTAAACCATCATAGCAGCGGAAAATTCAAAATACAGCTTGTGATCCAAACCAACATTATTACAACTTTTAAAACTGTCTCTAAAGCAAAAAAAAAAGGAGGAACACTAATGCCCAAAGTAGTGACCAGCAACAACACAGGGAGTTTATATATATATATATATCATACGTGGAAGCCTCCTGCTCATCTCCGGTACAGCTACTCGTGCATAATCACCAGACCTGTCTCTGGTCTGCCGGTTTAAGAGTACCCAGAGTAATAAGAAGAGACATAAAACTCTAGGTCATAAAAAGTCTGGTATGAGCGATAAGCAGCAAACAGAACAATAACAAATATACATAACCATACCTGAACTGCAACCAAAGAGTTAGCACAACAGGATGTACAATACTCTAAGGTGACACTAACATATGGTGTAAAGATACGGGGAAGGGGTGTGCTTGTCATAGTGATATCAAACAATCAAACATAGCAACCATCCTCACATCTCTTGCTCAGTGCGTAAAGCATACGATATCCACTGCTTTGACCACCCAAATCCTTTGCTATGATCACTCTGCCCCATGGAGTCATGATGGCTCACTGCACTGATCTATACCCACTAATCCCTTGCTATGTCCACTCTGCCCCATGAAGTCATGACGACTCCACTGCAATGGCTCAGAGCCAAGCTACGATCACTCTGCCCCATGGAGTAATAACTACCATACTGCACTGGTTCGTAGCCTAACATCTGTCTTGGTGGTGAATCAAAGTTATGGACGTCGATAACCCCTTAGCACACGTCCCGCAGCAAAGCACAACTCATGATGTTAACTCGTTGGTTCCCAACTGGATCCTGAATTCTACCTCCTATTTGGATTACCTTTGCATCTTAGGTTTTGGTCTTCTCCGGATCGGTCTCCATTCGGTTCATGAACATCATCTAGGCTCGGGTCCTCCATCGGTTCGTGAGCAGCTCTGGTTCGTGACCATCAAGCGGTTCGGTTCGTAGCACCCTCTCCAGATCAGTTTGGGTCATGGTTCCTCTCTGGGTTTGTGGTCATTGCATCGGGCTAGGTCGGCTTCCCCCACCAGTTCGGGTCGTGACTCCAGGTCGTGGCTCCAAGCTCTGGCTCATGGCTTCATGGCATCAGATAGTGATGCTTCGGTTCAGGACATCTGGTTCGGGCTCGCATGTTGGAGCGAATCGTGAGGAGCATCAGGGTCCAGCTCGTGGAGCATGTAGCTCGTGACGTAGTTTGGTTCGGAGAAGGGTGGTGCTTCGGTTCGGTTTGTGATACCCTGGTCACGAACGGGTAGGGCGATCCGATCCGGTTCCTGCATCATTTTCTGCAACCTTTCCCACGACTATTTGATGCCACACGATGGCGTTTTCGACCAATCTAACTGTTCTAAGCAGTCATAAATCATACCAAACAGTCATAGCAATGTATAACATCAACCATAAACACCAATATGATAAATAACCATGTCAAAATGGATCAAACATACCCAAACCCATATTTTCCCCTTAATCATGCTTAACCATAACTAATGATAGGATTAAAAAACATATCCAAATTAACCCAAATTTCTAACAGAGGCTTAAAATAATATTAAAGAATTTCTAAACATTTTTCCAAATTTTTTTGAGTTATAATTTCACTAATTAACACTAATCACCCCTAATTAACCGTAATTAGTGAAAAACAATGCAAATCACTCACATTAGTCACAAATAAACCTTAGATCTGAAAGTATCTCTGATTTGGGTTGAATCTCTATGTGTTCCAGTAGTTCTATCCCAAATTCTATGCTAAATTGCCTTAGTTTTATGTAGATTAGGCTAAAACTTGATTAAACGGTGATTAGAAGGTGATTTGGGTGTTGGAGGCCATTGTTAGGGTTGAAGGGAGGTAAGTGGCGGCTCGAAAATGACAAAGAAAAGGTTTCTCTAACTCTAGTCAGCTCTTATATAGCTTAAATCCCGAAATCCCCAATAGGCCTAGCTGCTAATTACCCTATTAAGCCCATTTAAGCTGTTTTTCACCTTCCAAACCTTAATTCAGTCATATCTCCTAAACGGTAAGTCCATTTGATTAATGTGACCACTCTACGGAAAGGTTAACCATCATCCGGATTTAATGGAAGTGATTTCAGGTCAAAATTCCTTACTAACCAAAAGTTATAGGCGAAACATGATTCGCTAGGGGCAAAACAATCATTTAAAAATCTGCAAAAATCGTGAACATTGGAAATGACCCCAATAGTTGTTCCCCAAAGTTACACAACCATACGAATTCATATGAAAAAGAAATAAATATTCTACGATCCTTCGATATGTGGAATGCGGGTCGTTACACTCCCCTCCCCCCCCCCCCCCCTTTTTTAAGAAATTTCGCCCCCGAAATTCCTTAACCAAAAACATACAAAGGTGTTCCGCATGCCTATCTGTCATTCACAAACAATCAAATATACACAACAAGCCTACCTTAGCATGCGTTTTACCAACAAGGGAAGAAACTATCACTATTAAAATCTTACCAGGCAAAGAGTTCTGGATGTGATTCCCTTATGCTCTCCTCTGTTTCCCAAGTACAGTCACTCTCATTCTCGCCCTACTGAACCTTGACCAATTTCACCGCCTTCCTTCGAAGTTGCTTCATATCGCTCTCGACAATATGGATCGGCTTGCGGTTCCCAACTGCCTTGGGTTCTACTTCGATGTCATCTAACTGATCTAGTGAAATAGTCATATCGGGGTCGTGCACAAACTTCGTTAACTGGGAAACATGAAATACATTGTAAACTCCTGCCATCTTGTCAGGTAATTCAACTTTATATGCCAAATTCCCAACTTGCTCGAGAACTGGGAATGGACCAACAAATCTTTGTGTTAACTTGCCTCTCCTACCAAATCGGATCACGCTCTTCAATGGAGAAATCTTGACAAACACCAAGTCGCTAACGGAGAATTTTAAATCTCTTCGCCTCTTATCAGCATAACTCTTCTGCCTATCATGGGCAGCCATCATTCGCTGTTGGATAACCTTGATCTTGTCTGAAGTTTCTCTTATTACATCTGGCCCAAGCACAAATTTCTCACCGGTTTCCAGCCAACATGATGGTGAGTTGCACGGTCTTCCGTACAAAGCTTCAAATGGAGCCATACCAATACTGGACTAATAACTATTATTATATGCGAACTCCACTAGATGCAAATGGTCATCCCATGATCCTCCAAAATCCAATATACAAGCTCTCAAGAGATCCTCTAATATACGATTCACCTTCTCAGTCTGACCGTCGTTTTGAGGATGGTACGCGGTACTGAGATGTAATTCTGATCCTAAAGACTCTTGTAAGCTCTTCCAAAATCCACTAGTGAACAACGGAACTCGGTCACTTACAATGCCTTTGGGTACTCCATGAAATCTCACTACCCACTTCATATATCGTTCTGCTAACTTAGCTGATATTCTATTTGACTTGACGGGTATAAACCTTGCACTCTTGGTCAATCGGTCCACAATCACCCAAATGCTATCATGGCCCAATCTAGTCCTTGGTAACCCATCAATGAAATCCATTGAGACCTGTTCCCATTTCCATTCTGGAATTTCCAATGGTTGCTGCAAACCACTAAGCTTCTTTTGCTCGGCTTTATCTAGCTGGAAATTCATGCATTTGGATATAAACTTCCCAACGTCTCCTTTCATTCCTTCCCAGTAGTAGGTCTGCTTCATGTCTCGATACATTTTGTTACCACCGGGATGTATAGTTAGTTTTGAGTGATGGCATTCTCTAAGCACTTCATCTCTCAATCCGTTGACATTGGGCACAACTAGTCTCCCATTCTTTCTGATCCATCCATCTCGATCAAGCCCGTACTTGTTCATCTCCTCGTCGATACACATCTCTAACTTGGAGATGATTTCTAGTAAGCTAGGATCGTCCCTCTGACTGGAACCAATCTGCTTAATCAAAGTGGGTCTGATCGTCAAACTTGCTAGCATTTATGGATCCAATTCGTACTTTGGTCTGAAATCATACCCAGCGATATACTCCAGTTTCTTCCATTCTAGAAACATAGCCCCTAAACTGGCATGTTTCCTACTCAATGCATCAGCTACCGCATTGCCCTTTCCTGGTGTGTATGCGATATCGAAATCATAGGAAGCCAAGAAATCTAACCATCTTTGCTATTGGAGATTTAGATCCTTCTGAGAGAAAAGATACTTTAACGATTTATGACCGGTAAACAACTCGAATTTTTCTCCTAAGAGATAATGTCTCCACATCTTCAACGCGAACACGATCGCTGCCAATTCCAAATCGTGGGTTGGGTATCTTTTCTCATGCGGTTTCGGTTGCCGACTTGCATAAGCTACAACCCTACCTCCTTGCATCAATACAGCACCTAGTCCGGTACCACATGCATCCGTGTATACTGTCATCTCTTCATTCCCTTTAGGAATGACTAAAACAGGTGCACCCGTCAACTTTTTCTTTAGGCTTTTAAATGCATTTTCACACCTTTCGTCCCAAACGAAAGCTTGATTCTTCTTGGTCAACTGAGTTAACGGTGCCGCTATCTTGGTGAAGTCTTGGATAAACTTATGATAATATCCAGCTAATCCCAAGAAACTTCTTATGTCTGTTGCATTCTTGTACGTAGACAAATCTTGTACCGTAGCCACCTTCGTAGGATCCACGGCAATGCCATTCTCTGAAACAACATCGCCCACGAATCTCACTTCCCTCCTCCAGAAGTGACACTTAGAAAACTTCTCATTCAATTGGTGTTTTCTCAACAGCTCTATCACTACTCTCAAATGTTCCTTTTGTTCTTCCTCTATCCTCGAATAAACCAAGATATCGTCCACGAACATAAGAACAAACTTATTCAATTGATCTCGGAATACTCTATTAATAAGATCCACAAAATATGCTGGTGCATTGGTCAACCCGAATGGCATGACCAACCACTCATAGAATCCAGACGGCACCGGAAAGGCCGTTTTAGGAATACTTTCAGCAGCTATTCGGAGTTGATGAAATCCAGTCGCGAGGTCCAATTGGGAGAACACCCGATCAAACAAATCATCTATCCGTGGAAGAGTACACTTATTCTTCCTAATCACTTTATTCAACTCGCGATAGTCCACACATAAATGAAGGGAACCATCTGCCTTGGTAGTAAATACAACTGGTGCTCCCCACTCGGAGACACTTCTTCTGATAAATCCCTTCTTCAAAAGATCGCTTACTTGCACCCCGAGCTCTCTCTGCTTCCTTGGTGCTATACGACGAAGTGACATCACATAGGTCTGGCATCTTTCACCAAATCAATACGAAACTCAATCTCTCAGTGTGGTGGAAGTCTGGTCACTTCCTCGAAGACGTCCGGATACTGGCCAGCCACGGGCACATTTGACAACTCATCATGCGGGATGTCGAGGGAATTTAGAAAACTAGCCATTACCCCATCACTAAGTAGACCACCAAACACCACCCTCCGCCCATCATCCGCTCTAACTATCACTAAAAAGCCCTCATAGTCTACCACCACCCCGTACCTTTGGAGCCAATCGACTCCTAAAATAATGTCAAGCCCAAAACAAAGCAATCACAAACATGCATCCATGACTCGATAAGACCACATTACGACAAATCATACTAAGGCTAGTCGAACCACCAATCGGGTTCGTCACCGCTAAAGGTCTATCGACTATCTCGGGTTCCAATCCCAACCTACCTACCAGGTCACTAGATATGAAGGAACAAGAAGCCCCAGTATCAAACAATACTCGAACAGGTATATCATAAACAGAAAGCATACCACGAATGACGACATTATTTCCTTTCTCCGCCGCAGTTGGGGCATTCGACGAAGAAGGAACAACATTAAGAGCATATGCTTTCACAATCTGCTTCTCTTTAGGGGGTTGCAGACATTTATCCTTGTGATGTCCTAATTGGCCGCAGTTGAAGCACTTCCTGTCCGCTGGCTTTGCTCGACATTCTTTCACGTAATGGCCCTTCTTGCCACAGCTAAAGCACTTAACATCTTTCTTACTCTTTTTCTGACCATCCTTAGTTTAGTTATGCTTCCTCTTATTCTGATAATTATTCTTGCCTCCACCGCTTGCTTGTGGTTTTGGCCCCTCTGCAGATGCAACAGCGACTTTAGTCTTGGGCTTAGGACAAAGGCTCACTGACCTCAATGCTTTTCCAACAATCGATTCAAAAGTTTTGTCAATATGTTTTATAAGCCTTTCCCATAAGTACTGATCTAAGCCTGTTATGAACTTCTCAGTCTTCTTCTTGGGAGTGTCGATAAGAGATAATCCATACTTTGATAAAGTATCGAACTCAGCAATATACTCCGAGACTGCCTTACCATTCTGTTTAAGCTCCAAGAACTTCCTGAACAACTCTGACTTCTGGGCAGCTGGGATAAACTTGTCACTAAATCGGGCCTTAAACTGATCCCAAGTAACCTAATCCTCAGGGGTAGCTGCCTTAATAGCATTCCACCAATTCATTGTCCGTCCTTGCAGTTAACGGGATGCTAGCTTTCTCTTCATCGCATCCTCGATACCCAAATCTTCGAAGATGCGCTCACAACTATCAAGCCAATCCTAGACTTATGTAGTCGATTCCGTTCCGTGGAACGGCTTCCCACCAAGACTAGTGTAGTCCTTACAGAGCTTGGAGAAATCGGCCCTATGTGCTTGCACTACTGCACCACCACCGTTTGCAGCATTAGGAGCTTCCCTCTGAATATCCCTAATCATCTCTCTCATGAAGTTTGTGAACATCATCCTCATATCATGAGCATTCCCATTATTAGCTCCTCTACCAATACCCCTCGTTTGTTGGCTCATCGTTCAATCTGTAAGGAGAAAACGATTAACCATTTCTTCAGTGGTGCCAGTGCAGTGCGGCTCCATCATTAGATATTGTATATAGATATATACATATCTTTTGAAAACCAAAATACCATAAATACGCGCTCTCATATACGTACTACCTCTCCCTGGTGTCTTCCCCTAGGTTAACTATGCAACCTAGAGATCTGATACCAAGTGTGATGGCCTGCCCCGCACCAGCCGACATTCCCAATGAAAGTGCACTGTGCCAATGCCCGACTAGCTCGGGACGGTCGCCAAAGAAAGGAAAAGAAATGAATTTGAACTAGCAAGGAACTTGTAGAATGCCTCACTGCGCATGGGATAAAATATAATAATAACATAACTTTGACATAAAACAGGTGAGACAGTGGATAAGCTGAAAACTAAACCATCATAGCAGCGGAAAATTCAAAATACAGCTTATGATCCAAACCATTATTATTACAACTTTTAAAACTGTCTCTAAATAAAAAAAATAAAAAGGAACACTGCTAATGCCCAAAGTAGTGACCAGCAACAACACATGGAGATTATATATATATATATATATATCATACGTGGAAGCCTCCTGCTTGTCTCCGGTACAGCTACTCGTGCATAATCACCTGATCTGTCTCTAATCTGCCCGTTTAATAACACCAAGAGTAATAAGAAGAGACATAAAACTCTAGGTCAGACAAAAGTATGGTATGAGCGATAAGCTGCAAAACAGAACAATAACAGGCATACATAACCATACCTGAACCTGGACCTGCAACCAAAGAGTTAGCACAACAGGATGTACAATACTCTAAGGTGACACTAACATATGGTGTAAAGATACGGGGGAGGGGTGTGCATGTCATAGTGATATCAAACGATCAAACATAGCAATCATCCTCACATCTCTCGCTCAGTCCGTAAAGCATACGATATCCACTGCTTTGACCACCCAAATCCTTTGCTATGATCATTCTGCCCCATGGATTCATGATGGCTCCACTGCACTGATCCATAGCCACTAATCCCTTGCTATGTCCACTCTGCCCTATGAAGTCATGACGACTCCACTACACTGGCTCATAGCCATGCTACGATCACTCTGCCCCATGGAGTAATAACTACCCCCCTACACTGATCCGTAGCCTAACATTCGTCTTGATGGTGAATCAAAGTTATGGACGTCGATAACCCCCTAGTACACGACATGTAACAAAGCCCGACTCATGAAGTTAACTCATTGGTTCCCAACTGGATCCTGAGTTCTACCTCCTATTTGGACTACCTTTGCATCTCGGGTTTTGATCTTCTCCGGATCGGTCTCCATTCTATTCGTGATCATCAAGTGGTTCGGTTCGTAGCACCCTCTCCAGTTTGGGTCGTGGTGCCTCATTAGGTTGGTGGTCATTGCATCGGGTCGGGTCGGCTTCCCCCACGGGATCGGGTCGTGACTCCAGGTCGTGGCTCCAAGCTCTGGTTCGTGGCTTTATGGCATCAGATCGTGATGCTTCGGTTCAGGACATCCGGTTCAGGCTCGCATGTTGGAGCGGATCGTGAGGAGCATCAGGGTCCAGCTCGTGGAGCATGTAGCTCGTGACGCAGTTCAGCTCGGAGAAGGGTGGTGCTCCGGTTCGGTTCATGATACCCTGGTCACGAACGGGTAGGGCGATTTGATCTGGTTCCTACATCATTTTCTGCAACCTTTTCAGCGACTGTTTCATGCCACACGACGGCGTTTTCGACCAATCTAACTGTTCTAAGTAATCATAAATCATACCAAACATCCATAGCAACATATAACATCAACCATAAACACCAATATGATAAATAACCATGTCAAAATGGATCAAACATACCCAAAACCCATATTTTCCCCTTAATCATGCTTAACCACAACTAATGATAGGATTAGCAAAACATATTCAAATTAACCCAAATTTCTAACAGAGGTTTAAAATATTATTTAAGAATTTCTAAACATTTTTCCAATTTTTTTGAGTTATAATTTCGCTACTTAACACTGATCACCCCTAATTAACCATAATTAGTGAAAAACAATGCAAATCACTTACCTTGGCCACAAATAAAACTTAGATCTAAAAGTATCTCCTGTTTGGGTTGAATCTCTATGTGTTCTAGCAGCTCTATCCCAAATTCTATGCTAATTTTCCTTGGTTTTATGTAGATTAGGCTAAAACTTGATTAAACAGTGATTAGAAGGTGATTTGGGTGTTGGAGGCCATTGTTAGGGTTGACGGGAGGTAAGTGGTGGCTTGAAAATGACAAAGAAAAGGTTTCTCTAACCCTAGTCAGCCCTTATATAGCTCAAATCCCGAAATCCCCAATGGGCCTAGTTGCTAATTACCCTATTAAGCCCATTTAAGTTGTTTTTCACCTTCCAAATATTAATTCAGCCATATCTTCCAAATGGTAAGTCCGTTTGATTAATGTGGTCACTCTACGGAAAGGTAAACCATCATCCGGATCTAATGGAAGTGGTTTCTAGTCAAAACTCCTTACCAATCAAAAGTTATAGGTGAAACAAGATTCGTTAGGGGCAAAACAATCATTTAAAAATCGGCAAAAATCGTGAACATTGTAAATGACCCCAATAGTTATTCCCCACAGTTACACGACCATACGACTTTATATGAAAAAGAAATAAATATTCTACGATCCTTTGATACGTAGAATGTGGGTCGTTACACAACCCTCAGGGAACAATATAAAAATATTTTACGATCCTCCGATACGTAAAATGCGGGCTGTTGCAATTTGAATGATAAAAGCAGCTACATTTTCAACTAATCCAATCAAAATTTGTGTTTTTTTAATGCCTACATCTCCTATTAATAGTAGTATTATGTAAAGTAGCTTAATAATGTTTAATCAAATTGATTATCATCCCATCATCGCTTGCATTACTAAGCTGTCTCTGCAAATGGAACGTTCCAGATGCAGTTGCAGTAGAATGGAATCAATTTATGTTTTCTTAATGGTTGTAATGTGTTTAACATCACATTTTTTGGTGTAAACGTAAATTATCAAAAATATTCTTAATAATACTAAAATATATGATTTGATAAATAAATTCCATTTACCAACTTAAAATGTTTATCTACAAATATTATCAGATCATAATATCATTGGAAAATACGATTTTAGAGGTAAACATTATTTACAAATTTAAAACACAAATCTATAAATATTAACAGGTCTTAATATTGTTTTAAACTAAGATGAAATGTTTAATATTTTTATACAATTCATTTTTGGTTAGTGAATAACAAAACCGAAGATACACATTTAAAAGTTATAAGATATTTCAACATCAATACAAAATAAAATAAAAACACATGATTTTAACATCAAAATATACATGAAAATTTATTTTGAATGGGTTAAACATATAAAAATAAATAAATAACTCATGTGCAAAACACCTGTAACGTGCATGTAAAAAATAGCATTTATATATGCTAAAAAAAGATGGACTAAAATTTATTATTGCTGTTAGATTTTGACTAGCAAAGAACAGGTTGACATATGGATGGAACCAAGGGTTAAAATTTTGAAAACTTACATGGAAGAATCCAACTCATAGGAACGAAGCAGGCTCTACATTATTCTGTACTTGGAAAGTAATACGTAGGGAAGCCATCTTGAATTTAGTTTCTCATGGTTTTTGTAAGTATCTTCATCTGCACCACTAATACAAAACCTGTTAAGTTAATCAAATTTGCATTTCCAGATCATGTCATAGGTTCTGTGGTATGGACCGTATGGTTATATCAAATCCTATTCAAGTAAGAGCATTGAGTAGGCGCTATTTATAACTCAGTGTTAAAAAACACTACGCCATAAATGGCCTACTGCAACGAAAATCCAAGGTATTGCCAGCTAAAATGTTGCTACAGCTATGCTGATTTTCAACTATTGCAACGCACTCTTCAATGTGTTAGCATAGATATCAAATTGTGTTACAGGCTTGCAGTAGCTATAGTTATAAACTTATAAGTTTAATTTTCCACGTCATCAATCTGCATCTATAAAAAGATGCATATCTATTCGTCAATTTAGCTTTTAAAAACAACATCTGTAGTTGACACCTCACTAATCCGTTATTATCCTCCACCACCAATAGGAAATCAACTTACGGTACTCATTCCATCACTCTTTCTCAACTTCTAAGAACTGTTCGTTCTCACCCCCAAATTTCCAATTCCAATCCCTTATTTTCATTCACCTACTTCTTCCACTCCAACCCTCTATGTATCCTCCACTTATTCCAGCTAGTCTTTGACTCCAACTCCAAACACACCCACTTCTCTCCTTCTCCAGTCATCAAACGATAGTCAATCCAAGAAGAATGGTGCTAGCTTTTATCCTGTGTTTCTAATGTATGTTTCTATTGCTTTTTTGTTCACCGCTATTAATTAGCCTATCGAGAAACTGAAATTATTATCACCATGAGTATGGTTAGTGTTAAATGATTAACAATTCTTGTCTATTATTCGTCAATGAATCCACACTTTTTTCAGCTTGAAGTTGTATACAATTAATTTATGTTATTTGTGGTTCTTCTGTATGTTGATTCGCTGAAATGTTCTTTGAGCAGCTATTGGGTTGTTAATCAATTTAATAACACAGTGGTGATTGAGACATGATACTGCTAGCTTTTTAATAAGATATACAATGGTTTATGAAAATGGTTTCATAAGGATGCTTACATATACATGATATTATTCATTTCTTAAGTATTTTCATGTTTGTCATATGCATATTTTTCACCTAATTCCCAATCAGAAATTTCTTAAGAAACCCACTGTACATTGATGTGTGCATCACCATTAACATCATTGTATGTCAGTTAACCAGGCATTGTTTAAGTAATGCTTGGATACGCTTCAAAGGCCATACAATGATATATCTGCACACTTGGATCAATAAACTGCTAATGGATGATTGTTTCTTCATGATGCATGCTTCTAAAATTTGATGTGAGCTTTGTTTTGGTGTGTGTGTATAAGATTGTCTAATAAATACACACACACAAGTATTAAATGCATGAAATACATGCCTGAAAGCAACTGCATGCAGTTTATGATATGGAATATATACATAATCATTTGCAGTTTGTGATAGTACTGAAATGATTTGCAGTTTGTGATATCACTTCAATTCTTCCTTCAATTCGAATTCAATGACCACTCAATAGATTTCTACTTCAAATTCATCAACAACTGCTGCAAGAAAGAACTGCCACCACAAAATCCCAGCGAAGATGAGGACTGTGAAGGCAGGGTCGAATGCGGGGAAGAAGTTTTTTGGTTGCTCAATGTGGATAGTAAGTATAAATTAGGCTTTTTGGTTGCTTTGACTATTATCATATCTTTCAGTGATCTTTTAGTCGAGAATTTAAGATATGTGCAGAATGGCGATTGCGGGTATTTTATATGGCATGACGAAGTGTATGAAATCTATAGCAATGCAGAATTGGATGATACTACTGTTAAATTGATGGAAAAAGAAAAGATTATATCGCAATTGCTAGTGGAAAGGAAGACAATTGAAGAAAAGCTGCTGAAGCAAAAGCAAAAAAGGGAAAAAGCTGATGAATTTGTGGCAGATATGAAGGAAGAGTTGGCCCTAATGCGCTTTAAATGTGGAAAACACGAGAAAAGAGAAAAATTCCTTGCAATATCTTTAGCTATGTCCTGGATCATGTTTGGAGTTTTGTGTGTTGCTATGGCAATGTTTGGACAGTTTCTCTGGTATAATTTAAAGTTTTGTCACATTGTAGATTAGTGATAATTTTTGCCACATTGCAAATTAGTGATAATTTTCACCACATTGACCATTAAACCTAAAGTGCTGATAAGTGAAAATTTTATCCATATTGTAACTGTCTAATTGTTTACTCAATATCGTTTGTGCTTTGAACAAATTGAGTCATTGCATCAATTTGCAACTGAGGCATGCAGGCCACGAACTGAGGTATGCAACTAAAATGCAACTCAATTATGCAAATGAAATGCAAATCAAACTCGGTTATGTAATTCAGTTATGCAACTGAAATGCAAATAAAACTCAGTTTGTGCTGAAATGCAAATGAACTGAGGCATTCATGTTAAGGAGGAAGTGATAAGGTTTCTCAAGAACTTATTACTGAAGGAACTAAGGTACTCGAGGCAGTAGAGGAACTGAACGGAGGCTCGCGCTATATTTTGAAACTATTTTAGTTTAATGTATACAAGAATTTAGTATTGGATGTGTTTGTAACTGAAATGTCTGTGGTGACGACCGCCCATGACTCCTGCACTAAACAAGAGGAAATATGCGCTGAAATGTGTGCCATGCAGCTATGGATGATCATCAAGGTAAGATAATAATCGCGAAACCTATCGTAAAACTCACAGCGCAAAGATAAAATATAATAAAACATATACAACAGGTAGTAACAGTGAAGCAAAAAACACTAAACTTTCATAATGACCAGAAAGTAATATCCATACACTTGGATTCAGTAATAGTGTTTTTATTGCCTCACTACAACACTTAGAGAAGAATAGCAAACATCGGAAAAAAGGTACTAGATAGAGATAATACGCCAGCCTCTTGCTCGACACCGAACTGCAACATCGTCCTCACCAAGATATTACCTGCTACCTGGTCTGCCCATCCAACAATCGGATGAACAGCCCAAGGTAATAAGAGAGAAACATAAAACCTTGAGTTAGACAACAATCTTAGTGAGCAATAAAACAGCTAACTAACATAATCAATAAAGAATATGAGAATGGGTAAATAAACGAACTAATCTACTCACAAAACTAGAGAAGAACTCAACTCCCCTCTTCCCCACATCAGACAGTGATAGCCGTTACATCAAACATTTCAACCATTCATCCATGGAAACCAGAACAACCATTTATTCATGAGAATCAGAAACAGCCATCAATAGCACTCATAGCATCCAGATTATATATCTCACATAAATCATCCTAATCGAATTTGTCATTCCTCAAATACAAGCCCCAGAGGCCTAAACCAATATCAGACAAGCACCCAAGGAACATCTCCTTCGATGCCGGATAATCTACATGAGACTGTACAAACAAAATATCCAGCATGCATGACAGACTCTGACTATCACCGCCAATCCTACTTCGAAACCATCGCTAATCTTACGACCGACCAAACAATTTGTCATCCGTCAAGGGTCAATGGTAAACCCCAGTTCTAGCAATAAACCCATACGTCATACAATTTGACATATTTAGGCCTTACACGACGCCCAGGGTACTCAACCATACAATCGGTCTTTTAGGTATCCCTATTATACCACTGCTTTGAGTCCGCCTGAATCTACGATAACGATAATTCCTCGGTCTTCGTTATCTCTAATCGTCATCGACGCGACCATCCAACCATTTCCGACAAGCTCGGAACACTTTTGAGTTGTCATCACACCTGTTGCATTACGAATAGCAACAAACACTTCACATCACTTCGACATTCCTCATTGAATTCACTTCGAAGTCACATCATCACCAGAAATGTCTGAGCAGACCCACTTTGGTGCATACCCACTTTGGTACTGACCCATTTTGGACCAGACCCACTTTGGACCGACTCACTTTTGGACCAGACCCACTTTGGACCAGATCCACTTTGGACCAGAACCAACTTTGGACCGACCCACTTTTGGACCGACCCACTTTGGACCAGACCCACTTTTGACTAGACCCACATTTGGACCGACCCACTTTTGGAGCGATTCACTTTAGCCTGACCCACTTTGGACCGACCCGCTTTTGTACTACACCTTGTACTACACGTACTTTGCGGCCGGCCCATTTCCTGTACAGTCACAATGCAAGTCCAATTTGGACCAAAACTTCACCAATCGACACAATCAACGAAATATACTCATCTAATTCATTCAACACGATCATAAGCATGTTACTAAATCACAACAACATGAATATGACGATTATCAGTAAAATTATGGAAACTTCACCAAAATCATGATAAATGAATATATGGACTAAATTGCGGATCTAACTTGCATAAACGTATGAAAATATATAGAAATTGCCGGTTTCAAGTTGCTAAATTAGATCCTATGGCGATTCATATAAAAATAGAGTAACCATGATGTAAATCTATGAGAAAATACTTGAAAATGATGAAATTATATACATACAACTCATCTACTTGATTGAATCCACGTGAGAGATGCATATCACTCACCAATTCTCCAAAACAAGCTAAAAGCAATGAAATAAGATTTCGAACAGCGAAGAATTTGATCCAAGCTCTTCAATTCGATGATCTCTCTCTTGTATTTGCATAGATCTAGCCTCAATCGATGTAGATCTTCGATTATCTAAGCTTTAATGATGGAAAGGTGTATGCAATAGAGGAATGAGGATCTCTAGCTCTTTCAAATGAAGGAATGGAGAAAGTAAACTATTCTCCACGCCTCCTTTCCTCTATCTATAGCCTCTACCAGCCCACTAATGGGTCTCCCCAAATCATCCCATTATGGCTTTAAAACCTAAACAGCCAACTGTTAAAGCTTAAAACAGCGATTCCTCCCAAACCGCTGAGCTAAATTGTAACAACCCGTATTTTCAATAACCTGTAATAACATAAATCGAGGCAGAATTTAATTCTAAAATGGGAATCAAGGGAAACGGGCTATGCCATTGCGTTCGTCTCGGAAAAATACGCGAAATAGAGTCCGAGTTTTCGAAAATCGGAGTCCGTATGACCAAGATATGGCCTCGCGAAGTTTCACGAAAATTCCCAAATTAAAGTATACTTAATTAAGTGAAATGGGTTGTGTAGATATATATATATATATATATATTGATATATATATATATATATATATAATTGAAAATTTAATAAATAAATATGCAAAAATGCTCAAAACAGCGAATTGGGAGAGGGGAATAACCGAACCGGCCGATTTTTGAAGTCGACCCGAGCCCGCTGGGTCGACTAGGGGTTAATCCAGGGTGTTTGGCTGTCAACCCGTGGGCCGATTCGCTCAAGTGCAGATTTTGCATTTGAATGGTTCTCATGGTCCATCTTTAATCTAAAGGCCCTAGATGGTTCCTACACTTGACTTCTTCCCCAAGACATGCTTTGATGGCTTGGATTGAATCTAGGGTTAATCCTATGGCCTAAAACACTTGCCTAATCTATAAATAAGACCCTAACCTACCCTAATTCATTCATAATTAAACCTAGTGACTAAACTATGGCAAAATGCTAGCTCTCATGGCCTCCACTAATTTTATGAAGAGGGTTGCATACTAATCACTCTCTAATCAACTTCTAATCCCTTCTTAGCATCTTAATCTTCTTCATTTGGTGTTCAAAGTTGCTAGTTGTGAGTTTCTATCACTTTGATGATCTTTTGTTAAACTAAGTAGATGAGATATGATGAGATTTATGGTTTTGTATGTGGATTAATGAGTCTTGAATCATATGATATGATGTTAGCATTAATCTTATGTTTATGCATGTTGAGTATGTAAGTTTATGCAAGTTTAATATGATGTATGTTATATTTGCATGATGCTAAATATGCAAGTTGTGGGCTATATGCATGCTATGCAAGTTACATGTTTGTTAATATGCAAGTTACATGTATGTTAATATGCAAGATATGCTATGCAAGTTACATGTTTGTTAATATGCAAGTTACATGTATGTTAATATGCAAGATATGCTATGCAAGTTACATGTTTGTTAATATGCAAGTTACATGTATGTTAATATGCAAGATATGCTATGCAAGTTACATGTTTGTTAATATGCAAGTTACATGTATGTTAATATGCAAGATATGCTATGCAAGTTACATGTTTGTTAATATGCAAGTTACATGTATGTTAATATGCAAGATATGCTATGCAAGTTACATGTTTGTTAATATGCAAGTTACATGTATGTTAATATGCAAGATATGCTATGCAAGTTACATGTTTGTTAATATGCAAGTTACATGTATGTTAATATGCAAGATATGCTATGCAAGTTACATGTTTGTTAATATGCAAGTTACATGTATGTTAATATGCAAGATATGCTATGCAAGTTACATGTTTGTTAATATGCAAGTTACATGTTTGTTAATATGCAAGTTACATGTTTGTTAATATGCAAGTTACATGTTTGTCAATATGCAAGTTACATGTTTGTTAATATGCAAGTTCATGATGACACATTATGCAAGTCTATGGGTTAATATGCAAGTATATTATGCAAGTGAATATGTAAGTTATGTGACATATTATATGCAAGTTATGTGACATGTTATACAAGATTATATGCAAGTTATGTGACATATTATGCAAGTTCATATGCAAGTTATGTGTTTGTTAATATGCAAGATGGCACCTTTGAAACATGTTCATTCATATGCAAGTTGACACCTTTTATATGTGTTATATCATGAACGAAATTACGTGGGAACGATGGGGTAATTAAATGCATAAGTTAATAAGATTGTGTGAAATTAATATAATTATGCATAACACAAAATAAATAAACATAGTATGGGAATTTGCCTATTTGGTTAGGTGTACCCATACTATGTGTTGGGAATTTACCTATTGAGTTAGGTCTACCCCATGGGAATTTACCTATTAAGTTAGGTCTACCCATGTTAAGAAAACTTGATTAATTAGGGATAATTAATATAAAATTATGAGGGTGATTAATTAGGTGTAATTAATTGACTAAGACACGAGGTTGGACTCAGTTGTAGCGTAAAACTGCCCGGACCCAACCGGCTTAACCAGTTGCTACAAATGTTAGCCCAATGTGAGAGGTCTTAGGCACAAACTAAATACGTAATTAATGTAAAGACACGAGGTTAGACTCTGTTATGACATAAGGCTGCCCGGACCCAACCGGCTTAACCAGCGGTCATAAAAGACAGTCTAATGTGAGAGGTCTTTACAAAGGTTACGTTCTTAATTAATTAATTAAGAAACACTTAACCACATTAGCATGTAGAGGGACATGAGGGGTTAAGTGGGTGCCTCGGGTGGCATGAGAAAATCTAGTGGTTGCCTTGGGTGGCAATAGAAAATACGATTAGAATACTTAACCAAAATGGAACATCTAATTAAAACATGATTAAAGGGTTAAGTGGGATATACTAGAAAAAGGGACAAGCTTAGGTGGGTAGCTTGTGGAGGCCCATTTCAACCAGTAACCCATACGTATCTTTGTGGGCTCGACCCATGTCGAGGACGGGACACGCATACTGGGCTTGACTGTAAGAGGCAAACGGGTTAGCGGTGGCAACGCAAGTCCAACGGGCTTCATATGCGTGAGTGGGCCCGGGCTGGTAGGTAAGCCGTTGTTGCATCGAGTAGATATAAGCCGTGCACCTTTAGTTCCATCAGGTTGCCACATTGGGGAATGATACATCCCACGGTGGGGCCAGCACGGGTATCTACGTTAGGGAGCCGATCGAATGGGAAGTAGTGTGTACACCTAGTGGATTGTAGGGCCCCGTGGCGCCTACTTGGTCACCTAGGGGTACGCAGGTACTAATTAGTAAATTTTATAAGTCCTTGGGTGGGATCAACCTTTAAGTAGGAATTAATCTTAGGTAGGTAAAACTGGTGTGGTGCAGTGTAGGAATTATCTTTGAGTAGGTCTGGGGCGGTGTAATTTAGTAATTATCCTTGGGTGGGTAAATGCGTCTTTACGGTGATCTTAGTTTATCCTAAGTTTACCAAGCTGCTTAGTGTAGCCATTCATCCCCAGTCGTTACCGTATATCAACTTATGTCTTCTCTGGTTATTTTAATGATTGTATTGTTAGGGTTATAGGACTCACTCAGACTTATGTCTGACCCCGTTGTTTTTATCTTTTTCCCCCAACCCCAGGTTATTAGAGTGGGCCTGGTGCTAGTGGGCTTTGATCTGATTGCTGTATCTATCCTATGGAGCTTGGACCTCTGAAGTGAAGCCGAGCTTATCTTTCCTTTTATGGCTATTAGTTATGTAGTGGGATTATGTACTTCTATTTTATCAAGATGGATATTATGTACTTGACTCTGGTTTATGGTTTTGTGATGTAACCAAACATGTATTACTTTCCGTTGCAATGAAATGATGATTTAAATTTTCAAGTATTACTTATATCTGTCTTGCTGTAATTTTACTGTTCTATATTCACTCAAAATACTTCACCGAAACTAAGGCATTCCCCTGGTATGAGTGACCTTAGCGGACGTGGGGTGTTACACGTGGTATCAGAGCTTAAGGTTACCAGAACAGATAAAATTTTTGAGAAAAACTACTTTCTAAGAGTATTTTCGAAGAAAGTATTTTTAAAAGCATGTCTTCTAAGAGAAAAAGTTTTTGAAAAAGAAAAGCATAATCCCCAATAGCCATATCTTTATCTTTCGGAATCTCCTTTTTGAATCTTTCCTCTTTCGTTTCAGCATGGCTGAAGATCTTAACATCCCGGAGGGTTTAGTTATACCACTATGGTATAGGAGGTTGCAAGAGGCTAGGGCCGCGGCTGCGGGTCCGGCCAATGCTACTACACCAGAGACAACCGCTCCTCCTCCTCAGCCTAGAGTGGATAATTTTGCTAAGGTTTGCAAGGAGTTCAAGGCTATAGGAGGAAAACCTTTTCTTGGTTCAGAGACTTTCGTAGAGGCTAGAGATTGGCTTAAGGAAGTGGAAGAGTTGCTAGATATCTTTGAAGTGGAAGAGGGAAAGAAAGTCAAGTTGGCGGCTTGGTTAATGAAGGGAGAGGCCTCATTCTGGTGGGAGGTCACTAATGGAGAACGCCCTGTTGACTCTTGGGCAGATTTTAAGCAAAGGTTTGGGGCTAAGTTTCTCTCAAGGGCGGAAGAGAATCTGTTTATGGAGAAGTTCTTGAATTTGAAGCAAGGGAATCTCACGGTGAAAGAATATGTCAACAAATTCAATCAATTAGCAAGGTTTGGCATAGAGTTGGTGAATACACCGGAGAAGAAGGCTTTGAGGTTCGTTAGAGGCTTGAACGAACCATTGCAAGGAATAGCTATGACTCACATTCCTATGGGGGCCACTTTTGAGAAGCTTGTCTACATGGCACTTATGCATGAGGATGATAAGAATTCTAAGGCACCAGAGAAAAAGGGGGATCAGAAGAAACCGCAACAGCAACAACAAGGCAAGGGCGGAAAAGGCAATGGTGACAAAAAGAAGACGAAGAAGAAGTGCTTCAATTGTGGAACACCAGGACACCTTAGTAAGGATTGTCGCAAAAAGAAGAAGACCGGTTGCTTTCATTGTGGTGAAGCAGGGCATCTTGTGAAAAACTGCCCAAAGAAGGGGCAGAAGACGGGGTCTACCTCAGGAGGCCAGGTGCAAGCTCTTATAGCACCACCTCAGTCAGGGGGGCAAGTTCAGGTTCTCTCAGTTCCACCGATTCAGCAGAGAGGTAGAACTATTTCCGTTGAAAGTCTGGTTTTTCTGTTTGATCATCCAGTTCGTACTTTGTTTGACTCTGGCGCATCGCATTCTTTTATCTCATCATCGTTAGTTGAGTCACTGCACTTAGACACCAGTCTAGTTGATGATCCCTTGGTTGTCTCAAACCCAATTGGGGGCTCCATATATCTGTCTATGATATGTTTGGGTTTGAAGATTTCTATACTTAGCGTTGAGTTTAGATGTGATGCTTTTGTATTGGGCTTCACGGGCTATGGGTTGATCTTGGGCATGGACTGGTTATCCAGTAATGGTGCCGTTCTTGATTGCGAAAGGAGAGTTGTCAGGCTCATGACCCGCTTGGGTAACACTCTCGAGATCTCTTGCAATCCCATGGAATCTGTTTTGCTAAGTTATCTTGAATCGCTCGATGCTTCGGTCGAGAGTTTGTGTTCTGTCAGAGTAGTCCGGGAATATCCGGATGTGTTTGAAGAAGTAAAGGGTTTGCCTCCGAAGCGGGAGATAGATTTCCGAATTTATTTGGTGGATAATGCCAAACCAGTGTCTTTGCCAGTACGCCACATGGCTCCTCGTGAGAGAAGAGAACTTCATAAGCAAGTAGGGGAGTTGCTTGAGAAGGGGTTTATAAGGCGAAGTATATCGGAGTGGGGAGCTCCAGTAGTGTTTGCCACGAAGGCGGATGGGTCCCTCAGACTTTGTGTGGATTATAGAGAACTTAATAAGCTCACGAAGAAGAATAGACACCCATTACCGAGGATAGATGATCTCTTTGATCAGTTGGTTGGCGCGTCAGTATTTTCGCAGATGGACTTAGCTACAGGGTTTCATCAGTTAAGAGTGGCGGAGGACAGTATAGAGAAGACTGCTTTCCGGACTCCGGATGGTTTTTATGAGTGGCTAGTGATGCCATTTGGGTTGACAAACGCCCCCGCATACTTTGTTGATCTCATGAGTAGAGTGTTCAGAGAGTATCTGAATAAGTTTGTAGTAGTTTTTGTGGATGACATCTTGGTCTTTTCCAAGAATGAAGAAGAGCATGCCTTACATCTCAAGGAAGTGTTGGAGACTCTTCGAGCGCATAGTCTTAAAGCTAAATTCTCTAAATGCCATTTTTGGAGAAGAGAAGTGCGATTCTTAGGGCATGTGGTCTCTAAGGAAGGGATAGCTGTGGATCCCGCAAAGATAGTATCTATCCAGGATTGGAAAGTTCCTAGAAATGCTACCGAGGTAAGAAGTTTCTTGGGGTTGGCAGGATATTATAGGAAGTTCATCAAAGACTTCGCGAAGATATCAGCCCCATTAACCCGCTTGACGAAAAAGAATCTGGTTTTCTCGTGGGATGTAGATTGTGATGATGCTTTCCGACGGTTAAAGAGAGCTTTGACCACCGCTCCAGTTTTAGTGCTCCCGGATGGGAGTAAGCCGTTTGTTGTTTATACCGATGCTTGTGGAACAGGATTAGGCGCAGTCTTGATGCAGGAGGGAAGGGTAATAGCCTATGGAGGGAGACAATTGAGAGTGCATGAGAAGAATTACCCTACCCATGATCTAGAGTTGGCCGCGATTGTTTTCGCACTTAAGTCTTGGCGCCATTATCTTCTTGGTGAGAGATTCGAGTTGTTCACCGACCATAAATCATTGAAGTACTTATTCTCTCAGAAGGATTTAAACTTAAGACAGCAAAGGTGGATGGAGTTCTTAGCATCCTATGATTTCGAGATAGCGTATACCCCTGGTAAGGGTAACGTGGTGGCAGACGCCTTAAGTAGAAAAAGGCTATCTTTGAGTCCATTGTTCGTGGAACGACGAAGCTTGGAGTTTCTTTCTTTGTTTGACTTCAGACCTTCTGTTGATTTTGTACCTGGTTTGTTGGCATCCTTGGAGGTTAGACCTACTCTTTTGAGACGGATTGGCGAGGCTCAGCGAGACGACCCACAGTTGGTTGTGTTGGTAGAGAAGCTTATAAGAGGGGAGTCGTCCAGCCATTTGGGTAGATACACCATAGATGATAAGGGATGGTTGCATAGAGACGGTAGACTTTGTGTACCGCAAGATGAGGGTTTGAAGAAGGCTATTTTGGATGATGCACATCGTTCAAGAATGACTATTCATCCCGGTGGAGACAAAATGTACCAAGACATGAAGAGAGTTTTCTTCTGGGCCGGTATGAAGAAAGATGTGGCCGAGTATGTGGCTAGATGCTTAGTGTGCCAACAAGTTAAAGTGGAGCAAAGGAAACCCGGTGGGTTGCTACACCCATTGGAAGTTCCACAGTGGAAGTGGGATAGTGTCTCGATGGATTTCATCGACGGGTTACCGAGATCGAGGAAGGGCAATACGGGAATTTGGGTTGTGGTAGACAGACTTACCAAGAGTGCCCATTTTATACCCGTAAAGAGTAAGAGGACCGCTCCATGGCTTGCTTCAGTCTATGTTAGAGAGATTGTTAGATTGCATGGCGTACCATCCAGCATTGTGAGTGATCGAGATCCTATTTTCACTAGTGAGTTTTGGAGAAGTTTGCAAGAGGCGGTAGGGACTCAGTTGTGTTTGAGCACCGCATATCATCCTCAGACGGACGGTCAGACTGAGAGGGTGAACCGTATCTTAGAAGATCTTTTGAGGCTTTGTATCTTGGATTTTGGAGGTACATGGGAAGAACATCTTCCTTTGGTGGAGTTCGCATATAATAACAGCTTTCAGTCCAGTATTGGTATGGCTCCTTTCGAAGCTCTTTATGGAAGGCCTTGTCGATCTCCTACATGTTGGTGGGAATCTACGGATAAGATCTTGCTTGGGCCGGATATGGTTAGAGAGACTTCAGAGAAGATTGATTTAATTCGAAAAAGGATGAAAGCAGCGCAAGATAGACAGAAATCTTATGCGGATCGGAGAAGGACGGATCTTGAGTTTGAGGTTGGGGACATGGTTTTTGTCAAAGTATCTCCATTGAGAAATGTTGTTCGCTTTGGGTCCGTAGGGAAGTTAGCACCGAGATTTGTTGGGCCGTTTCCTATTAAGGAAAGGATTGGACGGATGGCATATAGGGTGGAGTTGCCCGACAGACTTAGTGGTGTTCATGATGTATTCCATGTATCACATTTGAGGAAGTGCTTACATGAGACCGCGGAGGTGGTAGAGCCGAGCTTGCTTAGAGATGTAGAGGTAGAGCGTGATGCGACGATTCGACGAGCTCCTACTCGCATCCTTGGGTCAGAAACTAGGAAGTTGAGGAACAGAGAAGTTCAGCTAGTTAAAGTGCAATGGGGAGATGACGAAAGCAATGCTACTTGGGAGACGGAAGCAAAGATGCGTTCTTTGTATCCATTTCTTTTTGAGAGTATGTCTTTTAACTTCTCCTTTATTGCTTGTCTAGTACTTATCTTATCTTTAGTATATCCTCTCGCTAATACCTATGACCTTTAGATAGGGTAAAACCTATGGTTGAAACATGTGTTTGAAACATGTTATGGTTGATGGATGCATATGGATGCAATTGTTTGCTAGTGGTTGCTCGTGGATGCATATACACACACATTAGGCACTAGATCGGCTCAGTCACTTCATGTTGCATATTGCATAAATGGATGTGGTAGTTAGATTGATGGATGTATCATGGCTGTGTTATCATATGGATGATGCATTTTTGTGTATGGTTGTGCACGCATGTAGAAATTTGTATGTGTCAATAGGGTTTCGCATACATATTGGATGCATGGCACTATCATGGTTTGCATTAAGGAGGTTTACTGTATCAGTAACCGCCTGATTTTCGCATTAGGTAAGTACATATACACACACTTTTGCATATATCCATCCAGCATTTAGAATCTTGTAAGGACAATGATTGCTCGTGGATGATGCTTTGAGTAGATGGATGATTGGATGGTAGGATACGTTCTTCCTAACTTGAAGATTTCGGGGACGAAATCCTTTAAGGAGGGGAGAATGTAACAACCCGTATTTTCAATAACCTGTAATAACATAAATCGAGGCAGAATTTAATTCTAAAATGGGAATCAAGGGAAACGGGCTATGCCATTGCGTTCGTCTCGGAAAAATACGCGAAATAGAGTCCGAGTTTTCGAAAATCGGAGTCCGTATGACCAAGATATGGCCTCGCGAAGTTTCACGAAAATTCCCAAATTAAAGTATACTTAATTAAGTGAAATGGGTTGTGTAGATATATATATATATATATATATATATTGATATATATATATATATATATATAATTGAAAATTTAATAAATAAATATGCAAAAATGCTCAAAACAGCGAATTGGGAGAGGGGAATAACCGAACCGGCCGATTTTTGAAGTCGACCCGAGCCCGCTGGGTCGACTAGGGGTTAATCCAGGGTGTTTGGCTGTCAACCCGTGGGCCGATTCGCTCAAGTGCAGATTTTGCATTTGAATGGTTCTCATGGTCCATCTTTAATCTAAAGGCCCTAGATGGTTCCTACACTTGACTTCTTCCCCAAGACATGCTTTGATGGCTTGGATTGAATCTAGGGTTAATCCTATGGCCTAAAACACTTGCCTAATCTATAAATAAGACCCTAACCTACCCTAATTCATTCATAATTAAACCTAGTGACTAAACTATGGCAAAATGCTAGCTCTCATGGCCTCCACTAATTTTATGAAGAGGGTTGCATACTAATCACTCTCTAATCAACTTCTAATCCCTTCTTAGCATCTTAATCTTCTTCATTTGGTGTTCAAAGTTGCTAGTTGTGAGTTTCTATCACTTTGATGATCTTTTGTTAAACTAAGTAGATGAGATATGATGAGATTTATGGTTTTGTATGTGGATTAATGAGTCTTGAATCATATGATATGATGTTAGCATTAATCTTATGTTTATGCATGTTGAGTATGTAAGTTTATGCAAGTTTAATATGATGTATGTTATATTTGCATGATGCTAAATATGCAAGTTGTGGGCTATATGCATGCTATGCAAGTTACATGTTTGTTAATATGCAAGTTACATGTATGTTAATATGCAAGATATGCTATGCAAGTTACATGTTTGTTAATATGCAAGTTACATGTATGTTAATATGCAAGATATGCTATGCAAGTTACATGTTTGTTAATATGCAAGTTACATGTATGTTAATATGCAAGATATGCTATGCAAGTTACATGTTTGTTAATATGCAAGTTACATGTATGTTAATATGCAAGATATGCTATGCAAGTTACATGTTTGTTAATATGCAAGTTACATGTATGTTAATATGCAAGATATGCTATGCAAGTTACATGTTTGTTAATATGCAAGTTACATGTATGTTAATATGCAAGATATGCTATGCAAGTTACATGTTTGTTAATATGCAAGTTACATGTATGTTAATATGCAAGATATGCTATGCAAGTTACATGTTTGTTAATATGCAAGTTACATGTATGTTAATATGCAAGATATGCTATGCAAGTTACATGTTTGTTAATATGCAAGTTACATGTTTGTTAATATGCAAGTTACATGTTTGTTAATATGCAAGTTACATGTTTGTCAATATGCAAGTTACATGTTTGTTAATATGCAAGTTCATGATGACACATTATGCAAGTCTATGGGTTAATATGCAAGTATATTATGCAAGTGAATATGTAAGTTATGTGACATATTATATGCAAGTTATGTGACATGTTATACAAGATTATATGCAAGTTATGTGACATATTATGCAAGTTCATATGCAAGTTATGTGTTTGTTAATATGCAAGATGGCACCTTTGAAACATGTTCATTCATATGCAAGTTGACACCTTTTATATGTGTTATATCATGAACGAAATTACGTGGGAACGATGGGGTAATTAAATGCATAAGTTAATAAGATTGTGTGAAATTAATATAATTATGCATAACACAAAATAAATAAACATAGTATGGGAATTTGCCTATTTGGTTAGGTGTACCCATACTATGTGTTGGGAATTTACCTATTGAGTTAGGTCTACCCCATGGGAATTTACCTATTAAGTTAGGTCTACCCATGTTAAGAAAACTTGATTAATTAGGGATAATTAATATAAAATTATGAGGGTGATTAATTAGGTGTAATTAATTGACTAAGACACGAGGTTGGACTCAGTTGTAGCGTAAAACTGCCCGGACCCAACCGGCTTAACCAGTTGCTACAAATGTTAGCCCAATGTGAGAGGTCTTAGGCACAAACTAAATACGTAATTAATGTAAAGACACGAGGTTAGACTCTGTTATGACATAAGGCTGCCCGGACCCAACCGGCTTAACCAGCGGTCATAAAAGACAGTCTAATGTGAGAGGTCTTTACAAAGGTTACGTTCTTAATTAATTAATTAAGAAACACTTAACCACATTAGCATGTAGAGGGACATGAGGGGTTAAGTGGGTGCCTCGGGTGGCATGAGAAAATCTAGTGGTTGCCTTGGGTGGCAATAGAAAATACGATTAGAATACTTAACCAAAATGGAACATATAATTAAAACATGATTAAAGGGTTAAGTGGGATATACTAGAAAAAGGGACAAGCTTAGGTGGGTAGCTTGTGGAGGCCCATTTCAACCAGTAACCCATACGTATCTTTGTGGGCTCGACCCATGTCGAGGACGGGACACGCATACTGGGCTTGACTGTAAGAGGCAAACGGGTTAGCGGTGGCAACGCAAGTCCAACGGGCTTCATATGCGTGAGTGGGCCCGGGCTGGTAGGTAAGCCGTTGTTGCATCGAGTAGATATAAGCCGTGCACCTTTAGTTCCATCAGGTTGCCACATTGGGGAATGATACATCCCACGGTGGGGCCAGCACGGGTATCTACGTTAGGGAGCCGATCGAATGGGAAGTAGTGTGTACACCTAGTGGATTGTAGGGCCCCGTGGCGCCTACTTGGTCACCTAGGGGTACGCAGGTACTAATTAGTAAATTTTATAAGTCCTTGGGTGGGATCAACCTTTAAGTAGGAATTAATCTTAGGTAGGTAAAACTGGTGTGGTGCAGTGTAGGAATTATCTTTGAGTAGGTCTGGGGCGGTGTAATTTAGTAATTATCCTTGGGTGGGTAAATGCGTCTTTACGGTGATCTTAGTTTATCCTAAGTTTACCAAGCTGCTTAGTGTAGCCATTCATCCCCAGTCGTTACCGTATATCAACTTATGTCTTCTCTGGTTATTTTAATGATTGTATTGTTAGGGTTATAGGACTCACTCAGACTTATGTCTGACCCCGTTGTTTTTATCTTTTTCCCCCAACCCCAGGTTATTAGAGTGGGCCTGGTGCTAGTGGGCTTTGATCTGATTGCTGTATCTATCCTATGGAGCTTGGACCTCTGAAGTGAAGCCGAGCTTATCTTTCCTTTTATGGCTATTAGTTATGTAGTGGGATTATGTACTTCTATTTTATCAAGATGGATATTATGTACTTGACTCTGGTTTATGGTTTTGTGATGTAACCAAACATGTATTACTTTCCGTTGCAATGAAATGATGATTTAAATTTTCAAGTATTACTTATATCTGTCTTGCTGTAATTTTACTGTTCTATATTCACTCAAAATACTTCACCGAAACTAAGGCATTCCCCTGGTATGAGTGACCTTAGCGGACGTGGGGTGTTACATAAATCTTTAACGTGACCACTCTACGGAAAGGGAATCATCATTTCCTTTCCGATGGCATAGGTCTCAATACCTGATTCGATCTCAGTCAAAAGTTATACCCTACACAAGACTAACATGGGCAAAATGGTCACAAACAAAATTGGTAAAAATTATGGACATGTCTCACATCCCCATAAGTAACATATTAATATAAAATGATCCAACCCTCAGGGAATAAAATAAATGTATTTTACGATCCTTCGATACGTAATATGCAGGCTGTTACATTCTCCCCCCTTCCCCTCTTTAGGAATTTCGCCCCCGAAATCCCAACCAAACATAAGCAACCAAAGCATTTCTGCATGCCTATCATTCATGAGCAGCCAATTATATCACCTAAACTAGCAGCCATCAAGCCATGAATCCATAGCCTTAACCTAACATGCAGAATTCTAACACAAACACAATAGTACAAGTTACACTAACGTAATGTGACATGTTACTAAGAGGTCGTACCGACGAAGAGTTCCGGATGGGTTACCCTCATGCTCTCTTCTGTCTTCTACGTACAATCGTCGCCATCCTCACTCCATTGTACCTTGACTAGCTTAACCGTCTTCCTCCTAAGTTGTTTCATGTCATTCCCCACAACACGAAGTGGCTTACGAGGTCTCACAACTACGGATTCTACTTCTACATCGTAGTACTGCTCTAGAGATACCACCACATTTGAATCATGCACGAACTTCCATAGAAACGACACATGGAAAACATTATGCATACTCGACATCTTCTCGGGTAACTCCAATTTATATGCGTGCTTTCCAATTCGCTCGACTATAGGAAATGGCCCAACGAACCTAGGAGCTAACTTTCTTTTACTTCCGAACTAGACTACATGCTTCAATGGCGAAATCCTTACGAAAACCATGATGCCTATGTCAAATTCCAAATCTTTTTGACGCTTATCAACATAACTCTTCTGGCGATCTTGGGCTGCCTTCATTCGTTGCCTAAGATCTCGATACAATCCGATGTTTCTTTTATCATCTCTGGCCCAAGTATCAACTTATCTCTAGTTTCTAGCCAACATGCCGGAGAAATACATGGTCTACCATAGAACGCCTCGTGTGGTGCCATCCTAATACTCGACTGGTAGTTGTTATAGGCAAACTCAACTAGGTGTATATGGTCTTCCCATGATCCTCTGAAGTCCAACACATAAGCCCTCGGGAGATCTTCCAAAACTTGGTTAACCCTCTCGGTTTGACCATCTGTTTGGGGATGATAAGTCGTACTCAAGCATAGCTCGGTTTCCAAAGCTTCTTACAAACTCTTCCAAAATCCACTTGTAAATAATGCATTTCGGTCACTCACTATGCTCTTTGGGATACCATGAAATCAAACTATCCATTTCACATAAAGTTCCGCCAATTTTGATGCCGTCCTAGTCGATGTGACTGGAATGAATCTTGCACTTTTGGTCAGGCGATCCACGATGACCCAAATCCCTTCTTTTGCTGCCCTCATCCTAGGTAATCCGTTGATAAAATCCATCGATATCTATTCCTACATCCACGTAGGAATTTCCAATGGCCAAAGAAAACCACTCGGCTTCTTCTATTCAGCTTTTACCAACTGACAACTCGTGCACTTGGAAATGAACTTTCCAATATCTCTTTTCATCCCTTCCCAGTAGTAAACTTGCTTCATGTCCTAATACATCTTATTACAACCGGGATGAATCGTCAACTTCGAGTGATGACGTTCCCTCAGAACCTCATCTCTCAATCTATCGATATCAGGAACAACCAGTCGCCCTTGCTTTCGAAGCCAACCTTCTCGACCGACCTCGAACTCTTTATCTTTTGGTTCCAGTTTCTAGATAAACTTGACAAGCTTTGCGTCTTTCTTTTGGCTCTCGCTAATCCTTTCGATGAGAGTAGGTCTTATCGATAAGCTTGCCAACATTTCAGGTTCCAATTCACGCCTTGGCCTGAAATCAAACCCCGCCAAGTACTCGAGACTCAACTCACCAGCACTGTGTTGCCTTCGCCAGGAGTATAGGCGATACAAAAGTCATATGACTCCAGAAACTCTAGCCACCTTTGTTGCCGAAGATTCAAATCCTTTTAGGAGAAAAGATACTTCAACGATTTGTGATCCGTAAACAACTCGAATCAAACTCCCAACAGGTAATGTCTCCACATCGCTGCCAACTCTAAATCATGAGTTAGGTAATTCCTTTCATGCAGCTTCAGCTGTCGACTTGCGTAGGCCACAACCTTATCCTTACTGCTCTAAGTCCAGTACCACATTCATCGGTATACACAATCATCTCTTCATTCCCACTTGGAATGGTCAAAGTAGGAGCACTCGTTAGTCTCTCCTTCAGGATTCCGAAAGCTTGTTCACACTTTGCATCCCATGTGAACACTTTGTTCTTCTTTGTCAATACTATCAATGGTGCAGCTATCTTGGAGAAATCCGTGATAAACCATCGGTAATAACTAGCCAACCCATGGAAACTTCTCACATCCGTCGCATTCTTAGGTCTATCCCTAGACCTGGATTGCTGCCACTTTAGCAGGTCAACCGCTATCCCATTTCCAGAAACATCATGGCCTAAGAACCTCACTTCACCCTTCCAGAAGTGACATTTCGAAAACTTAGCTCTTAGATGATGCTTTCGCAAGGTTTCCAAAACAACTCGCAAGTGCGTCTTATATTCTTCCTCATTCCGAGAATAAACTAGAATATCATCCATGAACACAAGCACGAACTTGTTCAACTGATCTCTGAAAACTCTATTCATAAGATCCACAAAATATGATGGCGCGTTAGTCAACCCAAATGTCATCACCAACCATTCGAAAAACCAAATGGTGTCCTAAAAGCAGTCTTCAGCACACTATCCTTTGCCACTCTCAACTGGTGAAATCCCGTTACCAAATCCATTTGAGAAAACACTTTGGCTTCGTGAAGCTGATCGAACAAGTCATCAATCCTCAACAATAGATACTTGTTCTTCATGGTCACCTTGTTCTGCTCACGATATTCCACACACAATCTCAATGAGCCATCTGCCTTGGTTGCAAATAAGACCGGTGCTTCCCATTCGGAAATACTTCTCTGAATGAATCCCATTCCTAGAAGGTCACGAACTTGCACCTCCAACTCTTGCTATTCTTTAGGCGCCATCCGCCTAAGAGGCATAACGATTGGTCTAGTGCCCTCGACCAAATCGATCCTAAACTCGATCTCACGATGCGGCGGTAAACCTTTGACTTCCTCAAGGACATCCTCATACTCATTAGCGATCAGCACAGATGACAAGTCTTCCTGTGGAATCACAAGCAAATATAGATAGCTTACGAAGACCCCGTCTTCGGGCTTACATCTAATCAACACCTTTCGCCCTTCCACATCCCCGACCCTCACCTCTAGCTTCTCGCAATTCACTCTTGCCGCATACCTCTTAAGCCAATCCATACCTAAGATTATCCCAAACCCAGCGAAGTTAAGAACAAAGCAATCACACACAAAAGAGCAACCATGACTCGACAACATTAGACCACGACAAATCATGAAAAGATTAGGCGAACCCCTAACTGGATTAGTTACTACGAAAGGTCTATCGCTAATCTCGGGTTCCAAACCCAGGTGGCACACAAGCTCATTGCAAATGAAATAAACACCATTAACTGAAAGAGTACCTTGAACGATGACACCCTTTCCCTTCTCCTCTGCTGTAGGAGATCTTGAAGAAGATGGTATAGCTTCCAAAGCATATGCCTTCATAACCTGCTTTCCTTTAGCTGATTATGGACAATCGTTTTTCTCATGCCCAGGCTTTCCACACTTGAAGCACTTCTTCTCAGCTTTGGGATTATTATAATCCTTGGAATAATGGCCCGTCTTCCAACAGTTAAAGCAAGCCACTTCGCCCTTCTGCTTCTTCAGGCCATCATTTCCTTCCTGGTGTTGGTGCTTCTTTTTCTTCTTATTACCACCCTGCTGTGGCTTTGGAGCTTCCTCGGATCCAACAACAACAACTTCCTCTTTTGGAAACAAGCTCTCATGTCTCACGAATTTTTCCACAAGCTTCTCAAAGGAATCTTCATGGTGTTCCACCAATGGTCTTACTATGTAGGCATCCAGACCCATAAAAAACTTCTTGTTCTTCTGATAGGGTGTATCAATGTATAAACGAGCATATCTGGACAAGGCTTTAAAGTCAGAAATGTAGTCAAGCACAGGACAACCATTCTGCTTCAATTCCACAAATTTCTTGAATAAAGCAGACTTCTGAGCTTTGGAGATAAACTTTGCTTCAAACTTAGCTTGGAATTGCTCCCATAAAATTTCCTCTTTCAAAGTATTAAGTGTAACTAAATTCCACCATTCCATGGCTCTGCCTTACAGTCGCCTTGACACAAGCTTTCTCTTGGTTGCATCATCCAACCCTAAGTCTCCGAAGATATGGACACAAGAATGCATCCACCTTTCAACCTCTTTAGATAGTTCCGTTCCATTGAATGGCTTTCCTCCTAGAGATGAAAATCTTTGCATAGTTACACAAAATCCACAAACCTAGGCAACTGAACACCTACATCTACCATGGCTGCCACTAGAGTGGGTACCCTTCGCATGAATGCTTCCACTATGTCCTCAAACGTGGTTGGGTAGTCTGGTGCACCGCCATTACCCCCTCCAGTCACAGCCCCATCCCTAACAGTATGTCTTGAAGTACGTTGAGTCATTCCAAATCTGCAAATTAGAATGATTAGCCACTTGCAAGAAAAGCTGCTAAAGAAGTACAAATGTTACTATACTATATAATATCATATAATATACATCCAACTAAAATCTACAAATATGTCTCTCATACATAGCTACATCTTCGAACTTTGGCTAAAATCGCAAACCAGGGCTCTGATACCAAATGTGACGACTGCCCATAACCCCTGCACTAAATAAGAGGAAATATGCACTGAAAGGTGTGCCAGGCAGCTATGGACGATCATCAGGGTAAGATAATAATTGTGGAACCTGTTGTAAAACTCACAATGCAAGGATAAAATATAATATAACATATACAATAGGTAGTAATAGTGAAGTAGAAAACACTAAACTTTCATAATGTCTAGAAAGTAATATCCATACACTTGGATTCAACAATAGTGTTTATAAAATTTTGCCACACTTCAACACTCAGAGAAGAATAGAAAACAACAAAAACAAAGGCACTAGTTTGTAGTAAAGATAATACGCCAGCCTCCTGCTCTCCATTGAATTGCAACATCGCCCTCACTAAGATATCACCTGCTACCTAGTCTGCCCATCTAACAATCGGATGAACAACCCAAGGTAATAAGAGGGAACATAAAACCTTGAGTCAGACAACAGTCTTAGTGAGCGATAAAACAGCTAACTAACATCATCAATAAAGCATAAGAGAATGGGTAAATAAATGAACTAATCTACCCACAACACTATAGAAGAACTCAACTTCCCTCTTCCCCACATCGGACAGTGATAGCCTTTATATCAAACATTTCAACCATTCATCCATGAAAACCAGAACAACCATTTATTCACGAAAATCAGAAACAACCATCAATAGCACTCATAACATCCATATTATATATCTCATGTAAAGCATCCTAATCGAATTAGTCATTCCTCAAATACAAGCCCCGGAGGCCTAAAACCAATATCAGACAAGCACCCAAGGAACATCTCCTTCGACGTTGGATAATCTACATGAGACGGTACAAACAAAATATCCAGCATGCATGACAGACTCTGACTATCACCGCCAATCCAACTTCGAAACCATCCCTAATCTTACGACCGGCCAAACAATTTTCCATCCATCAAGGGTCAATGGTAAACCCCAGTTCTAGCAAAAAAAAACCATACGTCATACAATTTGACATATTTAGGCCATACACGACGCCCAAGGTACTCAACCATACAATCAGTCTTTTAGGTATCCTTATTATACCCATACTTTGAGTCCGCTAGAACCAATGATAACGATAATTCCTCGGCCTTTGGCATCTCTAGTCGTCATCGACGACGACCATCCAACCATTTCCGACAAGCTCAGAACGCTTTTGAGTTTTTCATCACGCCCGTTGCATTATGACCAGCAACGAACAATTCACATCACTTCGACATTCCTCATTGAATTCACTTCGAAGTCACATCATCATCAGAAAAGTCTTAGCAGACCCACTTTGGTGCATACCCACTTTGGTACCGACCCATTTTGGACCAACCCACTTTGGACCAGACCCACTTTGGACCGACCCACTTTAGACCAGACCCACTTTGGACCAGACCCATTTTAGACCGACCCACTTTTGGACCGACCCACTTTGGACCAGACCCACTTTTGACCAGACCCAAATTTGGACCGACCCACTTTTGGACCAACCCACTTTAGCCCGACCCACTTTGGACCGACCCACTTTTGTACTACACCTTGTACTACACGTACTTTGCGGCCGACCCATTTCCTATACAGTCCCAATGCAAGTCCAATTTGGACCAAAACTTCACCAATCGACACAATCAATGAAATATACTCATCTAATTCATTCAACACGATCATAAGTATGTTATTAAATCACTAACAACATGAATTTGACGATTACCACTAAAATTATGGAAACTTCACCAAAATCATGATAAATGAATATATAGACTAAATTGCGGATCTAACTTGCATAAACATACGAAAATATATGGAAATTGCCGGTTTCAAGTTGTTGAATTAGATCCTATGACGATTCATATAAAAATAGACTTACCATGATGTAGATCTATGAGAAAATACTTGAAAATGATGAAATTATGCTCATACAACTCATTTACTTGATCGAATCCGCGTGAGAGATGCATATCACTCACCAATTCTCCAAAACAAGCTAAAAGCAATGAAATAAGATTTCGGACAGCGGAGAATTTGATCCAAACTCTTCAATTCGATTATCTCTCTCTTGGATTTACGTAGATCTAACCTCAAATGATGTAGATCTTCGATTCTCTAAGCTTTAATGGTGGAAAGGTGTAGGCAATGGAAGAAAGAAGGAACTCTAGCTCTTCCAAATGAAGGAATGGAGATAGTAAACTATTCTCAATGCCTCCTACCCCCTATTTATAGCCTCCACCATCCTCCTAGTGGGCCTTCCCAGATCAACCCATTATGGCTTTTAAACCTGAACAACCAACTATTAAACCTTAAAACAATGATTCCTCCCAAATCGCTAAGCCAAATCTTTAATGTGACCACTCTAGGGAAAAGGAATCATCATTTCCTTTCCAATGGCATAGGTCCCAAAACCTGATTCGATCTCAGTCAAAAATTATTCCCTGCACAAGACTGACAGGGGAAAAATGGTCACAAACAAAATTGGTAAAAATTATGGACATGTCACACATCCCCATAAGCAACATATTAAAATATGAGAATGATCCAACCCTCAGGAAATAAAATAAAAATATTTTACGATTCACTACGCCATAGATTGCATACTACAACACCAGAGAAGTGATGCAGAAGGTGCCAAAAAGTGCTGCTATAGACCAAAAATGATATGTGGAAACACTTTTTCGGGGTTTCCTTTTACCGCATTGCCTTAGAGTCAAAGGCTACACCTTTGCGACCCTATGACAACATCGGTATAGGTGTTGCCATAAGTACCACTACAACAAAAATACCCTTTCATAACTGCCAAGAACAGTTGTAATATGTCTAATACAACTGACAATCGTAATAAAGTCAACCTTTTTACAACTATTTCTAGCAGTTGTTAAAAAAATTACAATTGCTAAAAGTAATTACACCTCATCTGCTATTAATCAAAGATTCCATAATATTATTATAACACAGTATTTTATTTCAACATTTCAAATGGTACAAATTTTTTGAAGTCCAGTATTGTACATTCACTGGTATATTTCATATTTACATACATTCTTCACTACATTGTCACTCAATTCACTCATATACTGACTCACACATATAACCATAAGCAAGAAAAAAATACACGAAAATGATTATATTAACTGTTACCTTTATTTTTTTTTCTTTTGATGATTCATTCGCAAAGTACGCGCAAAGTGATTTGGAGGTGTTCTACGGTTTTTCCCAGTGGAAGCCTTGGATTAAAATTGTAAATACATTGCATGCCATCAAGACAAAATTCATCAATGCATGCATTCCCATCCACTCAAATGCATAAGTTGTCCTTCTAATGCCCCACACATCAACCTAAAATTTCATCTGAATCAACAGTCAGTTATAGAATTCCGATTTATATGCATATATATAGAAGCCACGCATCTAAATAACATTACTAGAAATATATTCCTGCAAATAGAACCCCAACAGTCCGGACTATAAGACATGTGTAGCTAAACGTGTACAGAGCTTTATTGACATGCATGCTTGAAGAAAATATACAAAATGGATTACTTACGAAGAATAAATAGGAATGGTGTCTGTACTGCTTTTTTTCTGGAAAATTAAAATCAAGGCAAAGATGAATTTTATACCAAAAAAGTCGAGAGAAAAGGCTACGGACATCAAACAAAAAGAAGGAACCATCCATTACAGAACTGCAAGGCAATATTTGAGTTACAAGAACAAACGAAATAAAAGATACAAAACTGCAATAATAATTCATCACCAAACCTTAAAATTCCTTCATAAGTAAAGATAGCCATAAAACGCAATTTCTTCAATGGGACCAACAATATTTGAGAACAATATAGTTGTATGGCGGAGCATTCTATGACAGAGAGCAGCTGCTAATTGTAAAATAGAGTTGACTAAAATTTACAATTAACTTTTGGGGACAATTTTAAAGGTTTGGACCATTTCTTTGTATAAATTGTACATTACAATGTTTGCTGAAGCTATAAGTAAGTTGAATCAAAAGAATCTTGGTATAGTTATTCAATAATAACTTCTCTTAAAGGGTGTTTAAGGAGCTCGAATTTGTTTAAATTGATATTATGTATTGGAATGTACAAACTATGAATACTGGTATAATTATATAATGTATTCAATCTTCTGCGCACTTTACTAAGTTTGGTGGAGACTAAACTGAAGTTTAGTAGTATATATATACTTGAATCACTTCTACCAAGGCAATAGATTTTTTTATAATAATGACCTCGGATGAAATGATGTATGCTCATAGGTTTGGACTTAAGAGATATTACATAAAAGTGAACAACACATCACTGCTCAAACGAAAAATAAAGGACCTGAATGTGTTCATTTTCGTACATGCCACTAGTTTTATTGTTTTCCAAACTATGTAACTCCTTCAAAATCAGTATACCAATACAATGTTTTCCAATGGTTCTACTATTCCAACTAAACGAACTACAAATACCAATCCCTTGAACTTTGTTTTAGTGCATGATAAATGATTGATCTTAGACTGTGATATTATTACTAATCCTATGTATGCATGAGTGTTAACATATCCATATTTATCCAATGAGAGACAAAAAACTTCTGATATTATCTTCCCTATCAACTCTTCCAAATCACAGCTATCAATATAATCCAAAATATTTTGAAGTAGAACGCAGCCTCCTTTGTTCATCGTCAGCTCATTGCAGTTTTCAGATGTCGTTCAAATAAAAGACTGGTTAAAATATAAAAAAATGTTCATCAACACATACAAAAAAAGAGATTTTTGTGAACAAAAGAACAAAGAAGGGGATAGATATGAATACCTCGACATAAGAGGGAGATAGACAATCAACACAGCATTTAAGAAACTGACACTCATTTCCATCTTTCACTAAATCGAGCATATAATTGTCCAAACTCACTAAAAGAAACCCATGCCAAATTAACGCACATCCAGAAAACGTCTAAAAATGATGAAACTACAAATGTGTGGACATATCAATGTGTGATAATAACGGTTTCATTATATTTGAATCAAGTATGTCAATAGTATTATTCTACCTTGAAGTTTCAACTCCAAGTGCTTCCTCTTGCCCTTGCTAGCAGTCGTGAATTACCCCCTGAAAGGAACAAAATAGAATTGAACACTCAATAAAATATTAAGCAGTAATACCAAGTCCAACTCAGCCAATAAGAGTGAATATCATTACCTCACAATAGGTTCCATATGATAGGACTAGGAGTTTACAATGAAATGTTTCAAATAAAGTTGAAAAGGTGATACATGATATTAAGTGTTTAACAAATAGAACAGCCAGATTTCTAACCCCTATATATGTAGCTTTTGTACCACACCAATTAGCAGCACTAAACCATTTAAATATATAAATCACATGCATTCATTTGATGATTATAAAGATGCGGTTGAAGCATGATAAAGCTTGGATTGCGAGGGGAATATGTGGTACCATTTTCTCTAAAAATGGAAAGAAGGTTACCATGTCTTATAATTTGGAACCAAAACAAGAATGACATAAGGAAACAAGTGGTTGATATATGAAACCAATGTGCAATTTTACAAAATCAACTAGTGAAGAACAAGTCAAGTAATAGTGCGTGGGAAATTAATGAAAGAACGTATTGAAATAGTTATTAAACATTTGAGGATAATTCATAACATAAACATATTTGTTTGAATACATAAAAGAATAGTGAAACAAAAAACAAACCATAAATAAAAAAGATAGTTTTCTGGAAACAAAGGTGAGACTATTGCTTTGCAATGACAATAATGAATCATCTAGCATTCCAAAAGCTTAGCTAATGGAAATGGCAGAAACTTATCTACTTATTGTATGTTGTAGCTATTCAAACTACAAAATCGATGTGGAATACATATTAACAAAGAGTATTGAGTGGCCAGACGAAAACTACTTTGTCTTAATTATCATTCAGGGAAGCCCTCAGTTTCTAACATAGCTGCCAACAGTTTTAAAAATCAACGGAGCATTAAATGTTCAAAAGTATTGCAAAAATACCTAAGATTTTCCTCTTCTAATGAAAAAATCTGCCAGTTTTAGAAATGGCCGCCGACCTACGAAATAATACAAAATACGCCTGATAACATAGCTTCGGGCCCGTCCGACCTTTGAATCCCCTTTTTCCAGCTCCTCCAACACCTACTCCGCCACGCCATCCCCCGCTCGAACCCCCTTATATCGGTGCCAACCAAGATGCCTCCCGAATTGCTACTAGAAAACAAGCCCTAGCCACGGACAGATTAGATTTAAAGAAGCTGAATTCGCATTGTTGAAGAGGGAAAACCCTTGTCTTAGTTTCTGATCGGGGATATATTTTTTCTAAGTGTAAAAGAAACAGCGTGAATGATCTCCTAGTGGGAAAATGAAAATTTAGGGGCAAAAGAGATAGGCAGTGAAGGAAAATCAGATTGACGCGGATTGGTAACGTATACCGTTGGATCTTATTCACACGGATTGATAATTTTATTCACACGGCTACTGCAACACATGGTTGATATCTATGCTAACACATTGAAGTGTGCGTTGCAATAGACTAAAATCAGCATAACAATGACAACTATGTAGCTAGCAACACCATGGATTTTCGTTGCAGCAGGCCATCTATGGCATAGTGATCCTTCGATATGTAAAATGCGAGCTGTTACATCTATAAAATAGAATTTAGTGGGTATTTTTTTGTTATTTTGTAGTTGACTAAGTAGTACTTCTGTTGCTGGTTAATTTGAAATAAAAAGTTCTTTGTTAATTTTAGTGTGATGCTAATTGCTGTTATATTGCAGTATGTTATGTATTGTTGCCATATCTATGATATAATGTTGTAGTATGTGATGTTAAATGTTGTCATAGCTATGATATAGTGTTTCCACTGGATGGTAAAAGTGTTGCCATAGATTAATGCATGTGGGCCCCATAATAGGATTCCGTGAACCCGGACTACAGATTTTAGTGGGGATTTCGTGAACTCGGGATGCAGATTTTAGTGGACCCCACCTTTTTGTAAATTTAGTACCTATGGCAATACCTGTACCGATGTTGCCTTAGGGTCGCAAAGATGTTGCCTTTGACTCTAAGGCAACGCGACAAAACACAACACCAAGAAAGTGTTGCCGCAGATAATTTTTTGCCTATAGCAACATTTTTGGCACTTCTTGCATCACTTCTCCGGTGTTGCAGTATGCAATATATGGCATAGTGAAAGAATGCTGAAGTTTTGGTTGTACAAATATAGAAATATTGTTAAATTATAAGGTATAACCAAAATAAAGAACGTTCCTGTTTTCACCAAAAAATGGCTCAGACACCAATGGTACGAGAACCGTACTTCACTAATATGGTTAAAAAGTAAATGGAGCTGCACTCATAGAAATTAAAAGTAAAAATGTGAGGAAAGTAAAATAGAGACGAGGTTTTAGAGTGGTTCGGCCCTAAGCTAGGCCTGCGTCCACTATGAAGGTAGTTTGCATTATCATGGTGATTACAAACCATGTAAACTCTCTTTGTATATACATCTTCTCATCCTCTTAATTCTCAACATATTCTCACTCTTACATACAAATCTCGCTTAGATTCACAGAATTCAATGGAGGAATGGTGGAATCTGTGGAGGAGAAGGACAAATAAGCGACGGAGAAGGAGGATGCCTTTGGCGTCTTTTCGCTTATAAGATCTTGATGGATGCCATGGCCAAATGGATGAAGATCCTTCGAGCGGAGATGGTGAGAATACTTAAGGAAATGGTAGAGGGAAGAATTTTGCAGCACTTTGTGGTTACCCCCGTCCCACCTCTCATGGTTGATGCCATGGCTTATTTATAGGTGAGCCCCCCTGAAGAAATGAGCTGAAATTCGCATATGTAGACTACGGGTCGCTTGTCTCATTGATTACGAATATACGATCACTTAGTTGTAGCCAACTGGCGATTGTTGTATTTATTTGTCTTGGGATGACATCATGGGAGCGAGTGGCTTCATAGGATCGAGCGACTGCATAGGTCTGAGCATGTTGAATGGGTGGTCAGGCGATGAGTGTACAGGCGATCACTTGTCAAAGCTTCCTGGTTAGTATAAGAATGATCGTCCAGATCATCATGTTAAATTTTTTATGATCGATCGGTGGATGGCATTTGGTTAATGAAGCTTGTTCGATTATAGATGAATGGGATACCTACACCGTAGTCCATAAGCGAGCGATCAAGGCTTGTAGAACAAAATGTAAGTGCGGCCTTTCAAGAGCTGGTATCTGACAGTTCGATAGGTAGCATCTGGGTGAAGCTCTAGTGACTGATCAAGGAATGAGTGAGCAACTGGGGTAGCATTCTATGAATGGACATGGGAGGAATGTGCGACCCTTGGTATTTTTTGTTTCCAGATAGGTACGATCGTTCGAGATAGTATTAATGGACGACTGCAGAGCAGGACATGTGATCGGAACCAGTTCTTTTCCTTGTCTCACACGATCGACCCTTTCGATATATGAGTGAGCGACTTCCCTTACATCGTGCTTGACCTTTAACTTGCGTGCGAATGAACCAGTTATGATGCTTATCTGACTCGAGTGCTTGTCTTGTGCCTTTAAGTCATACTTAACCATCTAACGTGTGTACGAAATGAAGTCTGTAATTTTGTAGAACAAAAATTTCAAGCTTCGAACTACTTGATCGTGGCACCATTGGATGGATTAAGTCAAACTTTCCTTGTGGCAGTCATGCTTTCATATGACTCATATATATGTATGTTTGAATAGGCTCACGGCCATTCATTTGCACAGTGTGGTCGAACAAGCAAGCCGACGGGCCGTTTTGGCCTGTTGGGCTTTTTAGCCTTCTTTTCACTTTATATATCACCTTCTTGCTCGCCCGTTCCCTATTTCTTTCCTTTTTCTTCCGAGAAGCTTTTAATGGTGGTATTGATCTAGACAATCTTATTCACTGTTTCGATTACCTCTGAAGCTTTCAATTATCTTGGCCCTTTCAACGTTTCGACCTACAGTTGTGTGTAATATCCTCACTAGAGCTCTATAACTTCAAGATCAGGGCAACCTACTCACTTTGAGGTTGTTTGCTTGCTTGCAGGTAAATTCTTCCCCTTTATTTTGATTTGATTTAATCTGAAGTATGAATCTGTTTACCCTGGGTACAGCTTGAAGGACTTAAATATTCACCAAGAGTATCCCTTGCGGATTTTCCTGAAGATTCTTGTAATTCTAACTAGGTCGTTGCAGGGTTATATATGTTAACATTTTGACATATACAGCCTTTTGAATTCCTAATCTTTCCAGTAATATGCTTGTAAGTTGCTTGTCGAAATGCTCTTTAATATCTATTGGTTGTATACTTGTATGATTTTATTGATTGTCACTTGAATTGGCAACAGTCTTTGCCTTTGTACTGTGATATCGAGGAGTTTGTTTAGACCCTTTGTTATCCGCATTTGTTTTGACCCTATATTTGGTCTAGAAAGTTTCCTTTTTTCTTTGTCGTGCATACTCATGTTCAAGCTCTATGGTCATCCAACTTTTAATTTAACAAGGGTCGTTCTTGCTCGACTCCGGCATGAGGTTGGTCACTAACGACCCATTGTGCCTAAATATGTGTGACTGCCTTGATCTGAGTTTGAGTAGATGTCACAATACAGTTATGCTCGACCATGTCAGGATCGGTATGAGCTCAAATTTGGAATCTGGTTATTCACATGCGAGGGGGCCAAAACCCATTATGAATGATTGGATAGTTGATGTGTGAACAGTCAAAAATTCGGGTTGTTTATGCCTCAAACTCGGTTGGATTGCTTCTATTTGTCCTCCAAGGGTCGTCCATGCATGAGCTTGTTTTGGCTCGCACTTGCTCAACTTCTGCCCTTTTGATAATACTAATTTTTAGTGACGTAATATCTAATTATGTAGAAATGCTAACTCATCATCAATCACACCAGAGTTCTAAGGATCGAACTTTGTCCGGCCAAACTAGAAGTTCTGACCAAACTGCTGGTGCCGTGCTAGGTACTATCCCTGAGGTAAATGCTACTCAAAGCTTTCCAAAGCCTTGTGCACTCTCTGGTATTCCTTGTGAGAGGCATGAGACAGACCTTCCTTTTAGCTCATTTCAACAACTGTGTAACCAATTTGGAATTTCGAAAGAGGAAGAAGCCAGGTTGCCCGGGGAGGATGACTTCGCGGATGCTCCTCCAACCAGATATGTCGTTGTTAATCACAGAATGTTGGTGAGCGGGGCGATTCCTCATTTTAATCCTTATTTAGAGATGATTCTCCAGAATTTGGCTATTGCCCCGTGTCAATTACACCCAAACAGTTATGCTGTCTTAAAAAGCCTTTATATTCTTTTCGTGAGGGAAAAACAACATGCTCCTTCATTTGAACATATATGCTCCATATATTCCTTTAAGAGAAGGCAACAACGCCCTTCAATTGTTTTTGTTGAAATCCAGGGTTCTAAAATAATTACTGGCTTAGTGGAAAGTGTTCAAGGGTTTCCTAATCAACATTTCTTTGTCCGATGCCCTGATAGCTTCTATGGCTTATGGATGAAAGGAGGTTGATATACTTACTACTTAGACCCCCTTTTTACTCCTTTTTTCCTATTACTTTTTAGTTATACTACAGTGCTTCCTGATCAGAATATCGCCTTTAATCAAGATCTCTGCAATTCTCTACCGGCAGTCGATGAAAGGGAGAGTAATTGGAAATTTTTGATTATCGAAGAGTTCCTATGTAATTATAACTTGCTTTCTCCTTTGCGTACTTTCGCGGTGGATTCTTCTGATAAGAAGGGTGCTGCTAGCAAATCTCTGATCAAGAGAAACTCGAAAAAGAAACGCTCCAGCTCCACAAAGAGTAGTAAAGCAGCTCATAAATCCAAATCGGTTTCTGCTAAAAAGGTAATATACAAGGGTCGTAAAGGTAAAGATCTTGTGATTTCGTCGGACCAGACTGAGAAGGGGGGGTCCTTCTTTAAAGGAAACTGACCAGGAAAATGCAAGTGTGACCTTTTCAAAAATTGCCTCGGATCTGGTGAAAGAGAATCAGCAGCTTGATGAAACTAGGGCGACTTCTAAGGAAGCTTTAGATGTTGATGGAAGTTCTCTTGTTTGGGGTAACCAAGATGAAGGTGGTTCAAAAACCTTTAAAGATCTCGGTGTTCTTGATTTAAATAAAGACCTTATCCAAGGTTATACTGTCGTTCAAATATTTAAATCTCAAATCTTAAATACAAGAATTCTCAAAAGTTCCTGTTTCTAGGCCAGGAAAGTATCTTGCAAGGCTAGGGATTACTTTAGTATTTCCATATATACCTTACGCATTTCCTTTTTTATCTTGCAAGGCTAGGGAACAAACCCTTACAACTTCTCAGTCTATTATCCCCGTTTCTTGCCAGATCCAAGCTATTCTTGACAGGCCTCCCTAGAAGTTGTCCGGTAATCCAAAGCTGAAGGATCGATTTAAAGGTTAGATTTAAGAGGGATGGACTTTGACTTAGATTTGTTTCCATATGATGACCAAAATGCCGTTGGAGAGCTGAGTGCTATAAAAAACTATATGAGCACCCAACTCGACATTGCTAAGAGTCAACTTGAAGTACAATTAGACGAAGCTAAGGATGCTATTAGAAGCCGATTTGAATAATGGAACAAGTTTTGCTTTGAATTTCAGAAATTGAACACTCGACACATTGAGCGTATTGAGCTTCTTGAGAATGATAAGGCTGAACTGATCCATATGATTAAATCTCAAGAATCTGAAATTGCATCTTTGAAGGGCGGAGATAATAGGGCGAGCAACTTAGAATCTGAAAACGAGAAACTAAAGGGAGAGATTGAGGTTGTTAAGAAACAAATTCACGAGGCTCAATCTGGCCGAGAATCCGCTGAATCTCGACTGGCTTTGGAACAATAGGCTGTAGCTTCTTACCAATGGGAGAAGATAGTTCTTGAAGAGAAGATTATCTCTCAAAGTAAAGCCTTCAAAACTTTAGAGGAGGAAAAATAGAGCTGATCAGTGATCTTGAACGAGCCAAAATTAAAACTGATATAACTCTGTTCCAATTTTACGTTCTCAGCTTTATAAATCGCGGAAGCCTGAGTTTTCTAAACAAGGACTTCCCTCGAACATTGGCTCTCATCTGGGAACATGTGCTTAAATATTCTTGAGGTAAAGAAGACATTGTTCTCTAAGAGACCCTCCTAGAGGGGGGAGATCATGATGCTTTAGATAAAGGTAGAAAAATACTGGCAGATGAACGAGATCAATCCCTTAGGAAAGAGGCTCCGAATGTTGTCCCTGTTCACATTTCCCATCTTGCTAATACTGAGGCTTCATGCTCTTAGATTTCTCCTGTGGAACTTTCCACTATTAATAAGAATGCCACTGGGTATCATCCCGCTGATGATCATGTTGTTCAGGAAGATACCGCCAAGCAATGCACTGGGGATGGTGAAGAAAAATGATGTCTTAGACTGGTTGTATATGCGAGTGCCAGTCCTCGCTTGCTATTTTATGCATGTGTTGCCAACTTTATGATCCTATGATTGGTTTGCTGCTTTGTGATGAATTTGTGTTTTGCTTTATTGCATTACAACCCTTTATTCAGCTTTGGCGCCTTTCTCACTGGCACACTGCATATTGCACTTTTATCATGATTTGTCTGTGTCACGTTATGCTTTATTAGTCGTATAATTGTCACGGACGTACGGTATGTAACGTTAGTATCGTTGGTTTGTTTTAACGCAATGGTTATACCCTCGTATGAAAGTTTGTTGTAATATCAGAATCTTATTTTAATTTCTCCCTTCAAGGGTTTTATTTTATCACGTATTTACTCGTATTTCTTATTGACTAGGTGACCCAAGTCCTTCGGAGAGTTGATTAAACATATATACGTATAAATATTGTTGTCTTTTATTAGGATGTATTCAGCCCCACATATCACTAACTCTAAGACCCAAGTTCTTCGGAGGCTAGTTTTGAATACGTGCCCCCAGGGGAGGGCTTGGGTTTTGAGTTTCGATCCAATTAGGTCCTGTTTGATCTGGTTATTTTGGGATAAAAAAAGACCTTGTTGGATAAAAAAAGACCAATGTTCCCACCCTGAGAACCTGGGGGGGGGGGGGGAAACGGAAGAAAAGAAGCGAAAGGAAAACGGGTCAGTCATAAAGACTGGTAAGCCCTGCTACGATCAGTCTATAAACTAATAAAGTTAACTGGTATGATGGAAACTGAGATGATCATAGATAACAACATACTGGCATGATAAACTAACTACAAGATAGATAAAGGTGTCATCGCATAAACAAGGTTAAGTTTTTGCACCACGGTGTACTATCAAACCAACATAACAGGTATTGATCCCTTGGCCCAAGCTTTGACCCAATAACATGAAGTGACCTTAATATAAGGTCCAACCAAACGGTCTAGTCGATCGGCTCCCTATAAGCCTAACACGTCAAGTGTTGGTGTCTATACGGCCCACATATGGATGTAGTCAGACTGTGCTGGGTCCACCTTCGGGTGTATCAAGCCTTCGGGTGTCAACCCCAGACACTGAAGCAATAATGCACAGTCTAAACCTACTGGTACCCGTGCCTCGAGTTTGTCCAATACCGGACTACGTGCACGTCCGTAGCCCGCCTGGACCCGCACCGCTGTACCACTCAGCCGTCGCTTTGGTCGCTTACATCAGTCCAGTAATCGTGCCCCGCCCTAGCCTAGCCTCTAGGGTTGTGATGATACCAAACTGGGATTACTGCTGGAACAGACCACGTTTCTAGGGTTTCCTAAGAGGGTTAAGTGCGATTTAACCCTTCACTAATCATGGATTAAATTGGTTAAGTGTAACCGACAGTTCACAACTTAACCCCATTTCAATCCCTCGAATCCCCAAATGGATTAAATTTTAGTGGACCCTGACTTAACCCTAATCATGAGGCATTAATTAATTTAATGTGCCTTAACCTCTCACATTAGACTTTGTTGTGGTTACCTAGTTAAGCCGGTGGGTTCCGGGTAGATTTACACCACAACTTGGTCTAACCTCGGGTCTTGGCACCACATGACCAACTTCTCACATTGGGTCCTATTGTTTGTAGCCACTAGTTAAGCCGGTAGGTTCCGGGTAGAATTACGCTACAAACTCAACCCAACCTCGAGTTGGCCACACTTATGCTTTCTAAGTGTCATGTCCACTTTATTTTCAAACATAATTACAAGTCAACAAATACTTGGGTAGACCTAACTTAATAGGTAAATTCCCAAGGGGTAGACCTAACTTAATAGGTAAATTCCCAATCTTATATTTTCATGTATTTTAAGTTCACCCAAACCCCCCCAACGTCATTCTATCGCTTACATATTCGTAATAACGCATAAAGGATAGGAAGAGGGAACTTGACATAACATACATGATGAACTTGCATATCAAAATAAACATGCATAACATGTTAAACTTGCAAATCATGGCATAGTGAACTTGCATAAACATGCATAACTTGTTAGACTTGCATAACATAGTATAGTGAACTCGCATAAACATGCATAGCTTGTTCAACTTGCATAACATAGTATGGTGAACTCGCATAAACATGCATAACTTGTTAAACTTGCAAATCATGACATAGTGAACTTGCATAAACATGCATAACTTGTTAAACTTGCAAATCATGACATAGTGAACTTGCATAAACATGCATAACTTGTCAAACATGCATAACATGGCATAGTGAACTTGCATAAACATGCATAACTTGTCAAACATGCATAACATGGCATAGTGAACTTGCATAAACATGCATAACTTGTTAAACTTGCAAATCATGACATAGTGAACTCGCATAATATCATAAACATGCATAAATCCCAACTTGCATCACATATTAACTTTAGAGTTTCTAAAATGAAGGTAAGAGGGCTTACAAATATTATGAAGACACAAATCTACTAATAAAGATTGAGAAGCCCTTTATGCAAGCATATAAAAACCCAAATAAAGCTCTAATAAGAAAACCCTTGACAAAAACTCCAAAAACTCTAGCTTAGCCAATAAAGCTTGCAACTTGATGATGTATGCAAGCTAGTGATCATTCATACAACTTAGAAATGCTTGTATGAACATCAAAATCTTCATAGGAATAATTTTTAAAGAAGGTGGAGGCTAGGGTTTTAAGTGGAGGCCATTAGAGAATTGATTTTGCCATAGTTTAGCTACTAGAATGAATAAATGAGGTTTTAGGGTAGGATTAGGGTCTTATTTATAGAAGATTAGAGTGTTTTTAGCCTTAGGATTAACCCTAGGTTAGTTTAGGTCCATCAGATTTCGGAAGTCTCCAGAACACAACCACAAAACCAGACCAAGACCCAAAATGGTGCGCCAGGCAAAACTGCTCGGCCACCCTGTGTCGACAGGGCTGTCGACACCCTGGGGACCCTGTCGACATGCCTGTCGACATGGGGGTCCTGGCGGGAGTTTTCCCGCCTGCGCCTGTTTGCCCTAATTTCCAACTTTGAACTTGAAATTCAAATCTGTTTTTGACATGGAAATTTCTGAAAACTTCAATGGGCTTTAACTGGGTCATACGGACTCCGATTTTCGAAAACTCGGACTCTATTTCGCGTATTTTTCCGAGACGAACGCAATGGCATAGCCCGTTTCCCTTGATTCAGATTTTTAAATTAAATTATGCCTCTATTTATATTATAACAGGTTATTAAAAATACAGGTTGTTACATTCTCCCCTCCTTAAAGGATTTCGTCCCCGAAATCTTCAAGTTAGGAAGAACATATCCTACCATCCAATCATCCATCTACTCAAAACATTATCCTCGAGCAATCATTGTCCTTACAAGATTCTAAATGTGGTATGAACATATGCAAAAGTGTGTGTATATGTACTTATCTAATGCAAAGATCAGGCGGTTACTGATACAGTAAACCTCCTTAATGCATATGTATGTCAGTGAAATGAATCCATATGTATGCAAATTCCTAACATAATTCATAGTATCTATATGAGTGCACATAACATTCATCCATATGCAACATCCATGTGGTAGCACAACAAGTTTCAACCATGAATAAGTGTAAGCACTCATGCATATGCAACATGAAGAGTGTGTGAGCCGATCTAGTGCCTAATGTGTATAATGCATCCACGAGTAACCACTTGCAAACACTTGCAACCACTTGCAAACATCAAGCATAACATGTTTCATCCAAAGGGTTTCTACCTAAGGTTCTCATGACAAGATAAACACAATAAACTAGATAAACATGGACAGAAAGATATGCTAAAAAGAGATCCTAGAAGATAAGAAAGATAAACTCCTTTTTGGATTACAAGAAATCCATTCAAACTCTGACATATAGTACTAACCGATGAGTCATAACCCCCTTATGGAGTTTACAACAGAAATAAGATCGAGAATGGGACCGAGAGGATATATACAAAAGATAACTTGCAAGCAAGCTCCACAGGAAAACAAGGATCAAGGATGCACTCTTAAAAAGAGATATGATGCGCGTATCTAGTCTTCACTCTTCTTAGTCACGTTTCCTTGAGCTTAATTCCACTGTGCTTTGACCGTCTTTCACTTCATGATTTCTTGGCTTCCTAACTCCTATTTCCCAAATTCGAGTTGGAACTCATTTCATCATCGCCTCTCGTCTTCCTCTTTCACTTATTCTTCTTTTATCATACTCGGCCTAAACATAACTGTAACCTCATGGTTTCATGCAAGCTCTCCAAAATTCACTAGTGAATCCTGGATCTCGTTTACTTACTATAAAGTATTCCACGCAGCAGAACTTTCTTGAAAATACCAATCCACGTTGCCAATTGCTCTTATAAACGTGATTTTCTATAGCTCATGCTTAATCGAAATGAACCATCCGTCTATGAGTGATAGGCCGTATTTAGATTCAGTTGCTTACCCATGGCTTCCTGTAGATTATTCCAAAACTGGCCAACTTCTTGAGGGTAAACCGTCGCTAACCATGATGCAGTCCTCTCGCTCTTCACCGGACTGAAATGAGCACTCTTCGTGAGTCTACCTATTATGACCCTCATACTCGTATTCCCTTTCTTTGATCTAGGTAGTCCATCCACGTAATCCATCGAGATGCTTCCCCACTTCCATTGCGGAACCTCCAATGGATGTAATAGCCCACCGGGCTCTATGACTTGGCCTTAACCTGTTGACACAACATGCATCCTGAGACCAACTCGGCCACCTCCTCGAGTGATACGCATCTTTAAGAACCTTCTTTACTAAGTCTTCCACTCGAGGAACATATAATCTCTCATCGCGCCTTAGTCATCCCTTGTCATCTATAATACATCTAGCGAGGTGACTTAACATCTCGCCTCGAATCAACTTGTCCATGTTCTTGACTAACTGCGGGTCTTCTTCCTGCGAAACCCCCTTCTTGATCCAGAAGAGTAAGTCTAAGCTCAGGGAATGCTAACTTAACTAGCCAAACGGAGAAAGCTTCCTACTTCAATTGCCCTCCTCAGAGTTTTCCGGTCTTAAACCGCAACCACCTTAGCGGAATCCACCGCTAAGCCTTGCTTAGGAACTATGTGCCCAAGAAAAAAAAATCTAACTTCTTTTCTCCAAAATGACATTTGGAGAACCTGTCTTTCAACTGATGGCTCTAAGCGTATCTATCACCTCCTTGAGATGTCTAGTATGCTCTTCCTCGTTCTTTTAAGAAGATCAAAATATCGTCTACGACGACCACGACAAACTTGTTCAAGGACTCCCTAAACACCCTACCCATCAAGTCCACGTAATATGCGGGTGCATTAGTCAAACCAAATAGCATGACTAACCATTCTAAAAAATCCATCTAGAGTCCTAAACGCAGTCTTGTCAATTCCATCCTCAGCCATCCTAAGCTGATGGAATCCGGTAGCTAGATCAAAAGAAAACAGATGCTCCTACAAGCTGATCAAACAAATCATCGATCCTTGGTAACGGTTGTCTATTCTTCTCACGATAATCAACACACAAGCGAAGCAAACTGTCCACATTAGTAACGAATGCTACTGGAGCACCCTACTCGAAAATACTTCGTCTCAGGAAGTTCTTCTCAAGCAACTCCTTGACTTGCTTTCTCAACTCTCATCTCGCGAGGTCATGCGCCTAACCGGCCACGAAACTGGCTTGGTATTACCAACCAGATAATGCGGAAATCTATCCCACGTCCAGGGGTAACCCCTTCACTTCACCCAAGATATCAGGATATTCTCGGACCACCCTCACAGATTGCAAACTATCGATAGACGAGTCGAGGGATTTCAAGATAACATAACATGACGGGACCCATAGGGTTACTAGAAATTTCTAGGGTATTACCGAGGCGGATCATGAGCCTCACAACCCTATGCACAAAAACCAAGAATGGCTCCAAAACAGGACAACCATTCCATGCCCAAAACCAACCCATATCCCCTGAAACCGAGAATATAAACATCCCACGAGAATTCTATACTCAAGATAGAAATTTTCAAATCCACCCAGACCACAGACAATTGGGCGGAACCCCCAATTGGATTTGAAACACATACGGGATCATCAACTAGGCTAGTACTTAGGTGCAAACTTTCAACTAGATCAGATGAAATAAAACTATGCGATGCGCCAGAATCAAACAAAGTACGAACAGGGAAATCAGAAAATGTAAACAAGACTTTCAACAGAAACACAACCTCTATCATGAGCTGGAAGAACGGTGTTGAGGGGATGAACTCGCCCTCCAGATAGTCCTGCACACTGAGTCTGACCTTGCCTTTGCTTCTTTGGGCAATCCTTGCTGAGATGTCCAAACTCACCACAATGAAAGCATTCGCCCCGCTTTCTCTTCTTCTTCCTACATTCCCTGTGTATATGTCCAACTTTACCACAAAAGTTGCATTTCCTATTCTCTCTTGGCTTGTTCTTGCGGTTGTTGTTATTCTTGCCTCGTTTCCCGGAATTTACCTTCTTGCCTTGAGACTCATTTGCCTTGACTCCCTTTCCGTCATTCTTATCTTCTTCTTGAAGTAGGGCCATATTCACCAAACTCTCGAAAGTCGCCCCCAAGGGTATGTGAGACATGGCCAAACCGTGCAATGGCTCGTTTAATCCTAGAGCAAAGTGTAGGGCCTTCTTCTGAGCTGTATTAACCAAGTCTAAATTGACCCGAGCCAGTTGATTGAACTTATCTATGTATTCCCTAATAGTCATGTCCCCTTGCTTCAGTGATAAGAACCTCAGTCCAAACCTTCCTCTAAAATCATCCCAAGTCTCAATTGGCCTAGTAGCGGTGGTGACTACCCACCAACGTGCAGCTTCTTCCTTTAGCAACCATACTGCCAATAAAACCTTCATGCGGTCACCTATATCAAAGGTGGCTAAAAGATCTTCGGTCTCTTTCAACCAATTCCTTGCCTCTACAAAAGTCTCTGTTCCACTGAAATTCTTGCCACCCATCATCTTAAAGTTCTTACAAGTTTCCGCAAAATCTGCTTGTGGAGGCTGAGGGAGAAGAGGAACATCAGCTACGGAAGGAGGAGGAGGAACAGCGGCCTTGACTGGAGAAACAACATTAGAGACACCCGGGACCGGTGCCGTGACTTCCAAGTACCGACGAAACCAATCGGGTATTGTTACTTTTTTGGGCAAGATGAGATTATCAGACATGCTGGAAACGAAAAGAAAAGAGTTCAAACGAGGAGTCAAAGGATAGTGCTAATGGCTTTTGGGGAATAGCCTTTAAAATAACTAGACTTTTCTTTGGAAAATACTCTATACTTGGTTTTGAAAATAGTTTTCAAAAGTTTTAAAAACCTTTTTATCCCTTCTCGTAAACCATATGCTCTGATACCAAATGTAACACCCCACCTCCGCCAGGGTGGCTCTTGCAAGCGACTCTGACTTTGGTGGGGCGTTTTAAAACAAGGTAAACATGCATAATGATATAACAAGACAGGACATGACATATATATATAAGTAAATAAACAGAATAAGTAGATAAAACAGCAGAAGATTTTTAAACCATTTCAAAACACAAGTCTGGTACATCAAAATGTCAACTTCCCAAAATTACAAGTCTAGATAAAAACATCATCTGATAAACTGAAATACATAAGTACTATCCCCAAATAAAAGTGATACACCATAGCGAGCTCAATGTCCAAACGTACATGAGCTAATCCAGCAAGCAAGCTAAGCGATCCAAGCTAAGCACCAATGTTCCCACCCTGAGAACCTGGGGGGGGGGGAAACGGAAGAAAAGAAGCGAAAGGAAAACGGGTCAGTCATAAAGACTGGTAAGCCCTGCTACGATCAGTCTATAAACTAATAAAGTTAACTGGTATGATGGAAACTGAGATGATCATAGATAACAACATACTGGCATGATAAACTAAATACAAGATAGATAAAGGTGTCATCGCATAAACAAGGTTAAGTTTTTGCACCACGGTGTACTATCAAACCAACATAACAGGTATTGATCCCTTGGCCCAAGCTTTGACCCAATAACATGAAGTGACCTTAATATAAGGTCCAACCAAACGGTCTAGTCGATCGGCTCCCTATAAGCCTAACACGTCAAGTGTTGGTGTCCATACGGCCCACATATGGATGTAGTCAGACTGTGCTGGGTCCACCTTCGGGTGTATCAAGCCTTCGGGTGTCAACCCCAGACACTGAAGCAATAATGCACAGTCTAAACCTACTGGTACCCGTGCCTCGAGTTTGTCCAATACCGGACTACGTGCACGTCCGTAGCCCGCCTGGACCCGCACCGCTGTACCACTCAGCCGTCGCTTTGGTCGCTTACATCAGTCCAGTAATCGTGCCCCGCCCTAGCCTAGCCTCTAGGGTTGTGATGATACCAAACTGGGATTACTGCTGGAACAGACCACGTTGCTAGGGTTTCCTAAGAGGGTTAAGTGCGATTTAACCCTTCACTAATCATGGATTAAATTGGTTAAGTGTAACCGACAGTTCACAACTTAACCCCATTTCAATCCCTCGAATCCCCAAATGGATTAAATTTTAGTGGACCCTGACTTAACCCTAATCATGAGGCATTAATTAATTTAATGTGCCTTAACCTCTCACATTAGACTTTGTTGTGGTTACCTAGTTAAGCCGGTGGGTTCCGGGTAGATTTACACCACAACTTGGTCTAACCTCGGGTCTTGGCACCACATGACCAACTTCTCACATTGGGTCCTATTGTTTGTAGCCACTAGTTAAGCCGGTAGGTTCCGGGTAGAATTACGCTACAAACTCAACCCAACCTCGAGTTGGCCACACTTATGCTTTCTAAGTGTCATGTCCACTTTATTTTCAAACATAATTACAAGTCAACAAATACTTGGGTAGACCTAACTTAATAGGTAAATTCCCAAGGGGTAGACCTAACTTAATAGGTAAATTCCCAATCTTATATTTTCATGTATTTTAAGTTCACCCAAACCCCCCCAACGTCATTCTATCGCTTACATATTCGTAATAACGCATAAAGGATAGGAAGAGGGAACTTGACATAACATACATGATGAACTTGCATATCAAAATAAACATGCATAACATGTTAAACTTGCAAATCATGGCATAGTGAACTTGCATAAACATGCATAACTTGTTAGACTTGCATAACATAGTATAGTGAACTCGCATAAACATGCATAGCTTGTTCAACTTGCATAACATAGTATGGTGAACTCGCATAAACATGCATAACTTGTTAAACTTGCAAATCATGACATAGTGAACTTGCATAAACATGCATAACTTGTTAAACTTGCAAATCATGACATAGTGAACTTGCATAAACATGCATAACTTGTCAAACATGCATAACATGGCATAGTGAACTTGCATAAACATGCATAACTTGTCAAACATGCATAACATGGCATAGTGAACTTGCATAAACATGCATAACTTGTCAAACATGCATAACATGGCAAAGTGAACTTGCATAAACATGCATAACTTGTTAAACTTGCAAATCATGACATAGTGAACTCGCATAATATCATAAACATGCATAAATCCCAACTTGCATCACATATTAACTTTAGAGTTTCTAAAATGAAGGTAAGAGGGCTTACAAATATTATGAAGACACAAATCTACTAATAAAGATTGAGAAGCCCTTTATGCAAGCATATAAAAACCCAAATAAAGCTCTAATAAGAAAACCCTTGACAAAAACTCCAAAAACTCTAGCTTAGCCAATAAAGCTTGCAACTTGATGATGTATGCAAGCTAGTGATCATTCATACAACTTAGAAATGCTTGTATGAACATCAAAATCTTCATAGGAATAATTTTTAAAGAAGGTGGAGGCTAGGGTTTTAAGTGGAGGCCATTAGAGAATTGATTTTGCCATAGTTTAGCTACTAGAATGAATAAATGAGGTTTTAGGGTAGGATTAGGGTCTTATTTATAGAAGATTAGAGTGTTTTTAGCCTTAGGATTAACCCTAGGTTAGTTTAGGTCCATCAGATTTCGGAAGTCTCCAGAACACAGCCACAAAACCAGACCAATACCCAAAATGGTGCGCCAGGCAAAACTGCCCGGCCACCCTGTGTCGACAGGGCTGTCGACACCCTGGGGACCCTGTCGACATGGGGGTCCTGGCGGGAGTTTTCCCGCCTGCGCCAGTTTGCCCTAATTTCCAACTTTGAACTTGAAATTCAAATCTGTTTTTGACATGGAAATTTCTGAAAACTTCAATGGGCCTTAACTGGGTCATACGGACTCCGATTTTCGAAAACTCAGACTCTATTTCGCGTATTTTTCCGAGACGAACGCAATGGCATAGCCCGTTTCCCTTGATTCAGATTTTTAAATTAAATTCTGCCTCGATTTATATTATAACAGGTTATTAAAAATACAGGTTGTTACAGATATTGAATTTCCATCAACGGTTGTTAGTCGATGACCGGTCGTATGTCTACGGGAGCTTGGGCTTTCTCATGTGGTCCAAGCTGACTGGTAGCATTACTCTGCCCTTGGATAGCTGGAGCATTTTGAGGACTCTTAACATACTACTGTAGTTGGTTCTTTCGGATGAGCTCCTCAATTAAGCTTCTTAGGTGTCAACATTCATTTGAGTTGTGCCCTGGCTGATTATGAAACCGGCAAAAATTTCCGAAGTTGGATTGCTGCTTCGTAACCCTTTGTGATTTTACCGGAGGAAAATGCCTGAATCTTTTGTGGCGGAAAAAAATCCTCTCTGAGGTTTCATTCAAAGGAGTCCACTCTATTTGCTTAAAAAATCGTGATTTCTTATGTGCTTTGTTATCCTTCTCATCAATTCCTCTCTTCTGCCCAGAGTCATTATTCTTCTTGGTTTGGAACTCGTTGCTTTTCCCTTCTTTGGTTGTGCTACTTTCTATGACCTTCTGAATATTCGGCGTATCATCGTCCACGCTCATATGCTCTTCGGCTTTCTTATAGAACTTCTTTAGAGTTTTGGGTTTCTTCATCCTGAGCCATTTCTCAAATCCAGATTTCTTATCGATATCACCTTTTATTGCTGCTAACAAATACCAAGGTTCTGGTTCTATGACTTCAGCCGCTGCAGCATGGAATCGTGTAAGAAAAGCTTTGATGGTTTCTCTGGACATTTGTTCCATCTCACTGAGTGACATTACATCCCTTGCTTTAGTAGTTTGTAGACGGAACTGGTCCTAGAATCTTCTTGCCAAGTCAGCAAATTGGTCAACGCATCTTGGTGGGAGTCTAGTGAACCATAGTGAGGCCACACCTTCTAAGCACAATGGGAAGTACAAGAATATTATCTCATCAGTTGCCTTAGCTCCATTCATATTTTGATCATATTTGAATAGGAAGATATTTGGATCTCCAGTCCTATCATAGGGTGCTACTGAGGGAGGTATGAATTTCTTAGGAAACTTCGCTTGACAGATCCTTTCTATGAATGGGTTTTCACAAGGTGAAAAGTCCCGTTCTTTCTCTTCATCTTCTTGGACTACTTTTTCTTTCATTATACACTAATTATATCCGTAATGCGCTTCTCATCGCTCGCTCGTTCCACGGGATTGTTGATACTTTAGCCGGCGCAATCGTGGTTTGAGTTCTGATGCCTTGCACCTCTTTTAGGAGGTGTCCCTTTGGTGGGACTTGTGGTGTTTTGAGTTGCATGTTTCACCTCAAGCTGTGGGATTTTGACCTTAAAGTCTTCAAGCTCGGCCTCCACCTTCTCTTCCACTGAGAAGGATGATCGACTAGGTTCTGAGGCAGAAAAGTCTTCTTTTTTATCAACAATGTTTACAACATTTGGTGGCGGAGGATTGGTTTGAGCACTAATCAGAGCGTCAAGCCGTTCCATCATTATTTTTGTCGTAGCATCCCTTTTTTCGTTCAATCCAGTCACTGTCACATTCAACTCAACTCGTGTTATGGATGACCTAGAGGACCCTTCAACTTCTCGATTCAAGGTTTGTGGTGTAGCTTCGTCACCGTGAACATCCTAGACAATTGCGGTAGCTCTAATGGACGTATTTTTTTTTTGAACCTTCCATGACTTCGAGGATAGAGGTGGTTTAGGATTTTAACAGCGGACTGTTTAAATCGGAAGAAAGTGTGAAGGAAGGAAATACGAACACGACCCCACGGTGGGCGCCAAATGTTTCCACCAAAAAATGGCTCAAACATCAATGGTACAAGAATCTTACTTCACCAGTATGGTTATAAATTAAATGGAACCACACTCAAAGAAATTAAAAGTAAAAATGTAAGGGAAGTAAAATAAAGATGAGGTTTTAGTGTGGTTCGTCCCTAAGCTAGGCCTATGTCCACTATGAAGGTAGTTTGCATTATCATAATGATTACAAACCATGTAAACTCTCTTTGTACATACATCTTCTGATCCTCTCAGATCTCAACATATTCTCACTCTTACATACAAATCTTGCTTAGATTCACAGAATTCAATGGAGGAATGGTAGAATCTGTGGAGGAGAAGGACGGATAAGCAACGAAGAAGGAGGATGTCTTTGGCGTCTTTTCGCTTATAAGATCTTGATGGATTCCATGGCCAAATGGATGAAGATCCTTCGAGCAGAGAAGGTGAGAATACTTAAGGAAATGGTAGAGGGAAGAATTTTGCAGCACTTCGTGATGCCCCCCATTCCCCCTCTTATAGTGGAAGCCATGGCCTATTTATAGGTGAGCCCCCCTGAAGAAATGAGCTGAAATTCGCATATGCAGACTACGAGTCGCTTTTATCATTAATTACGAATATGTAATCGCTTAGCTGTAGCCAATTGGTGATAGTTATATTCAGTTGTCCTGGAACGACTTCATGGGCGTGAGTGGCATCATAGGAGCGAGCGACTGCATAGGTCTGAGCATGTTGAATGGGCGGGTGGGAGATGAGTGTACAGGCGACTTGACAAAGCTTCCTAGTTAGTATAAGAATGATCGTCCGGATCATCATGTTAAGTTTTTTTATGATCGACCGGTGGATGGCAGTTTGTTTGATTATAGATGAACGAGCGATCTGCACTAGTCCATAAGCGAGCGAACAAGGCTCCTAGAACAAAATGTAAGTGCAGCCTTTCAAGAGCTGGTATCTGACCGGTCGATAGGTAGCATCTAGGTGAAGCTCTAGTGACTGATCAAGGAATGAGTGAGCGGCTAGGGTAGCATTCTATGAATGGACATGGGAGGAATGTGCGACCCCTGGTATTTTGTGTTTCCTGATAGGTACGATCGATCGAGATAGTATAAATGAACGACTGCAGAGCGAGACATGTGACCGGAACCAATTCTTTTCCTTGTCTCACACGATCGACCCTTTCTATATATGAGTGAGCGACTTCCCTTACATCGTGCTTGACCTTTAACTTGCATGCGAACGAACCAGTTATGATTCTTATCTGACTCGAGTGCTTGTCTTGTGCCTCTAAGTCATACTTAACCATCTAACGTGTGTACAGAATGAAGTTTGTAATTTTGTAGAACAAAAATTTCGAGCTTCGAACTAATTGATCGTGGCACCATTGGATGGATTAAGTCAAACTTGCTTGTGGCAGTCGCGCTTTCAGATGACTCATATATATGTATGTTTGAATAGGCTCACGGTCGTTCGTTTACACAGTGCGGTCGAACGAGCAAGCTGACGCGCCGTTTTGGCCCGTTGGGCTTTTTAGCCTTCTTCTCACTTTATATATGACCTTCTTTCTCTCTCATTCCCTATTTGTTTACTTTTTCTTCATAGAAGCTTTTAATGGTGGTATTGTTCTAGACAATCTTATTCACTATTTCAATTACCTCCGAAGCTTTCAATTATCTTGGCCCTTTCAACGTTTCGACCTACAGTTGTGTGCGATATCCTCACTAGAGCTCTACAACTTCAAGATTGGGACAACCTACTCACTTTGAGATTATTTGCTTGCTTGCAGGTAAATTCTTCCCCTTTATTTTGATTTGATTTAATCTGAAGTATGAATCAGTTAACTCTGGGTGTAGCTTGAAGGACTTGAATATTCACTAAGAGCATCCCTTGCGAATTTTCCTGAAGATTCTTGTAATTCTAATTAGGTCGTTGCAGGGTTATATATGTAAACATTTTGACATATACAGCCTTTTGAATTCCTAATCTTTCCGGTAATATGCTTGTAAGTTGCTTGTCGAAATGCTCTTTAATATCTATTAGTTGCATACTTGTATGATTTTGTTGATTTTCACTTGAATTGGCAACAGTCTTTGCCTTTGTACTGTGATATCGAGGAGTTTGTTCAGACCGTTTGTTATCCATATTTGTTTTGACCCTATATTTGGTCTGGAAAGTTTCCTTTTTTCTTTGTTGTGCATACTCATGTTCGAGCTCTATGGTCGCCCAACTTTTAATTTAACAAGGGTCGTTCTTGCTCGACTCCTACATGAGGTTGGTCACAAACGACCCGTTGTGCCTAAATATGTGCGACTGCCTTGATCTGAGTTTGAGTAGATGTCGCAATACGGTTATGTATGACCATGTCAGGATCAGTATGAGCTCAAATCTGGAATCTGGTTATTCACATGTGATGGGGCCAAAACCCATTGTGAATGATTGGATAGGTTTTGTGTGAACAGTCAAATATTTGGGTTGTTTATGCCTCAAACTCCATTGGATTGCTTCTATTTGTCCTGCAAGGGCCTTTCATGTATGACCTTTGTTTATGCTCGCACTTGTTCAACTTCTGCCCTTTTGGTGATACTAATTTTTAGTGACATAATATCTATTTATGTAGAAATGCTAACTTGTCATCAATCACACCAGAGTTCTAAGAATCGAACTATGTCCGACGAAACTAGAAGTTCTGACCAAATTGCTGGAGCCGTGCCAGATACTGCCCCTGAGGTAAATGCTACTCAAAGCTTTCCAAAGCCTCATGCTTTCTCTGGTATTCCTTGTTAGAGGCATGAGACAGAGCTTCCTTTTACTCATTTCAACAAATGTGAAACCAATTTGGAATTTCGGAAGAAGAAGAAGCCAGGTTGCCCGGGGAGGTTGACTTCGCGGATCTCCTCCAACCGGATATGTCGTTGTTAATCGCCGTATGTTGGTGAGCGGGGTGATTGCTCCTTTTAATCCTTATTTAGAGATGATTTCTCCGGAATTTGGCTATTGCCCCGTATCAATTACACCCAAACGGTTATGCCATCTTAACAAGCCTTTATATTCTTTACATGCAAGAAAAACAACATGCTACTTCATTTGATGATATATGCTCCATATATTCCTTTAAGAGAAGGCAACAACGCCCTTCAATTGTTCTGGTTGAAAGCCGGGGTTCTAAAATAATTACTGGCTTAGTGGAAAGTGTTCAAGGATTTCCTAATCAATATTTCTTTGTCTGATGCCCTGATAGCTTCTATGGCTTATGGATGAAAGGCGGTGAGTATACTTACTACTTAGGCCCCCTTTTTACTCCTTTTTTCCTATTACTTAAGTCTTTAGTTGTATTATAATGCTTCCTGATCAGAGTATCGCCTTTAAACAAGATCTCTACAATTCTCTACTGGCAATCGATGAAAGAGAGAGGAATAGGAAATTTTTGATTACCGAAGAGTTCCTACGTCATTTTAACTTGCTTTCTCCTTTGTGTACTGTTGTGGTGGATTCTTCTGATATGAATGGTGTTGTTAGCAAATCTCCGATCAAGAGGACCTCGAAAAAGAAACGCTCTAGCCCTGCCAAAAGTAGTAAAGCAGCTCTTAAATCCAAATCGGTTTCTGCTAAAAAGGTAATATACAGGCATCATAAAGGTGAAGATCTTGTGATTTTGTCGGACTAGACTGAGAACGGGGGTCCTTCTTTAGAGGAAACTGACCAGGAAAATGCAAGTGTGACCTTTTGAAAAATTGCCTCGGATCTGGCGAAAGAGAATTAGCCGCTTGATGAAACTAGGGCAACTTCTAAGGAAGCTTTAGATGTTTATGAAAGTTCTCTTATTCGCGGTAACCAATAAGAAGGTGGTTCAAAAACCTTTAAAGTCCTCGGTGTTCTTGAATAAACTAAAGACCTTATCCAAGATGATACTGTCGTTCAAATATTTAAAACTCAAATCTTAAATACAAGAATTCTCAAAATTTCCTGTTTCTAGGCTAGGAAAGTATCTTGCAAGGCTAGGGATTGCTTTAGTAGTTCCATATATATCTAATGCCTTTCCTTTTTTTAATCTTTTTCTGGTATTTTTGATACAGGTGCTAAAGTTTTTCCTTTCCCTTTTCCATGTTCAGGAGTGAAATCTTCTTTCTCGTTAATCCACAAAATCTTCTACAGTCCTGTCTTTCTCGCTGCTCAAAGCGCCCTCGGTTCCCTTTAGGTCCCATATCCGATCATGCTCCTGAACCTTCATTGGCTAATCAGTGGAAAAAGAGGAAGCATGATCATTTATAGATATCTGAACATGGGGTTATGGACAATGAACAATGCCCGGAGGATGCTAAGAAGAAAAGATCTAATGATGCACGAAGTGAGGACGAGCCATGGGAATCTCCCAAATCGGCAGAGCTTTTGAACCCCAATCTTCTTATCTCTCCGAAATAACCCCTTACAACTTCTTAGTCTATTATCCCCATTTCTTGCTAGATCCAAGCGATTCTTGACAGGCCTCCCTACAAAATTGTCCCTGGTAATCCAAAACTGAAGGATCGATTTAAATGTGGGGATTTAAGAGGTATGGACTTTGACTTAGATTTGTTTCCATATAATGACCAGAATGCCGTTGGAGAGGTGAGTGCTATAAAAAACCTAACCCAGCTTAACATTGCTAAGACTCAACTTGAAGTATAATTAGACGAGGCTAAGGATGCTTGTAACAACCCGGAAAATCAGAAACAATTTAAATTTTTTAATTTGGCTATTTTAAGGAATTTTGAAAATTTAAAATAAATTATTTTAAATAATAATGACTAAAATTCTTTTAGATCGAAGTTTCAGTGAATATATTTATTTTAATTATAAAACAAGGCCTGAAATGGCGCGACAGTTTGAAAATTTGAATTCGAACTTTGGCTGACTGTACATGATGCAAAATGAAATGGATTTTAGTGAAACCAAAAATATTTAAATATGTTTATGAATCTCTTTCTAATGAATCTGAAAAATCAAAATTTACATAGCAGGAACCAAAAGTTATAGCCAAATGAATTTTCAGAAAGGTCGTTATGGAGTTAATATTGCCCTTGAAAATATATATTTTGCAAACGGCCTCCTTTTTCAACGAAACCACTTTTGTTGGATCTGGAATGTCAAATTATTGCTAGGTTTCAAATTCCATAATTTTTGGAGTTAATATGTGAGCGTGGCAAAGGAAAACGCGTTTGGTTAATTTCAATCAATTTGGATCGACCAGAAAACGGCCATTTTTCAAACGGTCTCCAAATTCGACGAAATTAGTTTTGTTAGGACCGTATCGTCCAAACACAGCTACGTTTATTTTTCTGGAATTTTTGAAAATAGTATGCGGCCCCGGCAAATTAAAACGTACGTTCAAATCCATATTTGAATGTTTTATATTTTAATTTGAAAAAAAAACTGACTGAATCAGTCGAATGGGCTTACAAAAAATATTCCATTGTGTTCGGAATGATGGTATTTAGCTAGGAATGACAGACGTTGGGTTTGATTTGGGGTTCGTATGGAGAAAATCCTATTTTTGAATTAAATATATAGCGGGCCAATAGGATTTTTTCTTTTGTAATTTTTAATTTCAAAAAAATTCAAAAAACCCCCATTGACCCTCGCAATGAACGATGGAAGGAGCTGATTCCTTCTCCCCTCGGTTACTCCCACCACACACAAAATTAGACCTCCATCCAGTTGAGAATTTTGTAGTAATCTTCGCAAGCTTCAAATCTATACCCACCACGCCCTGAACCATTGAGTATTTCTCGAGATTCATGCCCGAGAAGTCAACCCACGTTGCGCCTAATTCCTCCACCACCGCTGCACTGAGTTCGCCATGACCACCACCCTTAGGTGCGATTTTCCATGCCCTACATCGTGGCATAGGCCGATCGTTGCGAAGCTTCACGGATTTCACGAATTTGCGTGACCTAGTTTTGAACGAACGTGAGAGGTAATCGGCTGTGTTTATTTTAAATGATTATAATGTTTAAAAGCGTTGCGTAGTTAATTTATGGAATAAAAATCGTATCTTTTTGCTATGTTGTCGAAATCCAGTGAAACAAGAGACATTGGACTCATGTGGACGTCTTCTACATTTTAAAAGAGGCCGGAGAATTTTTGGAGCTTCCTATAATTTTTGAAGGAGTGGAACCCAATGTGAGATTGATAAATTCAAAACGATATGGAATGGTGATGTATAAATTATATAATCGATGTGTAAGTTATTTAAGTGTTGTACACCTCATGTATAAGCGTTGTATAAATTATATGTGCGGGGTATAAGTTATATATATGTTGTAAAAATCATATGTGCGTTGAATGGAGTTGAAATGAAATTGAAATGAAATCGAAATATGTATATATACACACATATATATATATATAGATACCCCCCTCGTCCACAGACCATGGACGATATATATTGATTGTGATTGTTTGGATTGTGGTTGACGTGAAATTTGGTTGATAAATGCGAATGGTTGGTAATGATTGTTTGTGGTTGAAACAAAATTGGAACTGTTTGTGGAATAATCCATTGTGATATAAAAATGATCGAAATATTTAGATTTTAAGGATAAGCCCCTTTGGGAACGCTGCGAGGCGTAAGGTAGTGCGTGGAGCCGTACTCGGGACGGTGCCGGTTTTAAACCCCGTGTCGTTATGCTGCCGAAATTTTCTGAAATATTCATGTGTTTGATTAATATTCATGTGTTTAATTTATATTCATGTGTTGGAAAAATATTCATATGACGAATAAATTGTTTGAAAGGTAAAAGTCACATTTTTATCATGTATATGAAGTATATAAAATATTCATGTTTGAAATAAATTGTTTTAACAATAAAAATCACATTTTTATTATATATATGAATCGCTAAAATATTCATGTTTTAAATATGTTGTTTAAACAATAAAAATCACATTTTTATTATATATATGAAGTGTTAAAAATAGTCATGTGTTGAAATAAATATTTATTGAGTAAAAATATTATTTTTATCAAATAGATGAAATGAAAATGGTTTGGAAATTGAAGAACAGATTATATATATATGTATGTATAAATATAATTAAAATAAAAAGAATAACGATGCTGCAGTTCGTGTTTCGAAATCGTGACTTCAAACGATTATTGCGGGAGATCCGACCGTCGGATTTTCCCGAAAGCAAAACCGTTGGGTTCGCTTTGAAAATATCTTTCCAATGATACCAAATTTGCAAAGATACCACGGTTAGATGTGTGAAATATTTAATTCAAATCTGAATAAAAACAGCGCCAGAATGGATTATATATATATAATTAAAATAAACCGAATAACGATGCTGCAGTTCGTATTTTGAAATCGTAACTTTAAACGATTGTACTGGGAGATCCGACCATCGGATTTCCCAAAACTAGAACCGTTGGATCCATTTTGAATAGATCATTCCAATGATGTAAAATGTGTAAAGATCCAACAGTTAGATTTTTAGATACGTGTAAATCAAATCTGGAGAAAAACAGCGCCATGGCCGTGTTATGGCCTGAAGCGTCGTTTGAATAAATGGGCTATTTTTAAATAAATAAAAATAGCGATAAGTCGTTATAAAATATTATAAACGATATAGAATGGAAATAAATCGAACTTACTCGATTTATTGGATGTTTGATGGTTGAATGTGTTTTGCAGGAAAATTACATTAATGAACTGAATTATGGATGTCAAATAATTTAACCATGGAAATGAATTGATTTGAATTCTAAATGTACGTAAATTATTTGAGAAGGACGAGTTAAATCTCATTTCAAATAATTGATTGACGATTATAAGGCGAAGATATGAAGACGGTGCAAGACCGATGATCTTCACATTGAATGGATGGCTGCTGATGCCTTTGATGGGAGTTGCTTCCCTGAAGGGGTTACAGTGGTGGTTGTCCGGACGTACTTGTTGATCGTTCGAATGTGCGAGGACCTCTCTCCTGTATTGGACATATGGGACGAGGAATAAGGTGCCTTCGGTTTCGTTCAGACCCAGAACGGACTTGTAAATGGATTGTGTGTCCGACATTGGATTTCATTCTGTGTGATTGATATACGTCAGTTGCATGGTGTGAATTGCCTGTGTGGCATGCTGGGATGCAGCGATCAGGCTTTTGTTGAAAAGAAGAGCCTTGTGGTTGATGATAAAAGCACGGCTTTAAATAGCATAGCTTTGTGTATGGCATTGATTCGCGGGCCTCACACCCCGGTATGAACCAGAAACGGGAGAGGACTTCAGGGAGGACATGCGTTTCCTTCTAGCTAGGAGTGGTGTCAGCGTTTTGCAAGCCCTGACGTTTTACTTATGTGGATGATGGATAGCGAGGCACCTCATATATCGGTCGTTCCGAGGCCGATAGTTTGGTCCGGATATGACCAGTTTGACGCCCCATAGGGCGGGGAAACGCAGTGTTCAGGCATTTTAATCCACTCCGTGTGGACCGACCCTGACGATCCAAGGCTTGACTGGGTACTTGCCTGAGACACGGGCTAGAGCATCTCGAAGCGGTAAGGATGATCCCTTGCCTTGGTTCATGACGGAAATCCAATTTCCAAATACGACATTGTGCGGTTTTGATTGTAAACCAATATATGGCGACATGATATATGATACCCATGCCGTCTATAATTGATACTTATGATTGAAATTGTTTTTGAAACATTTAAACACTAGTAATAATATCAAGTGTTTTTGTTTTACACGTATCAAGCATATTTTAGCCATTATAAGGTAAAACTCTATCCTCCGACTTGCGTTGCATTTTGTGATAGGACCTGAGTCTTATAATGGCTTCATTTTTGTAAAAAAGCATTGCGATATTTAAATGATTTACTTTGGCAATCCAATAGAGTAAACCCGTTCTGCGTTAGTGGCGTGGTCCTATGATTGGCCTTATTATAAAATAAGTTAAGTAGATTTCTCATACCAGTCCCATGACTGACTCGTAGTTTGTTTCACTTGCAAACTCGAGTGCCCCTATTTCTACACGGGCATCCTTATATTCAGGTTTTAGCAGGCTCTTTCTGGGATAGTTATGGAGCTGAAGATGGATTCTATCACTTCTTTCTTTTTATGCTGTTCAGCTCCTGTTATGTATATTATGTTTGATTCCGATGTTGACATTTTATATAAAGCTATACTGTATTTTGTACTAAGTATGATCCTGTTATACTGTGTAACTCTGATGATTATGTTTATCCAGTGTATTCTGTTGTAAATTATCTGGTGTAATTATATATTTCTGTGCTGTTATTTGTTTATGTGTTATATTCCAAAGATTACCCTTGCCACCGTAGAACGGGGGTTTGGGGTCATCACATGTGGTATCACAGCTTTGGTTAAGCCTAGTTCTGGAATATAACATATTAACGAACTCGTCCGAAATAGAATCCGTAGTATTATATGACGGATTACTCATTTCAGATAGGATCAGTAATATCCTAGAATGAGTATAGCAGAATGAAACACACCCCAGTAGACACATTTACATTCAAGTATATGTCTCTATGCTTTAAAAATACCTTTTCTGTTGGCCTAACATTTTGTCTGCTATTTGCAGACATTGAAAAATGAGTGGCAGAAGTAGAAGAGGTAGGTCAGAACCAGATATTGAAGCTCTATTAAATAAGTATCAAAATTTGGGTGGAGTACCGTTCTCGAGCAATGAATCCATTATTCAAACACAAGCATGGATGCGCTCTACTAAGAAATTTTTTGAAGGTTCAAAGTTGAGAGATGACCAGAAGAGATTACTGGCATCTTGGGCACTCAAAGACGAAGCTTTAATCTGGTGGGAAACTGTCATTAAGGATAATCCAAAATGTAATATTACTTGGGATAGATTTAAAGAAATTTCCAATGAAAGATTTATTCCTCCAGAAGCAACTGAGCGGTTACGTGATGAATTCTACTATCTGATACAAGGAGATATGACCATCCCGGAATATCATAAAAAATTCAATGAACTTTCTCGTTTTGCCCCGCGTCTAATTGAAAATCCTAAAAGGAAGAATCTGAGGTTTATTAACAGGCTTCAAAGAAAGTATCAAAGTAGTGTAACTATGCATGTGCAGCTTCCTTTTTCTGAAATGATATATATGGCCTACCAGTATGAAGATCTTGATAAGCAAGGTCTTTTGAGAGACAGAGAGGAATGTAGTTCTAGCAACAAAAGGAAATTTGAAACTGATAGCCCAAAGACAAGTACGCAGCCAGAGACAAGTACGACGTCTAGGGTCAAAAAGAAGCCCAAAGTCAAGAGGAAAAAGGTTAAATCTGAGAAAGAACCAAAACAACTGCCACATGCTCTAACTGTAATCGGAAAGGGCATTTGGCGATAAATTGCGGACCCTTAAAGAAAAGAATAAAGAGTGGGTTCAAACCCACTAAGAAGCAAAAGAAATCTCATGGTATAAGGGAATGCTATAAGTGTCACCGGACAGGTCATCTTGCTAGGGATTGCCTGCTATTAGAGAAATCTGAAGTAGTACAGGTGAATGAAGGGGCAGGAGTTCCGGCACCCTCAGTCAATTAAGCGAGGCCAGATGTTTTAGAAGGCACGTTTACTGTCAAAGATATTCCTGTTAAAGTACTGTTTGATACAGGCGTGTCGTGAAGCTTTATTGCAAGTAATGCGATTAAGAAACTGGACTTGAAATTGAAAAAGCTCAAAGAACCCATGACTGTCCATAATCCGGTTGGGGGTTCCTTCAATCTTAGTTGGATTTGTGGGGTGTCTGTCTCTTTTTCTCGTTATCGGTTCCCTACCATCGCGATTGTCATGAATTTTACCGAATTCGATCTTATTCTAGGATTGGATTGGTTAACCAAATACGAAGCTGAGGTTAAATGCGCCCAGAGAGTTGTTAAGGCAAAAACAAAGTTCATGGAGTATATAACCATTCCTTGTGAAGGTCCGAATTCTGATAGAAAAGACTTTTGGGCAGCTCTGGATATTTCTCCTACTCAATTAGAACCTGTTCTTGTTGTTACGGAGAATATTCCAGTGTACGTAGAAAATATTCCTGTTGTCAAGAATTATGCGGATGTGTTTGAAGAAATTGTTAGCTTACCTTCGCGTGGGGAAATTGATTTCAAAATTTCTTTAATTCCAAATGCAAGGCCATTAGTTCACGCTATTCGAAGAATGACCTTGAAGGAAAAAGAAGAGTTAGATAATCAAACTCGACAGCTTGTGTGGAAGGGTCTGATCAGGCCTAGTTTCTCTAATTGGGGAGCAGCAGTGGTATTTGTCCCAAAGTAAGACGGTGCTCTCCGACTATATGTGGATTATCGTGACTTGAATAAGCATACATTAAAGAATAAATATCCATTGCCGCAAATTGATGATTTATTGGATCGATTGAATATCGCTCAAGTATATTCACGAATGGACCTAGCTACAGGTTTCCATCAGCCACGGATTGCCGAAGAGTGTATTCTTTTGACAGCATTCAGAGGTCCAGATTTATTCTATGAGTGGTTAGTAATGTCGTTCGGCTTATTTAACGCTCCAGCTTATTTTGTCGATCTAATGAACAGAGTATTCAGAGAAGTATTGAATAAATTTGTAGTGGTCTTCATTGATGATATTCTAATCTTCTCTAAGTCAGAGAGCGAGCATGCGAAAAATTTGGAACAAGTGTTGGAGATTCTGAGAAAGAATGTTTTAAAAGCCATGTTTTCCAAATGTATATTCTGGCAAGGAGAAGTCAAGTTTCTTGGCCACTTTGTATCAAAAGAAGGAATTTCTGTGGATCCCAGTAAGATCACAGCTATTCAGGATTGGAAGCAACCAACTACCCCCACAGAAGTCCGAAGTTTTCTTGGGTTGGCTAGTTATTATCGGAAGTTTGTTAAAGATTTATCAAAGATATCTAGTTCCTTAACAAATCTTACAAAGAATCACGCAAGGTTCAATTGGACTCCAGAATGTGAGACGGCTTTCCAAGAGCTGAAGTTAAGATTGACAACTGCTCCAATGTTAACAATCATCGATGGCAATCAAGGCCTGAAAGTCTGAACAGATGCTTCTAAAGAAGGTCTTGGTGTAGTATTAATGCAAAGAGGCCAAGTAGTCTCTTACGCTAGCCGTCAGTTGAAGCCACATGAGAAGAATTATGCAACTCACGATCTTGAATTGTTAGCCATCGTGTTTGCTATGAAAATCTGGAGACATTATATATTGGGTGAGAAGTTCAAACTATATATTGATCATCAATCATTGAATTATTTGTTCAACTAGAAATATCTGAATATGAGGCAGCATATGATCTTGATAATGTTGTGGCTGCTGCGCTCAGCCGAAAGAATGTAATCATCACCAATCTTATAATCACGCCTTCATTGATTGATAACATATCTGCTCTTCAGAAGGATGATCACTTCATTCAGAAGATCAGAGAGAGAATTCAGAAAGGCGATCCCTCAAGTTTTCAGGTTGATAACGATGGGATTCTGAGGTTAAAAGGCCGAATTTGTGTTCCAAACATATCTGAGCTCCGGAGAGAAGTATTGGATGAATGTCACAAATCCAAACTTAGTATCCATCCGGGAGTGGGTAAAATGTATAATGATATCAAACGCACTTTCTGGTGGAGATATATGAAAAGAGACATTTCCTTGTACATTAGCCAGTGTTCTGCTTGTTAACAAGTCAAAAGCGATCAACAGAAACTCGCCGGATTGTTGCAACCGTTGGAGATTCCAGGTTGGAAGTGGGAACAAATTTCTATGGATTTCATAGACGATTTGCCTAGAACCAGGAGAGGAAATGACAGTATATGGGTGATCATAGATCGTTTCACGAAGACCGCCCATTTTATACCTGTCAGATCAAATAGAACCGCTCAAAGTCTAGCGCAGATTTATTTTAAAGAAATTGTTAAACTCCATGGAGTTCCCATGAGTATCGTTAGTGATCGTGACCCAATATTTGCTAGTAAATTCTGGGAAGCATTCCAAGCAGAATTGGGAACAAAATTGAATCTGAGCACCGCATATCATCCTCAAACAGATGGTCAAACTGAGAGGGTAAATCGTATCCTAGAAAATTTATTGCGGGCTTGTGTTATTGATTTTGGCGGATCATGGGAAGACCACTTGCATTTGGCCGAGTTCTCATACAACAACAGCTACCAAGCAAGCTTGCAAATGTCACCATTCGAAGCATTGTATGGTCGACCATGCAGATCTCCTGCATGTTGAGTAGAACCTGGCAATAGGCTTGTATTGGGACCCGATATGATTCGCGAAGCTTTAAACGAAGTCGATTTCATTAAGAAACGATTGCAAACGGCTCAAAGCCGACAGAAGAGCTATGCAGACTCGAGAAGAAGAGATTTAGCATTTGTTATTGGTGACTATGTGTATCTATGAGTTTCTCCGATGAGAGGAGTAGTCCAATTTGCCAAAACAGGGAAGTTGGTGCCCAGATTTATTAGTCCATTTCCTGTGCTCGAATGGATTGGAACTCTCGCTTATAGGGTTCAATTGCCTGACTGGTTGCCTGGAGTACATGACGTGTTTCACGTATCTCAACTTTGAAAGCATGTGCATGATCCAGACTTGGTCGTGGAAGAAACCGCGCAACAAGATTTGGAAATTACTCCAGAATTGGCAGTGAGATGAGAGCCAATAAAGATTATTAGCAAAGAAACTAAAGAGCTGAGGAACAAGAAGGTTCACTTAGTCAAAGTGCAATGGAGTGGAGATCCGCGAGACTGTACTTGGGAAATAAAGGAGAGCATTAAGCAAGCTTATCCCAGTTGCAGGGCGGATATCTCTGATTAACTTTGGTGCAAGGTACATTTACCATATTTTGCATTTCCGTATTGTTCTCTACTTAGTTGTTGTTTCTTTTTCATGGATGTAAAATTTTCTAATTATATAGTCTGATGATTTTAAAAGAGTATATAAATTAATTACTAAATTTTTGAAAAGTTAATCAATGAATTGATTACTGTTTGTGTTGTGTGATTAAGAATTTTATTAATCAAATTATTGGGATGATAATTAATCTAATAAATAAGAGAATAAAGGTAAATTTATGCAAATTGAATCAAATATTAAACTGATTTAAAAATTGATTGGAACATATGCATGTACATTATATATGTTTGAACAGGTAAATGGATTTGTTGTTGAGTAAAGAATTTATTTGCTTGCTCGACAAATAGGTAAACCATAATGAGTTGGATGCGCAATTTTATTTATATATCAACTCCTGTGAATGCCATTGGATGCGGAGTGCTAGTTGTTCTGTATGAAAAAATAAACGTCGCCATAGGATAGTAACAATTAATTTTGAACTACACTACATGGCATACTACATGGAGATAACATACTTTATCATATACCACATAAGCATTTGGAGCTTGTGTGATGAGGTTGAAGATTTACCATACAAGCAAGAGGCTTGTATGGTGATGACTATATTACAGGTTGAACCAAAGACTGATATGGACTACATAAAATGTAACGGTAAATTGCCAGATTAATAAAAACCCCACATGGGTCTGGAGATGACAATAAACACATCTCTCTGGTCATTAAGGCACAAAAACCATTTATAGGGTGACGAGAATTTATTCTCTGGATTTATGATCTATACACACTCCCCTATGGACACCGGAATATATCACTATAAATATGTGTATGCTTTTTAGGATTTATTGGGTACCTAATACGGCCCAACAAATTTTCAAACTCCTCCCCGTACAAAGGAGGTTATGGTGAAATTTTTCGAAAATTTAGGGTATTAGCCAAAATTTTGAAGAATTAGAGAATTCTTAACAACTGAAAAGTTGAAGAATGGAAGCCAGAATGAAAGTTGAGTTGGTTAGTTAAACAACTTTCAGCTTCGTTCCTTTTCGGGGACGAAAAGATTTTAAGTGGGGGATATTATTACAACCCGAAAAATCAGAACCAATTTAAAATTTTTAATTTGGCTATTTAGGGAATTTTGAATATACAAAATAAATTATTTTAAATAATAACGACTAAAAATTCTTTTGGATTGAAATTACAATGAATATATTTACTTTAATTATAAAACAAGGCCTGAAATGGCGCGAGGGTTTGAAAATTTGAATTCGAACTTTGACTGACTGTACAGGATGCAAAACGAGACCGATTTTAGTGAAACCAAAAATATTTAAATCTGTTTATGAATATCTTTCTAATGAATCTGAAAAATCGAAATTTCATGGCGGGAATCAAAAGTTATGGCCAAATGAATTTTCAGAAAGGTCGCTATGGAGTTAATATAGCCTTCGAAAATAGACATTTTGCAAACGACCTTCGTCTTCGACGAAACCACTTTTTTTGGGTCCGGAATGTCAAATTATTGCTAGGTTTCAAATTCCATAATTTTTGGAGTTAATATGTGAGTGTGGAAGAGGAAAACGCGTTTGGTTAATTTCAGTCAATTTGGATCGACCAAAAAATAGCCTTTTTCAAATGGTCTCTAAATTCGATGAAATTAGTTTTGTTAGGGCTGTATCGTCCAAACATAGCTAGATTTATTTTTCTGGAATTTTTGAAATCAGTATGTGGCCCCGGCAAATTAAAATGTAAGTTCAAATCCATATTTGAATGTGTTATATTTTAATTTGAAGAAAAGCTGACTGAAACAGTCAAATGGGCTTACGAAACATATTCCATTGTGTCCGGAATGGGGGTATTTAGCTAGGAACGATAGTCGTTAGGTTTGATTTGGGGTTCGCATGGAGAAAACCCTATTTTTGAATTAAATATATAGCGGGCCAATAGGATTTTTTTCTTTTATAATTTTTAATTTCAATAAAAAAACCCGTTGACCCTCGCGATGAACGACGGAAGGAGCTGATTCCTTCTCCCCTCGATTACTCCCACCACACACAAAATTAGACCTCCCTCCAGTTGAGAATTTTATAGTACTCTTCGCAAGCTTTAAATCTATACCCACCACGCCCTGAACCATTGAGTATTTCTCGAGATTCGAGCCTGGGAAGTCGACCCGCGTTGCACCTGATTCCTCCACCACCGCTGCACCGAGTTCACCATGACCACCACCTTAGGTGTGATTTTCCAAGCCCTACGTCGTGGCATAGCTGGATCGTTGCGAAGCTTTATGGATTTCACGAATTTGCATGACCTAGTTTTGAACGAACGTGAGAGGTAATCGACTGTGTTTATTTTAAATGATTATAACATTTAAAAGCGTTGCAAAGTTAACTTATGAAATAAAAATTGTATCTTTTTGTTATGTTTTCGAAATCCAGTGAAACAAGAGACATTGGACTCGTGTAGACGTCTTCTACATTCTAGAAGAGGCCGGAGAATTTTTGGAGCTTCCTACAATTTTTGAACGAGTGGAGCCCAATGTGAGATTTCTAAATTCAAAACGATATGGAATGGCGATTTATAAATTATATAATCGATATATAAGTTATATAAGCATTGTACACCTCACGTATAAGAGTTATATAAATTATATGTGCGATGTATAAGTTATATATACGTTGTAAAAATCATATGTGCATTGAATGGAGTTAAAATGAAATCGAAATATATTTATATACGTTTATCTATATATATACACATACACTCCCCTCGTCCACAGACCATGGACGATATATACTGATTGTGATTGTTCGGATTGTGGTTGACGTGAAATTTGGTTGATAAATGCGAATGGTTGATAATGATTGTTTGTGGTTGAAACAAAATTGGAATTGTTTGTGGAAAAATCCATTGTGATATGAAAATGATCGAAATATTTAGATTTTAAGGATAAGCCCCTTAGGGAACGCTGCGAGGCGTAAGGTAGTGCGAGGAGTCGTACTCGGGATAGTGCCAGTTTTAAACCCCCTGCCGTTATGCTGCCGAAATTTTCTGAAATATTCATGTGTTTGATTAATATTCATGTGTTTGATTTATATTCATGTGTTGAAATATATTCATGTGTTGGAAAAATATTCATATGGCGAATAAATTGTTTGAAAGATAAAAATCACATTTTTTATCATGTATATGAAGTATATAAAATATTCATATTTGAAATAAATTGTTTTAACAATAAAAATCACATTTTTATTATATATATGAATCGCTAAAATATTCATGTTTTAAATAAATTCTTTTAATAATAAAAATCACATTTTTATTATATATATGAAGTGTTAAAAATAGTCATGTGTTGAAATAAATATTTGTTGAGTAAAAATATTATTTTTATCAAATAGATGAAATGAAAATGGTTTGGAAATTGAAGAACGGATTATATTTATATATATATATATAATTAATATAAAATGAATAACGACGTTGCAGTTCGTGTTTTGAAATCGTGATTTGAAACGATTATTACGGGAGATCCGACCGTCGGATTTTCCCAGAACCAAAACCGTTGGGTTCAATTTGAAAATATCTTTCCAACGATACTAAATTTGCAAAGATCCAATGGTTAGATTGTGTGAAATGTTTAATTCAAATCTGAATAAAAACAGCACCAAAATGAATTATATATATATATATTTATATATATATATATTTATATATAAATATAATTAAAATAAATCGAATAGCGATGTTGTAGTTCATATTTTGAAATCGTAACTTTAAACGATTGTACTGGGAGATCCGACCGTCGGATTTCCCCAAACTGGAACCGTTGGATCCGTTGGATCCGTTTAGAAAAGATCTTTCCAATGATGTAAAATGTATAAAGATCCAACGGTTAGATTTTCTGATATGTGTAAATCAAATCTAGAGAAAAACAGCGCCATGGCCGCGTTATGGCCTAAAGCGTCGTTTGAATAAATGGGCTATTTTTAAATAAATAAAAATAGCGATAAATCGTTATAAAATATTATAAACGATATGGAATAGAAATAAACCAAATTTACTCGATTTATTGGATATTTGATGGTTAAATGTGTTTGACAGGAAAATTACATTAATGAACTGAATTATGGATGTCAAATAATTTAACCATGGAAATGAATTGATTTGAATTCTAAATATACGTGAATTATTTGAGAAGGCCGAGTTAAATCTCATTTCAAATAATTGATCGACGATTAGAAGGCGAAGATATGAAGATGGTGCAAGACCGATAATCTTCACATCGAATGGATGGCTACTGATGCCTTTGATGGGAGTTGCTGCCCTGAAGGGGTTACAGTGGTGGTTGTGCAGACGTACTTGTTGATCGTTCGGATGTGCGAGGACCTCTCTCCTATATTGGACATATGGGACGAGGAATAAGGTGCCTCCGGTTTCGTTCAGACCCAGAATGGACTTGTAAATGGAATGTTGTCCGACATTGGATTTCATTCTGTGAGATTGATATACGTCAGTTGCATGGCGTGAATTGCCTGTGTGGCATGCTGAGATGCAGTGATCAAGGCTTTTGTTGAAAAGCAGAGCCTTGTGGTTGATGATCAAAGCGCGACTTTAAATAGCATAGCTTTATGTATGGCGTTGATTCGCGGGCCTCACACCCCGGTATGAACCAAAAACGGGAGAGGACGTCAGGGAGGACATGCGTTTCCTTCTAGCTAGGAGTGGTGTCAGCGTTTTGCAAGCCCTGACGTTTTACTTATGTGGATGATGGATAGCGAGGCGCCTCGGTTATATCGGTCGTTCCGGGGCCAATAGTTTGGTCGGGATATGACCAGTTTGATGCCCCATAGGGTGGGGAAACGCAGTGTTCAGGCATTTTAATCCACTCCGTGTGGACCGGCCCTGACGATCCAAGGCTTGACTGAGTACTTGCCTGAGACACGGGCTAGAGCGTATCGAAGCGGTAAGGATGATCCCTTGCCTTGGTTCATGACGAAAATCCAATTTCCAAATATGACATCATGCGGTTTTGATTGTAAACCTATATATGGCGACATGATATATGGTACCCATGTCGTCTATGATTGATATCTATGAATGAAATTGTTTTTGAAACATATAGACACTAGTAATAATATCAAATGCTTTTGTTTTATATGTATCAAGCATACTTTGGCCATTATAAGGTAAAACTTTATCCTCTGGCTTGCGTTGCATTGTGTGATAGGACCCGAGTCTTATAATGGCTTCATTTTTGTAAAAAAAAAAAGCATTGCGATGTTTAAATGATTTACTTGTTTTGAGCACTGGCAATCTAATGGAGTAAACCCATTCCGCATTAGCGGCGTGGTCCTATGATTGGCCTTATTATAAAATAAGTTAAGTAGATTTCTCATACCAGTCCCATGACTGACTCGTAGTTTGTTTCACTTGCAAACTGGAGTCCCCCTATTTCTACACTGGCAGCCTTGTATTCAAGTTTTAGCAGGCTCTTTCTGGATAGCTATGGAGCTGAAGATGGATTCTATGCCTTCTTTCTTTTTAGGCTGTTCAGCTCCTGTTATGCATATTATGTTTGATTCCACTATAGACATTTTATATAAAGCTGATGATTCTGTTATACTGTGTAACGCTGATGTTTATGTTTATCCAGTGTATTCTATTGTAAATTATCTGGTGTAATTATATATTTCTGTTCTGTTGTTATTTGTTTATGTGTTATATTCCAAAGATTACCCTTTCCACCGTGGAACGGGGATTTGGGGCCGTCACAATGCTATTGGAAGCCGATTTGAGTAATGGAACAAGTTTTGCTTTGAATTTCAGAGATTGAACACTCGACACCTTGAGCGTATTGAGCTTCTTGAGAATGATAAGGCTGAAATGATCCATATGATTAAATCTCAAGAATCTGAAATTGTATCTTTGAAAGGCGGAGATAATAGGGCAAGCAACTTAGAACCTAAAAACGAGAAACTAAAGTGGGAGATTGAGGCTGTCAAGAAACAAATTCACAAGGCTCAATCTGGCCGAGAATCCACTGAATCTTAACTGGCTTTGGAACAACAGGCTGTAGCTTCTTACCAACGGGAGAAGATAGTTCTTGAAGAGAAGATTATCTCTCAAAGTAAAGCCTTCAAAACTTTGGAGGAGGAAAAAGCAGAGCTGACCAGTGATCTTGAACGAGCCAAAATTAAAACTGATATAACTCTGTTCCAATTTTACGTTCTCATCATTATAAATCGCGAAAGCCTGAGTTTTCTGAACAAAGATTTCCCTTGGACATTGGCTTTCATCTAGGAACAGGTGCTTAAATATTCCAGAGGTAAAGAAGACAGTATTCTCTAAGAGACCCTCCCAGAGGCGGGAGATCGTGATGCTTTAGATAAAGGTAGAAAAATACAAGCAGATGAACGAGATCAATCCCTTGGGAAAGAGGCTTTGAATGTTGTCCCTGTTCACATTTCCCATCTTGCTAATACTGAGGCTTCATGCTCTTAGATTTCTCCTGCAGATCTTTCCACTATTAATAAGAATGCTACTAGGGATCATTCTGCTGATGATCATGTTGTTCAAGAAGATACTGCCAAGCAATGCACTAGGATGGTGCAGAAAAATGATGACTTAGACTGATTGTATATGCGAGTGTCAGTCCTCGCTTGCTATTTTATGCTTGTGTTGCTAACTTTTTGATCCTACGACTGGTATGCGGCTCTGTGATGAATTTGTGTTTTGCTTTGTTGCATTACAACCCTTTATCCAGCTTTAGCGCCTTTCTCACTGGCACACTGCATATTACGCTTTTATAATGGTTTATCTGTGTCGCATTATGCTTTATTAGCCATATAATTGTCACGGATGAACGGTATGTAACGTTAGTATCGTTGGTTTGTTTTAACGCCATGGTTATACCCTCATATCAAAGTTCGTTGTAATATCAGAATCTTATTTTAATTGCTCCCCTTCAAGGGTTTTATTTAATCACGTATTTACTCGTATTTCTTATTGACTTGGTGACCCAAGTGTGACGACCCCAAATCCCGTACTGACGGAGACAAGGGTTATCTTTGGAATATAACACAGAAACAGATAATAGCAGAACTGAAATAAATAAATACACCAGATAATGAACAATAGAATATACTGGATAAAAGTAATCATCAGAGTTACACAGTATACAGGATCTTACTTAGTACAAATACAGTTCAGCTATACATCAGCGGAAATAAACAAAATATGTACAATAGGAGCTGAACAGCATAAAAAGAGATAAATAATAGAATCCATCCTCAGCTCCAGCTATCCAGAAAGAACCAGCTAAACCTGAATACAAGGCTGCCCGTGTAGAAAAAGGGGCACCCGAGTTTGAAAGTGAAACAAACTACGAGTCAGTCATGGGACTGGTATGAGAAATCCACTCAACACATATATAATTGGCTAATCACAGGACCACGCCACTTTCGTGGAACGGGTTTACTCCATCAGATTGCCAGTGCTTTAAAACAAATCTTTCTTTTAAACAACACAATGCATTTTATAAAAATGAAGCCATTATAAGACTCAGTTCCCATCACACAATGCAACGCAAACCGGAGGATAGAGTTTTACCTTATAATGACCAAAATATGATTGATACGAATAAAGCAAAAGCATTTGATATTATCACTAGTGTTTATATGTTTCAAAAACAATTTGAATCATAACTATCAATAATAGGCGGCATGGGTACCATATATCATGTCGCCACATATATATACACAATCAAAACCGCACGATGTCGTATTTGGAAATTGGATTTCCGTCATGAACCAAGGCAAAAGATAGTCCTTACCGACTTTGAGATAATCTAGCCCATGTCTCCGAAACCGCCGCAACTGCCCCTTGGAGCGACAGGGCCGGTCCGCACGGAGTGGATTATAGTGCCTGAACAATACGTTTCTCCGCCCTTTGGGGCGTAAATGAGCCAACGAATGACTCCATCGGACCCGGATCGTCCGATCAAACCGAGGCGCCTCGCAACAGCAACAACCACACAGGTGAAAAGTATATAAATGTCAGGGCTGGGAGGTCACTGACACCACCCTAGCTAGAAAGAAACGCATGCCCTCCCTGAGGTCCTTCACCCGTTTCTGGTTCATATCGGGGTGTGAGGCTCGCGAATTCACATTATACACAAAGCTACGCCACACAGGCGGGGCTTTGATCATCACCACAAGACTTTGCTTTTCAACAGAAGCCCTGATCACTGCATCTTAGCATGCCACACAGGCAATTCATGCCATGCGACTGATGTTCATCGATATACAACTTCTGAGCTCGTGCGTTTCAGAGAAGGGCGTTAAGCAAAAGAATAAATTCTCCGCCGCCAAACATATGTATATTTAATAGAGATCAATCAACATAGAATAAAATCCAATGTCAGACACACAGTCCATTTACAAGTCCGTTCTGGGTCTGAACGAAACCGGAGGCACTAAATACCTCGCAAACCTATCGATCACCACGTACGTCTGGACGATCACCACTCATTATCCATATTTCGGGATGCCTCCCAATCAGGACCTCGGTTACAATCCAAACGAGGTGAAGATCTCCGGTCTTCGACCACCGTCTTCATCTTCGATTTATTATCGTCGATTCAGTTATTCAGAATGGGATAAACCCGGTCTTTCTGAGCAACTCGCGTATATAATAAACAAGTGCAACACTAACATATACACGCAGCATTTCAATTCATTAGTCACTAACCGTCAATCAGTAAGAGAACGATTTCCCAAATATTAACCCCGAAGGCCGAAACCAACATCAGATCAACACCCAGGAAACCATTCGTCTTAGCCAACCTTCAGTTAATTTCTAAATCACATCCATATCGTTTATAATATTTTATAACGATTTATCGCTATTTTTATTTATTTTTAAAATAGCCGTTTTATTCAAAACAACGCTTCGGGCCATAACGCGGCCGTGGCGCTGTTTTTCTTCAGATTTGATTTACACATATCTGAAAATCTAACCATTGGATCTTTACAAAATTTACATCAATAGAAAGATCTTTTCAAAACGAATCCATCGGTTCCAGTTTCGGGAAATTCCGACGGTCGGATCTCCCGGTATAATCGTTTGAAGTTTCGATTTCAAAATACGAACTGCAGCGTCGTTATTCGATTAATTATAATTATATATATATATATAAATATAATCGATTCTGGCGCTGTTTTTCTTTAGATTTGAATTAAACATTCCAGACAATCCAACCGTTGGATTTTTACAAAGTTGGTGCCGTTGGAAAGATATTTCCAAGGCGAACCCAACGGATGCGGTTTCGGGAAAATCCAACGGTCGGATTTCCCGCACTAGTTGTTTGAAATCACGGTTTCAAAACACAAACTGCACGGCCACGTTTCGTTTTAATTTTATTTATATTTATATATTTATATAAATATAGTTCATTCAACAATTTCAATATCGTTTTCACATCAAATATTTCACTAACGCCTTTAAATTTTGGAAAATTTCGCCATAACCTCCTTTGTACAGGAGGGGCTGGGAAAATTCCCAAATAGCCACATGGGCGTCTCATGTCAAAAAGAAAAAGAAAAATCCAAGCGGCTAGCCAACAAGCTCATAAAATCATCACCCAAACAAAACAGTAAATGTGTACCTATTTGTCGAGCACAAAATTTTATTCCTCTTCTCTAGCCCCTTTGCTATAACCTGTTCAATAAATATGCATGTACATATATACAGTTCTTATCGCTTATCATTTTCCATTCAATTTCATATTTGATTCCATTTGGTTTTAAAACACCATTCATTCTAATGTTGCATGCATAGGCAAAAATCATATCATTAGCTAATTAATGAATATTTCGGCTCATGCATATTTATTTGAACGAGTTGCTATTTTTAACACTTCACATTTCAACAATTCATGTGTATAATAAAAATGTGATTTTTATTGTAAAACAATTCATTTCAAAACACTATTATTTTATATAGTTTATATAGGTGATAAAAATAGGATTTTTATTATAAAACAATTTCTTTTAAAACGAGATTATTTTACATAGTCCATATAGTTGATAAAAGGTGATTTTTATTATGAAACAATTTATTTCAAAATATGAATACCATTCAACACATGAATTTCTAATCAACGAATGAATATCAATTCAACATATGAAGGTTTTCTATAGTTTCTATATATAGATAAAAATGTGATTTTTATATTTAAAACACGAATACCATTCAACACATGAATTTCTAATCAACGAATGAATATCGATTCAACACATGAAGGTTTTCTATAGTTTCTATATATAGATAAAAATGTGATTTTTATATTTAAAACACGAATACCATTCAACACATGAATTTCTAATCAACGAATGAATATCGATTCAACACATGAAGGTTTTCTATACAACGAATAAATATAGTTTCAGCAAATGAAAATAATTCAAACACATGAATATTATTCAAAATTTCGGTAGCATAACGGCAAGGTAGTTAAAACCGGGATTGTCCCTAGTACGGCTCCTCGCTCTACCTTAAAACCTCGCGGTTTTTGACAATGGGGATCATGCATCTAGTTCGCACGCAGGCGGCATGTATATATTTATTTCATTTCCACAAACTAATCCTATGTGGTTTCAACCAAATATTTCTCAACCACAAACGGGTATTTTTCAACCACAATCAATCAATATCAACCACAAACAATCCCAAACAACCATTCGCTATCAATCAATTTTCACACCAATCACAACCAATAAATATCGTCCATGTTTGTGGACGAGGGGCGTGTATATATATATATTTATATATAGCAATTCACTTCTATTTCAACACATATATAATTTTTACAACGCATATATAACTTATACATCGAACATACAACTTATACAACGCTTATACAAGAGGTGTACAACGCTTATATAACTCATACATCGACTATATAATTTATACATCGTCGTTTTCCATATTGTTTATAAATTAGAAATCTCACATTGGGTTCCACTCCACCAAAAATAGCAGAAGGCTCAGAAAAATATGCGGTCTCTTCTAGAATGTAGAAGACGTCCTCACGGTCATGATGTTTCCTGTTTCATCGAATTTCGTCAAGAAACGAAAAAGATATGATTTTTCAAAGTTTGCAATGGTTTGAAGGTGTTAAAACTGTTGAAAATAAATCTGGCCGTATACCTTTCAATATGGTTCAAAACTAGGTTTGATCTTTTCTCCCAATCCGAAGCACGATATGCCGATCAGCCTATGCCACGTCGACGAGCTTGGAGAGGCGCGCCTGCACCCCTGACGGCGGCGAACTCAGCGGCGGCGAGGAGGAGAAAATCGACCGCGAACGGCGCGACTTTGGAGGAGGAAATCTCGCTGATGGGGCGACGAGGGGTGGCGTTCCGGCTATGGATGTGGAGCTCTCGGAGAGATCTACAAAAAGTTTCAAAGGGTCGGGGGTCAACGAGGCGTGTGGCGGCCGGGAAAAGCTCGGGAACTGGCGAATAGGTTTCCGCCTTCGATCGTCGGGGAGAGAGAAAGTATTTTTTTTATAAAAATTCTGATTGGTCGGGGAAGTTTTAAAGGGGTTTTCAGACACGACCACCAATCGAAACCCAACGACTATCGTCCCTAGCGTTTTACCCCCATTCCGAACATAATGGGATATGTTTCGAAGGCCCATTCGAATGTTTCAGTCAGTTTTCCTTCAAATTAAAATATAAAACATTCAATATTTAATTTGAACGTACATTTCAATTTGCCAGGGCCACAAACTGATTCGAAAAATTCCAAAAAAATAATTCTAGCTATGTTTTGACGATACGGTCCCAACAAAACTAGTTTCGTCGAATTCTGAGACCGTTTGCAAAAAGGCCCATTTCTGGTCGATCCAATTTAACTGTAATTGACCAAAACACGTTTTCCTTTGCCACGCTTACATACTAGCTTCAAAAATTATGAAATTTGAAACCTAGAAATAACTTCACATCCCGGATCCAACAAAAGTGGTTTCGTCGAATTCCGAGGTCGTATGCAAAATGGCCAATTTCACGGGCTATATAAATTCCATAGCGACCTTTCTGAAAATTCATTCGGCCATAACTTTTGCTTTCCGTTATGAAAATTCGATTTTTCAGATTCGTTAGAAAGGTATTCACTAACAGATTTAAATATTTTTGGTTTCACTAAAATCCGTTTTGTTTTGCACCCGGTACAGTCCAACAAAGTTTGAATTCAATTTTTGAAACTACAGCGCCATTTCAGGCCTTGTTTATAATTAAAATTAATTATATTCGTTTTCAATTGTCAATTCAAACTCACTTTTCATTGTCATTATTTAAAATATTTGTTTTAAATATTTAAAATCCATTATTTTAGCCAATTTAAAATTTTTAAATTGGTTCAGATTTTCTGGGTCATTACAATCTCCTCCACTTAAAACTTTTCGTCCCCGAAAAGGAACAAAGTCGAAAGTGGTTTGATAAATCTACAATCACACAACATAACAACCAATCCAATTGTTTTCAACCTCTCAAAAATATACTAATCAATTTCTATACTCTTTTTTTTTTAAATCATTCAGACTACAGAATTTAAAAGTGCACATCCATGGAAAGAAAATAACAACAGAGTAGAGAATTAAATGGTAATGCAAAGTAGGGTAAATGTACCGTGCACCAGAGTCAATCAGAGATATCCACTCGGCATCTAGGATAAGCTTTCCGAATGCTCTCCTCAGTTTCCCAAGTACAATCTCGCGGATCTCCACTCCATTGCACTTTGACTAAGTGAACCTTCTTGTTCCTCAGCTCTTTGGTTTCTTTGCCGATAATCTTTAGCGGCTCTCGTCTCACAGCTAATTCTGGGGTAATTTCAATGTCCTGTTGAGCTGCTTCTTCCACGATCAAGTCTGGATCATGAACGTGCTTTCGAAGTTGAGATATATGAAATACATCATGGACTCCAGGCAACCAGTCAGGCGATTTGACCCTATAAGCGAGAGTCCCGATCCGTTCCAGAATAGGAAACGGACCAATGAATTTGGGTGCCAACTTTCCAGTTTTACCGAACCGGATAACTCCTCTCATCGGCGATACTTTCAAATATACATAGTCGCCAACAGCAAAGGATATATCTCTTCTTCTTCTATCGGCATAGCTCTTTTGTCGGCTTTGAGCGGCGAGTAATCGCTTCTTAATAAAATTGACCTTATCGCCAGCTTCTCGAATCATGTCTGGCCCCAATACAAGTCTATTTCCGGGTTCGACCCAACAAGCAGGAGATCGGCACAGTCTACCATACAATGCTTCGAATGGCGACATTGTCAGGCTCGCCTGGTAGCTGTTGTTATACGAGAATTCAGCCAAATGCAGATGGTCTTCCCATGATCCACCGAAATCTATAACACAAGCCCGCAATAGATCTTCTAAAATACGATTTACCCTCTCAGTCCGACCGTCTGTCTGAGGATGATAAGCGGTGCTTAAGTTCAACTTCGTTCCCAGCTCGACTTGAAATGCTTCCCAGAATTTGCTAGTGAATATTGTATCTCTATCACTGACTATACTGAGCGGCACTCCATGCAGTCTAACTATTTCCCTGAAGTATATCTGCGCCAGACTTTGAGCAGTTCTGTTTGATCTGACAGGAATAAAATGGGCGGTCTTCGTGAAGCGATCCACGATCACCCAAATACTGTCATTTCCTTTTCTGGTTCTGGGTAGACCATCAATGAAATCCATAGAAATATGTTCCCACTTCCAACCTGGAACGTCTAGCGGTTGTAATAATCCAGCTAGTTTCTATTGGTCGCTTTTGACTAACGGACAAGTAGGGCATCGGCTAACATATAGAGAAATGTCCCTTTTCATCGACTTCCACCAGAAAGTGCGTTTAATGTCATTATACATTTTGCTTACTCCCGGATGGATACTAAGTTTTGACTTATGGCATTCATCCAGTACTTCCTTTCGAAGCTCAGGAATGTTAAGGACACAGATTCGACCTTTGAGCCTTATAACCTTATCATTATCAACTTGAAAACTCAAGGGTTCGCCTTTCTGAATTATCTCTCTGATCTTCTGAATGAAGTGATCATCCTTTTGAAGAGCAGATATTTTATCTAGCAATGAAGTCGTGATAATAAAACTGGCGATCATTACATTCTTTCGGCTCAGCGCATCGGCCACGACATTGGCTTTCCCTGGAGTATATATAATTTCAAAATCGTATGCTGCAAGAAACTCTAGCCAACATTGCTGCCTCAGATTCAAGTCTTTCTGGGTGAACAGATACTTTAGCGACTGATGATCTGTAAACAGTTCAAATCTCTCACCCAGAAGATAATGTCTCCAGATTTTCAAAGCGAACACTATAGCCAATAACTCAAGATCATGAGTTACGTAGTTCTTCTCGTGCGGCTTCAGTTGACGGCTAGCATAAGCAATCACTTGGCCTCTTTGCATTAACACTGCGCCAAGGCCTTCTCTAGAAGCATCAGTCCAGACTTTCAAATCCTGGTTGCCATCGATGATGGTTAACACTGGAGCAGTCGTTAGTCTTAATTTTAGCTCTTCAAAAGCCTCCTCACTTTCAGGAGTCCATTTGAATTTAGAGTGCTTCTTCGTAAGCTTCGTTAAATGACTAGATATTTTCGAAAAGTTTTTAACGAACTTCCGGTAATAGCTAGCCAATCCGAGAAAACTGCGGACTTCAGTGGGGGTACTGGGCTGTTTCCAATTCTGAATAGCTGTGATTTTGCTTGGATCCACAGCAATTCCTTCTTTCGATACGACGTGGCCTAGAAATTTTACCTCATCTTGCCAGAAGATACATTTGGAAAATTTGGCTTTTAATACATTCCGTCTCAGAATTTCTAGAACCTGTTCCAGATGCTTTTCATGTTCGGCCTTTGATTTAGAGAAGATTAGAATATCGTCGATGAAACCCAGGACAAATTTATTCAAAACCCCTCTGAACACTCTATTCATCAGATCGACGAAGTAAGCAGGAGCGTTACATAAGCCGAACGACATTACTAACCACTCGTAGAATAAGTTGGGACCTCTGAATGCTGTCATTGGAACACACTCTTCGGCAATTCGAAGTTGATGGAAACCTGTAGCTAGGTCCATTCGTGAAAATACTTGTGCTCCATTCAGACGATCCAACAAATCATCTATTCGCGGCAATGGATATTTGTTCTTTATTGTCTGCTTGTTCAAATCACGATAATCCACACATAACCGTAGAGTACCGTCAGATTTTGGGACAAAAACCACTACTGCTCCCCAATCAAAGAAACTAGGCTTGATCAGACCTTTCCATACTAGCTGTCATGTTTGATTGTCTAATTCCTCTTTCTCTTTCAAGGACATTCTTCGAATAGCGTGAACTACCGGCCTTGCATTGGGAATCAAAGCGATCTTGAAGTCTATTTCTCTCTGCGGAGGCAAGCAAACAACTTCTTCAAACACATCCGCATAATTTTTGACGACATGAATGTCTTTAATGAGGTCAGGAATATTCTCCGTGACTTCAGGGATATTTTCTATTTGGGCTGGAGAAACATCCAAAGCTGCCCAGAAGTTCTTTCTATTTGAAGTCGGGCCTTCACATGGTATGGTTATATAATTCCCCGATTGTGCCTTTGCCTTAACAACTCTCTCGGCGCATCTAACCTCTGCTTCATATTTGGTTAGCCAATCCAATCCCAGAATAAGATCGAATTCATTAAAATTCATGACGATAGAGATAATAGGGAATTTATAGCAAGAAAAAGAGACAGGTACTGCACAAATCCAACTGAGATTGATGGAACCCCCAACTGGATTTTGGACAGTCATTGGCTCTTTGAGCTTCTTCAAATTCAAATTCAACTTCTTGACTGCACTCTTTGCAATAAAGCTTCGTGACGCGCCTGTGTCAAATAGTACTTTAACTGGAATGTTTTTGACATTGAGCGTGCCTTCTAAAACATCAGACCTTTCCTGACTATCTGAGGGTGCTGAGATTTTTGCTACTTCATTTACCTGAGCCTCCTTGGTTGCCCTTAACAGCCGGCAATCCTGCTTTATATGGCCAACCCGACGACAAATGCTGCATTCTCTGGTCTCTTGAAACTTGTTCCTTGACTTCGGTTCACTCTTCTTTAGTTTCTTTAAAGATCTGCATTTTCCTTGCAAATGCCCTTGCTTATGGCAGTTATTGCATACGGCGGTCGTTACTGGTTCTTTTTCGGATCTGGCCCTTTCTCGATTAACTTTGGGCTCCTTACCGACTTCAGACATTGTACTGGCCTGAGGACGATCAGTTTCAGACTCGATTTTATTACTAGAGCTGACTTCTTCTTCGTATTATAGCATACCTTTCTTGTCTAGATCTTCGTACTGATAAGCCATGTATATCATTTCAGAAAAGGGGAGCTTCACGTTCCTCATTACACTGTTCTGATATTTTCTTTGAAGCCCGTTAATAAATCTCATATTCTTCCTCTTCGGATTTTCAATTAGATGAGGGGCAAAGTGAGAAAGTTCGTTGAATTTCTTATGATATTCTGGGATGGTCATGTCACCTTGTATCAGATAAGAAAATTCGTCGCATAATCGCTCAGTTGCTTCAGGAGGAGTAAATCTTTCCAGGAAAATCACTTTGAATTTATCCCAGGTGATATCACCTTCTGGATTATCCTTAATAACAGAATCCCACCAGAACAAAGCTTCATCTTTGAGTGCCCAGGAGGCCAGTAATCTTTACTGGTCATCCCTCAGCTTTAATCCTTCGAAGATTTTCTCAGCCGAACGAATCCAAGCTTGTGTTCTCATAATAGATTCTTCACCTGAAAACGGTATTCCACCCATATTTCGATATTTGATTAATAGGGCCTCAATATCCATTCTGCATTCCTTCTGTTTCTGACACTCATTTTCTAGTACTTCTGCAAATGGCAGATCAAGTGTCAGGTCACAGAAAAGGTATTTTAAAATATAGAAACACATACCTCAAATGTAAATGTGTCTATCGAGGTGTAATTTCATTCTGCTTTACTCATACTAGGATATTACTGATCCTATCTGTATAGAGTTACCCGTCCTTAGAACATTACTGGTTCTATTTCTGACGAGTTCGTTAATATGTTATATGCCAGAACTAAGCTTAACCAAAGCTCTGATACCACGTTGTGACGACCCCAAATCCCGTACAGACGGAGATAAGGGTTATCTTTGGAATATAACACAGAAACAGAAAATAGCAGAACTGAAATAAATAAATACACCAGATAATGAACAATAGAATATACTGGATAAAAGTAATCATCAAAGTTACACAGTATACAGGATCTTACTTAGTACAAATACAGTTCAGCTATACATCAGCGGAAATAAACAAAATATGTACAATAGGAGCTGAACAGCATAAAAAGAGATAAATAATAGAATCCATCCTCAACTCCAGCTATCCAGAAAGAACCAGCTAAACCTGAATACAAGGTTGCCCGTGTAGAAAAAGGGGCACCAGAGTTTGAAAGTGAAACAAACTACGAGTCAGTCATGGGACTGGTATGAGAAATCCACTCAACACATATATAATTGGCTAATCACAGGACCACGCCACTTTCGTGGAACGGGTTTACTCCATCGGATTGCCAGTGCTTTAAAACAAATCTTTCTTTTAAACAACGCAATGCATTTTATAAAAATGAAGCCATTATAAGACTCAGTTCCCATCACACAATGCAACGCAAACCGGAGGATAGAGTTTTACCTTACAATGGCCAAAATATGATTGATACGAATAAAGCAAAAGCATTTGATATTATCACTAGTGTTTATATGTTTCAAAAAAAATTTGAATCATAACTATCAATCATAGGCGGCATGGGTACCATATATCATGTCGCCACATATATATACACAATCAAAACCGCACGATGTCATATTTGGAAATTGGATTTCCGTCATGAACCAAGGCAAAAGATAGTCCTTACCGACTTCGAGACAATCTAGCCCATGTCTCCGGAACAGCCGCAACTGCCCCTTAGAGGACAGGGCCGGTCCACACGGAGTGGATTATAGTGCCTGAACAATACGTTTCTCCGCCCTTTGGGGCGTGAATGAGCCAACGAATGACTCCATCGGACCCGGATCGTCCGATCAAACCGAGGCGCCTCGCAACAGCAACAACCACACAGGTGAAAAGTACATAAATGTTAGGGCTGGGAGGTCACTGACACCACCCTAGCTAGAAAGAAACGCATGCCCTCCCTGAGGTCCTTCTCCCGTTTCTGGTTCATACCGGGGTGTGAGGCTCGCGAATTCACATTATACACAAAGCTACGCCACACAGGCGGGGCTTTGATCATCACCACAAGACTTTGCTTTTCAACAGAAGCCCTAATCACTGCATCTTAGCATGCCACACAGGCAATTCATGCCATGCGACTAATGTCCATTGATATACAACCTCTGAGCTCGTGCGTTTCATAGAAGGGCGTTAAGCAAAAGAATAAATTCTTCGCCACCAAACAGATGTATATTTAATAGAGATCAATCAACACAGAATAAAATCCAATGTCAGACACACAGTCCATTTACAAGTCCGTTCTGGGTCTGAACGAAACCGGAGGCACTAAATACCTCGCAAACCCATCGATCACCACGTACGTCTGGACGATCACCACTCATTATCCATATTTCGGGATGCCTCCCAATCAGGACCTCGGTTACCATCCAAACGAGGTGAAGATCTCCGGTCTTCGACCACCGTCTTCATCTTCGATTTATTATCGTCGATTCAGTTATTCGGAATGGGATAAACCCGGTCTTTCTGAGCAACTCTCGTATATAATAAACAAGTGCATCACTAACATATACACACAGCATTTCAATTCATTAGTCACTAACCGTTAACCAGTAAGAGAACGATTTCCCAAATATTAACCCCGAAGGCCGAAACTAACATCAGATCAACACCCAGAAAACCATTCGTCTTAGCCAACCTTCAATTAATTTCTAAATCACATCCATATCGTTTATAATATTTTATAACGATTTATCGCTATTTTTATTTATTTTTAAAATAGCCATTTTATTCAAAACAACGCTTCGGGCCATAATGCGGCCGTGGCACTGTTTTTCTTCAGATTTGATTTACACATATCTGAAAATCTAACCGTTGGATCTTTACTAAATTTACATCATTAGAAAGATCTTTTCAAAACGAATCCAACGGTTCCAGTTTCGGGAAATTCCGACGGTCGGATCTCCCGGTATAATCGTTTGAAGTTTCAATTTCAAAATACGAACTGCAGCGTCGTTATTCGATTAATTATAATTATATATATATATATAAATATAATCGATTCTGGCGCTGTTTTTCTTCAGATTTGAATTAAACATTCCAGACAATCCAACCATTGGATTTTTACAAAGTTGGTGCCGTTGGAAAGATATTTCCAAGGCGAACCCAACGGATGCGGTTTCGGGAAAATCCAACGGTCGGATTTCCCGCACTAGTTGTTTGAAATCACGGTTTCAAAACACGAACTGCACGGCCACGTTTCGTTTTAATTTTATTTATATTTATATATTTATATAAATATAGTTCATTCAACTATTTCAATATCGTTTTCACTTCAAATATTTCACTAACGCCTTTAAATTTTGGAAAATTTCGCCATAACCTCCTTTGTACGGGAGGGGCTGGGAAAATTCCCAAATAGCCACACGGGCGTCTCATGTCAAAAAGAAAAAGAAAAAGCCAAGCGGCTAGCCAACAGGCTCATAAAATCATCACCCAAACGAAACAGTAAATGTGTACCTATTTGTCGGGCACAAAATTTTATTCCTCTTCTCTAGCCCCTTTGCTATAACCTGTTCAATAAATATGCATGTACATATATACAGTTCTTATCACTTATCATTTTCCATTCAATTTCATATTTGATTCCATTTGGTTTAAAAACACCATTCATTCTAATGTTGTATGCATAGGCAAAAATCACATCATTAGCTAATTAATGAATATTTCGACTCATGCATATTTATTTGAACGAGTTGCTATTTTTAACACTTCACATTTCAACAATTCATGTGTATAATAAAAATGTGATTTTTATTGCAAAACAATTCATTTCAAAACACTATTATTTTATATAGTTTATATAGGTGATAAAAATAGGATTTTTATTATAAATCAATTTCTTTTAAAACGAGATTATTTTACATAGTCCATATAGTTGATAAAAGGTGATTTTTATTATGAAACAATTTATTTCAAAATATGAATACCATTCAACACATGAATTTCTAATCAACGAATGAATATCGATTCAACACATGAAGGTTTTCTATAGTTTCTATATATAGATAAAAATGTGATTTTTATATTTAAAACATGAATACCATTCAACACATGAATTTCTAATCAACAAATGAATATCGATTCAACACATGAAGGTTTTCTATAGTTTCTATATATAGATAAAAATGTTATTTTTATATTTAAAACACGAATACCATTCAACACATGAATTTCTAATCAACGAATGAATATCGATTCAACACATGAAGGTTTTCTATACAACGAATAAATATAGTTTCAGCAAATGAAAATAATTCAAACACATGAATATTATTCAAAATTTCGGCAGCATAACGGCAGGGTAGTTAAAACCGGGACCATCCCTAGTACGGGTCCTCGCTCTACCTTAAAACCTCGCGGTTTTTGACAATGGGGATCATGCATCTAGTTCGCACGCAGGCGACATGTATATATTTATTTCATTTCCACAAACTAATCCTATGTGGTTTCAACCAAATATTTCTCAACCACAAACGGGTATTTTTCAACCACAATCAATCAATATCAACCACAAACAATCCCAAACAACCATTCGCTATCAATCAATTTTCACACCAATCACAACCAATAAATATCGTCCATGGTTTGTGGACGAGGGGCGTATATATATATATATATATTTATAGCAATTCACTTCTATTTCAACACATATATAATTTTTACAACGCATATATAACTTATACATCAAACATACAACTTATACAACGCTTATACAAGAGGTGTACAACGCTTATATAACTCATACATCGACTATATAATTTATACATCGTCGTTTTCCATATTGTTTATAAATTAGAAATCTCACATTGGGTTCCACTCCACCAAAAATAGCAGAAGGCTCAGAAAAATATGCGGTCTCTTCTAGAATGTAGAAGACGTCCTCACGGTCACAATGTTTCCTGTTTCATCGAATTTCGTCAAGAAACGAAAAAGATATGATTTTTCAAAGTTTGCAATGGTTTGAAGGTGTTAAAACTGTTGAAAATAAATCTGGTCGTATACCTTTCAATATGGTTCAAAACTAGGTTTGATCTTTTCTCCCAATCCGAAGCACGATATGCCGATCAGCCTATGCCACGTCGACGAGCTTGGAGAGGCGCGCCTGCACCCCTGACGGCGGCGAACTCGGCAGCGGCGAGGAGGAGAAAATCGACCGTGAACGGCGCGACTTTGGAGGAGGAAATCTCGCTGATGGGGCGACGAGGGGTGGCGTACCAGCTATGGATGTGGAGCTCTCGGAGAGATCTACAAAAAGTTCCAAAGGGTCGGGGGTCAACGAGGCGTGTGGCAGCCGGAAAAAGCTCGGGAACTGGCGAATAGGTTTCCGCCTTCGATCGTCGGGGAGAGAGAAAGTTTTTTTATATAAAAATTCTGATTGGTCGGGGAAGTTTTAAAGGGGTTTTCTGACACGACCACCAATCGAAACCCAACGACTGTCGTCCTTAGCGTTTTACCCCCATTCCGAACACAATGGGATATGTTTCGAAGGCCCATTCGAATGTTTCAGTCAGTTTTCCTTCAAATTAAAATATAAAACATTTAATATTTAATTTGAACGTACATTTCAATTTGCCAGGGCCACAAACTGATTCAAAAAATTCCAGAAAAATAATTCTAGCTATGTTTTGACGATACAGTCCCAACAAAACTAGTTTCGTCGAATTCTGAGACCGTTTGCAAAAAGGCCCATTTCTGGTCGATCCAATTTAACTGTAATTGACCAAAACACGTTTTCCTTTGCCACGCTTACATACTAGCTTCAAAAATTATGAAATTTGAAACCTAGCAATAACTTCACATCCCGGATCCAACAGAAGTGGTTTCGTCGAATTCCGAGGTCGTATACAAAATGGCCAATTTCACGGGCTATATAAATTCCATAGCGACCTTTCTGAAAATTCATTCGGCCATAACTTTTGCTTTGCGTTATGAAAATTCGATTTTTTAGATTCGTTAGAAAGGTATTCACTAACAGATTTAAATATTTTTGGTTTCGCTAAAATCCGTTTTGTTTTTCACCCGGTACAGTCCAACAAAGTTTGAATTCAATTTTTGAAACTACAGCGCCATTTCAGGCCTTGTTTATAATTAAAATTAATTATATTCGTTTTTCATTGCCATTATTTAAAATATTTATTTTAAATATTTAAAATCCATTATTTTAGCCAATTTAAAAATTTTAAATTGGTTCAGATTTTCTGGGTCGTTACACCAAGCCCTTCGGAGAATTGATTAAACATATATACATATAAATATTGTTGTCTTTTATTAGGATGTATTCAACCCCATATCTCACTAACTCAGTGACCCAAGTTCTTCGGAGACTGGTTTTGAATACATGCCCCCTGGGGAGGGCTTGGGTTTTGAGTTTCGGTAAAATTAGGTCCTGTTTGATCTGGTAATTTTGGGATCAAAAAAGACCTTATGGGATACCCCCTTTCGGCTAGGATTTCTGTTACCCCCTTTCGGCTAGGATTTCTGTGTTGAATGTTTACTAAGAATTGTGTGTCTTTGTGACGAAAAGTGCATCTTTCTGGCCTGGTGCGTTTTTCATCATCTGACCCAGAATGATTCTTTCTTTTGAGATTTGCAAGGCAGTAGGTTTAATCATCTTGCTTGTTTTGAATGATGCCATTGGTGTTTGACGCCTGAATTGTTCCAACCAGGATGAGCATGGGAAGCTTTCGTTTATGGTTGGGCTATAAATGAGCGGTCGCCCACCTCTTTTCCCTATATTTAAGAGACCGATTTTAGTGTGAGTTAGCAAACGCGTGATTCATGCAAGCAAATAACTTTCGGCTCGTAAAGGCCCTGTATGGTACGGTGCAAGTTAATCATTACAGACTGCTTACAGAAACATAGCAAGGAGTAAAGAAAAATAACATAATAGTTAAGTAAAGGCAATGGGAGTCGCTTATTCTTAGCTCTGGATATTGAATTGCCATCAATGGTTGTTAGTCGATGACCGGTCGTATGTCTACGGGAGCTTGGGCTTTCTCATGTGGTCCAGGCCGACTGGTAGCATTACTCTGCCCTTGGATAGCTGGAGCGTTTTGAGGGCTCTTAACATACTGCTGTAGTTGGTTCTTTCAGATGAGCTCCTCAATTAATCTTCTCAGGTGTCGACATTCATTTGTTTTGTGCCTTGGCTGATTATGAAACCGACAAAAATTTTCGGAGTTGGCTTGCTGCTCCGTAACCCTTTGTGGTTTTACCTGAGGAAAAATGCCTGAATCTTTTGTGGAGGAATAAATCCTCTCTGAGGTTTCATTCAAAGGAGTCCACTCTGTTCGGTTAAAATATCGCGATTTCTTATGTCCTTTGTTATCCTTCTCGTCAGTTCCTCTCTTCTGCCCAGAGTCATTATTCTGCCTGGTTTGGAACTCACTGCTTTTCCCTTCTTTGGTTATGCTGCATTCTATGACTTTCTGAATATTCGGCGTATCATCTTCCACGCTCATATACTCTTCAGCTTTCTTATAGAACTTCTTTGGAGTTTTGGGTATCTCCACCCTGAGCCATTTCCCAAATTCAGATTTCTTATCGATAGCACCTTTTATTGCTGCTAACAAATACCAAGGTTCCAGTTCTATAACTTCAGCCGCTGCAGCATGAAATCGTGTAAGAAAAGCTTTGATGGTTTCTCCGGACATTTGTTCCATCTCATTGAGTGACATTACATCCCTTGCTTTAGTAGTTTGTAGACAGAACTGGTCCTGGAATCTTCTTGCCAAGTCATCAAATTGGTCAACGCATTTAGGTGTGAGTCTAGTGAACCATAGTGAGGCCACACCTTCTAAGCACATAGGGAAGTACAAGCATTTTATCTCATCAGTTGCCCTAGCTCCGTTCATATGTTGATCATATTTGAATAGGAAGATGTTTGGATCTCCAATCCTATCATAGGGTGCTACTGTGGAGGTATGAATTTCTTAGGAAACTTCGCTTGATGGATCCTTTCTATAAATGGTTTTTTACTGGGTGAAAACTCCCGTTCTTTCTCTTCATCTTCTCGGACTGCTTTTTCTTTCATTACACACTAATTATATCCGTACAGCGCTTCTCGTCGCTCGCTCGTCCCACGGGATTGTTGATACTTTTGCCAGTGCATCGTGGTTTGAGCTCTGATGCCTTGCACCTCTTTTGGGAGGTGTCCCTTTGGTGGGACTTGCCGCGTTTTGAGTTGCATGTTTCACCTCGTGCTGTGGGATTTTGACCTTAAAGTCTTCAACCTTGGCCTCCCCCTTATCTTCCACTAAGAAGTTGGATCGACTAGGGTCTGAGACAGAAGAGTCTTCTTTTTCATCAACAATGTTTACAGCATTCGGTGGTGGAGGATTGGTTTGAGCACTAATCAGAGCGTCAAGCCTTTTCATCATTATTTTTGTCGTAGCATCCATTTTGTCGTTCAATCCGGTCACTGCCACATTCAACTCAACTTGTGTTATGGACGACCTTGCAGACTCTTCAACTTCTCGATTCAAGGTTTATGGTGTAGCTTCATCACCGTGAACATCCTCAACAATTGTGGTAGCTCTGATGGGCTTATTTTTTTTGAACCTGCCATGACTTCAAGGAAAGAGTTGGTTTAGGATTTTAACGAGAACTGTTGAAATCGGAGGAAAGTGTAAAGGAAGACGACCCCATGGTAGGCGCCAAATGTTTCCACCAAAAAAAGGCTCAAACATCAATGGTACGAGAATCTTACTTCACCAATATGGTTAGAAAGTAAATGGAGCCGTACTCACATAAATTAAAAGTAAAAATGTAAGGGAAGTAAAATAGAGATGTGGTTTTTGAGTGGTTCGGCCCTAAGCTACGCCTACATCCACTATGAAGGTAGTTTGCATTATCATGATGATTACAAACCATGTAAACTCTCTTTGTACATACATCTTCTCATCCTCTCAACTCTCAACATATTCTCACTCTTACATACAAATCTCGCTTAGATTCACATAATTCAATGGAGGAATGGTGGAATATGTGGAGGAGATGGATGGATAAGCGGCGGAGAAGGAGGATGTCTTTGGCGTCTTTTCGCTTATAAGATCTTGATGGATGCCATGGCCAAATGGATGAAGATCCTTCGAGCGGAGATGGTGAGAATACTTAAGGAAACGACAGAGGGAAGAATTTTGCAGCACTTTGTGATAGCCCTTCGTCCTTCCTCTTATGGTGGAAGCCATGGCCTATTTATATATGAGACTCCATGAAGAAATGAGCTGAAATTCGCATATGCAGACTACGGGTCGGTTGTCTCATTAATTACAAATATGCGATCACGTAGTTGTAGCCAACAGGCGATAGTTATATTCAGTTGTCCTGGAACGACTTCATGGGAGCGAGTGGCTTCATAGGAGCGAGCGACTGCATAAGTTTGAGCACGTTGAATGGGCGGGCAGGCGATGAGTGTACGGGCGACTTATCAAAGCTTCCTAGTTAGTATAAGAATGATCATCCAGATCATCATGTTAAGGTTTTTATGATCGATCGGTGGATGGCATCTGGTTGATGCAGTTTGTTTGATTATAGATGAACGGGCGACTAGCACCGTAGTCCGCAAGCGAGCGATAAAGGCTCGTTGAACAAAATGTAAGTGCGGCCTTTCAAGAGCTGGTATCTGACCGGTCGGTAGGTAGCATCTGGGTGAAGCTCTAGTGACTGATCAAGGAATGAGTGAGCGGTTAGGGTAGCATTCTATGAATGGACATGGGAGGAATGTGCGATCCCTGGTATTTTGTGTTTCCTGATAGGTACGATCGATCGAGATAGTATAAATGAACGACTGTAGAGCAGGAAATGTGAGCGGAACCCATTGTTTTCCTTATTTCACACGATCGACCCTTTCGATATATAAATGGGCGACTTCCCTTTCATCGTGCTTGACCTTTAACTTGCATGCGAACGAGCCCATTATGATGCTTATCCGACTCGAGTGCTTGTCTTGTGCCTCTAACTCATACTTAACCATCTAATGTGTGTACGGAATTTTTGAGGGGTAACAGTTCCCATAATAGATACACGATTAAGTCTCAATTCAACTTTATACGTGTGAAGTATGATATTTAACATGAATATCTTGACCTGGAGGAGCTAATTTAAAGATAATTCCTTTGATGTTAACGCAAAATATTTTCTTAATCACGGACCCAATGTGCAAAAAGGGCGTGTAACACTGAATTACAAATCGATAAATATTAATAAAACAAAAACTCATTTTTTCCCACACAAATGCATTTTTCTGCCCAAATCAGTTTTTACGAATTTCTATATTAATTTAATATTTAATTAAGTGCACATTATTCGCACTTATGTTCAATTTTTTCTGTCTAATCTTTTCTATTTTATTCAATATATTGTGATGTTACTCAGTTGACTATAAAATATTTAAACAATCTTTCCATTGAATGCGGACTATATCGAAATTTTCTGGACACCACACGAGATTGTAAGATAATTTATTCCCTAAAAAATTAATCAAGCATATTTATCATTTATGAATTGCTATTAGTTTTCAATAATAGTAGCACAAAAGAAAAACTACATTCCAAAAGTTTATTTGTACCTTCATACAAGAGAAAAAACTCTAAAATTTTCCACTTCGAAAAATATGTGAACTCCGTGTACGTAGCACGGGTCCACACTTGTTGGTGTAATCGGAGAGTTCCATGGCTAGTAGTTGAGCTGGCGCAATTCAGATCTGAAGAAAAATGTATGTCAATGAGGGGAGACGCAAATTGGTTGAGCAGGGCAGAACCTTCACTAGGTGATGGCTGCGATTCGTCGGAGCTTCCCAATTCAAACATGGATTGAATTTCAGCGGTTAAGAAGTAGAAAAAGGGCATCTAGATCTAGTGTGAGAAGTAGGCATTCGGGATTCCGAAGAGGCTTGAAATCTCGCTTTAAGTTTTGGTTCTTGGCCACAATCAATTCCCGAGATAAAGCGACTAACTTGAGAATAGAAATTCATGAGGGAGGAGAGTAGAAGTTGGAAGAAGAGGAAGAAGCAAGTGATAATACCAGGGAATGAACACCATTTTTTACTGTGTGAATTGAAGAACTTTTTGGAGGTGTTGATAGGACATGTCAGTCTGTTGTTTGACTCGTTCCAAGGGGGTAAGGTGTTCGGTCCGTCGAAAATGTTTAATGTTTTTCTATTGTTCGAAGGTGGTCCGTCTGTTGTCCGACTCGTACGAACAATGTCTAAGCCAACTCCTCGTCCGGTCCGTGTACGTCTGAAAGTCTTATAGGACAGGACAGAAATGCCCCTCTGTCCAGTTCCGTCCGCTCGATTAACACCCTTGAGGACTATAATTCTGTAATTTATTAGTCATTAAAGATGCATACAAATGATGTTTTATACTTACAGAGTTTATTCTCATACATTGATCTAACCAATTAGAGGGGTTTAATTATTACATAGAATACTTGAATACATATACATTTACATACGTACATACATATATACATATATTATGTGACTTTAGGTCATTCAACGTTGATGTTTATCGAATATTAATCACTAAGTGATATCTATGCATAATCTATAAGATGAACTCATATTTACGTAATCAAGCAATCTTCCCGCTATTGGTTAAATACTAACATATGCGGATACATATTTGTATCCTTGTAATAAATATATTATAGATCTTCATATTTTTTTCAAATACGAGTTAGCAAGAATAAACTATTACAAGAATCCAAACTATTAATTTTTTTTTATCAATCAATGTCAATGTAGATCCTTAAAGATAATGTGATAATGCTTAAACTAAAACATATGTTGAATTTCTGATCGAATAAATCAAATACGCAACTTTAATTTGTTTATGGTATATTCTTCAGTTATATTACAAATATCTTCGATAAACATTAGTTACTTGAGAATTATGCATATGAAATAGAAATAGACTTCTCTTTTAGATATTTAAAAAAAAGTGTATTTACAATGGAAAAAGAGGATATTATGGACATTGAAATGTTACAGGAATATGTAATCAAATTAGTTACACATATTGTTCTCTTCAAGATCATATTTATAGATTTTGTGAAAATTGTGATATGATATTTGTAATGGGTCGTATTTTACATATCAGAGGATTGTAAAATAATTCTGTTTAATTCATAAATGATTGTATCATTTTAATATTTTGACATATGGTTAATGAGGGTGTGTTACGTGTCCATGAATTTTACTGAATCTTTTGTGATCATTTTTCCTTTGGAAAGAATTATTTCAACAATAAATTTTAATAAAGCCAAATTATATGCTCTAAAGGGTCTCATTGCTTCGAGACGATGGTTGACCATTCCTGGTCACATAAAGAAAATGATTCAGTGTTTGGGAGATATTGCAGTTTTAAGTTTTTAATACTACTGGATAGAATTAGAGTAATGCTAATGAGTTGAGATTAGCAAGCCCATTAGTCTAATCACCCTCACTTATAAATAGGGGTAGAGGGGAGAGATTAGAAGCTTTCCCTCTCATTAACAAATTATGTTTAGGCTATGATTTACTCTAGTTTATCCTAGTTCTCTCAAATCAATTCTCAATTTTGCATCATATCATCTCTAATCATCATCTAGAGGCTAGATCTACACCGGGAAGATTAGATCTCATCATTTGATCACTGAATTCTACATTTCCCTTGCTATCTAAGTTTTATTTACATTCAATTTCATCGGTTTGAAGATTTTGGTGAGTGATGGTGATATCCAATATTACTATATGGGATTATATGTTATATTTAGTCATTTTTATCAGGTATGTGCTAATTAACCATAAAATTTGATCATGAATGTAAATTTTAGATCTAAAAACCCATATGATAACCTAATTATGACATATGTTAATTAATTTGTTAGATTCAAATAACCTAATTATGACATATGTTAATTAATTTGTTAGATTCGATGTAATTAGTAATGTTTTGTGTTAGATTTATGATTCTTGGAGGATAGGCTCTAGGGAACGTCAGAATTGTGCACGAGGAAAATCGTCAAAATTCAGGCTAAATACATGAACAAATACTGATCCATAGGGCATGGATTGGCGCCAATCCTTGCATAAAGGTCCAATGCATGCATGATTTCTAGAAGAGACTTGTGGCGGTCTATGGAGGCTACGATGAAAGTTTGGTGAATATTAGATATGTCAAGTAGTAAATGTTTGATGGATCAACTATGGAAAGTTCGAAAGGCCAGAATTAAGAGTAGATGGTTGCGAGTTAATCTTAAGCGTTAGAAGGAGGCATGCTTGAAATCCATTGGATACTTAACCTAGTAAATATTGGATGGATCAGCTATGGAAAATTGAAAGGCCATAATTTAGTGTAGATGGTTGCGAGTTGACCTGAAGCGTTAGAAGGAGGCATGCTTGAGATCCATTGAGTACCATCAGGGAGCAAGAGATGGTGGTGTGATCCATCATGGGAGCAACAACTTTCTTTAGGAGCTTGTTGAAACTTGTGGTTCGTTGATTGCTTCTACAAAGAGGAAGTTATAACATGCTGAAGTTGTGAGTCTTCGATTGTAAGCTCAGATGAGAGTATTTGAAGGAGTGTGATAGGCAGCTTAGATTGAATGAAGGTACGGAATAATGGATTGGTTTGAGCAAGGCTCAAAACTAAAGATCGAGCCGTGGATGACTTTTGTGCTTGTGAGTGTCAAGGAATCGTTGTTAGCTCGGAGTGTTCTAGTTGTTGACTCAATGTAGGGTCTTGGGAATGCCCATTTGGACTAGATGCGATGGTCGTGCATCCTAGACACTTGGTAAGTGGTCTAGCTACTCGAATCTTGGATCCTAAAGGCGACGTGTTAAACTATGGTTCCGCAAACACGGTAATCCGACTAGAATTGGGGTTTTCAAAATCCCTTCACATAATTGAGGATAGTTATATGGGTTGTCAATGTATTCAAGGCTTTAAAAGGTGATAGTTATGACAACCACCCCATAGCTCTTGCACAAACTATAGGAAAAGAACGCTACATGACGTGCCAAGCCGATATGGGACTATCATCAAGGGAGAACCAAAATGGGTTCCGTCGTATAACACAAAGTGCACGTACAACATATAATAATAAAATATGGAATAGGATATACCAGTAAAGCTTGATAAAGCAGAAAATCTCATCTCTACAAAATACTAGAAACTCTCCTTCCTATCCTCGAGTACATCTCCCTTGAGCCATTTCAAGTTTAAACTCCTTTCG